>CM042009.1:6300000-6900000 GCA_023525715.1 Cichorium intybus
ATATTTTAGAAGATGTGTAGTGTCACATCAAAAATTTAGATTATTTACAAATTAGTCATTTTACTTTGTATAATTATAGTTTTGATCTTTAAAGTTTTATTTATCAATTTTTAGGTTAATCACATACATTTTTAGTCCCTTTACTTTTTCATTCCTTATATTTTGAATGTACATAATTGTAATTTTGGTTCTTATGGTTTTTTGTTTGCATTAATTACACTTTTAATCCCTATAAGTTTTAATGTAAGATAATTATGATTTTGCTCTCGGTATTTTTTAATTTGTTTTAGTTGTAGTTTTGGTTTCATTAATTTTAAAATTCAATAACTACAGTTTTAGCCCTTAGATATTCTAAAATTAAATCATTCTAGTCTGTGTAGTTTTTAAATTAGGATAATTACAGTTTTGGTCCACATTAAACATACATGCATTGTTCATAGCAACGCACAAGGGTAATACTTTCATTCATAAAATCTAAATTTAACACTACTACAAAATAGTTCAAAACGATATTATTTGTATTAACCGATCCAATATACGATCATATATTATTACTCTAAAAGTAACTGTGACACAAGAAAATAGGTCAGAAAATAGTAAATAATACATTTAAAGTTTAACTAAAACCGGGTTTCTCTTGGCATGTACAGCCTGATCTTTGAATAACAACATTAGACGCATAACAACCAGCTCTCACACATTCCATCGTCGGCTTCTTTTGAACCAGTTGTGACAAAAATCCCGCAACAAATGCATCTCCTGAAAGGTAAATTTCCAAAATATAATAAACACAAACATTTTAGACATTCATATAACCAATCAAATACTTAAATCTAGAAGACAATCCCGCTCCATTGGTATCAATTATTTTCTCCTTGGGTCACAACACCAAGTGCTGACATTGATATGAGTAAATCTAACCTTCAAGTCCTAAAATCAGAACAATACGGATCGATTTCCAGGTATCCATTCTTTTGCAAAATTTAGTCCTATTCAAGTTCTTGTAAACTCCATATAACATAACTATATTTTTTGTTCAAAATGGTTTGTATAGATCAATTTTCAAGGCTGTAAATATTTGAATATCATTGGTTTGAAAGTACATTGCTATTCCTTGCATCTAAACTCCCCTGGTCTAAATGGAAGAAGAGCGGTGTACTTTCATATATTCCTGTATTATACCAGTATATTGAAAGTACTTTCAAACCAAAGGATACTGAAAGTATTTTTGAAAGCTGATTCTTGGATAATAAACCACTATATGAGAAAGTATATCACTATTATTCGTATAATACACGACTATATGCATTTCGACCATGGATTTGGTCCGTGTTTCTGAAAAAAATACTTTAGTAGTTTTTTCAAAATTATGAAACTTGTATAATACACGACTCTATGAGAAACTACATTGCTATTATTGCATTTAGACCATGCAGTTTAAATGCAAGACATAGAAATGTACCTTCAAACCAAAGGATATTGACATGTGGTAACTGATCTATAGCAATGTACAATCAATATTGATTAAAATTTGCTGTTGCATGTGGTATCTGATGTAATAATAAATTTGTTACCGTCAAAATTAGTCCCAAAAGTCTAAACTGATCTATAGCATTGTACAATCGATAAAAAAGTTGTTACTTTCAAACCATCACTATTATTGCATTTAGGTCCGTGTTTTGTTTTTTCAAAATTGGTTCCAATTTAGTTGTTTATGAAAAAAACATTTGTTACCAGTTCCTGTATTATACCAGTTCCAGAATTTACAAAATACTAAATTTTCTTTGAATGAAAAAATGCAGGGACCAAACCTGTATTATACCACTTCCACGCTTTTGAATAATTATTAAAACATTTTCCCGAAAGACGTCTTACAGCACACTCCAGGTAAAATAACGACAAAAACTGCAAGAAAAAAACATTTTCATGAAAAATTGCAAAATTAATCTATCAAGGACAAAAAATGTAATTCTGTCATTTACTTCCCACACACTTGTGCTCCATCATCTTCATGTCACACACCTAATCACCAAAAATAAGAACAATGTCTTGATAAAATAAAATTCCCTGAATAAAAAACCTAAAAAGAAAAACAACTAATGAACAAACCAAATGTAGACGAATATGCATCTCTTGCTTTTGTAATCCATCCTTTTGAAAGCTTCATTCTTATTTTCCCCACACATAACAAATAAGGAGAATGTGATGAATAATTCCGTCCATTCATCTGCAAGATCACCACCTGTAATACAATAACTCTCAAAGTTAAATGACCTAATTACCCCTGTTTAATAAAGGGTATTTTGTAACTTCGACTAATAGATCATACGCTAAATTCGGAATTGCTTTTCCGAGAAAGCGCCTCCACTTAACTCTCCAATCCGAGAGCTGTTGCATAAAAAACAGAAAACAAAATATCTTTTTCCAAGTTTTCCCTTTGCAAAATTCCAATAACAATATAACATCCAAGAAGCATGAACCATCCTAATGACAATGAACAAACTGAGAGCGGACAAAAGACAAACAAATAACAATTCTGAACAAATCATTCAAGAAATGGCGTTTTTTTATAAGACATCACCTTCATCTCCTACTCTCCATTCTTTTTGTAAAAGACCATCTTAACATAGTACTCAGGGCCAACAGAAAATAAATAACACAACGGAAAAATGGTCATTAACACAGGTTACAAAGGTTATTATGATTTATAAAAACTGAAAGGTCACCTCCTGAACATTCCCAAAGGCTCTCACTTGGGATATGCTATGCAATTCAGAAAATATCATTCAAGAAATGGAGCATAAGAGTGGGGAAATAAGACATGAGCTCAATTATTGCTTAAACATAATGCTTAAGCAAAACAAAAACATACATGGCCGGTTGAGTAAACCCAATGAACATAAAACAAAAAAGGAAAATTAGATGGATGAAATTTATGATATAAAGATCTGGCGAAGAAATAGAGTTGAACAAAAGCATGTCTTCTATTTATGAACTATGAACAAATAATCTGAAAAGAAGAAAAGATAAATATTATTTCTGTGAGTGGCAATAATGTAAGCGGCTTTAAAAAAAAATCAAAGGGATTGAGTCACTAAAAGTTGATAGTTACCGGGCTCACGATATTTTTGCAAAAAGAAACCAGTCCAACAATTTGCAGGACTGCTTGTTTCACGATGCTTCCAAATCCCTGCACAGCAGCAAACAAAGACAAAAATCATTTAGCTAAAAGCATGTGTTATTAAACCCTCAATCTCGCAGGACATTGCTATAGTTGGATGCATTTTTCAAAGTACAATGCGGTATTGGGAACAAATGAAAGTGGCATGATATAATAAACAAGCCCATGAAAGTATGTTGCTATTTCTTCAATCTAACCCTAAAATTAATGATTCTGGTCTATTTAATGCATCACAGATGTAAAACAATATAACACTTGAACTAATAGACAATAAGGTTTTAAATTTAGTATTAAAATAATCACCTAGAGTCGATTAGAAAAAGGTGTGGCTTGAAAACAACATTGCAACTCAAGAACCATACGTGGGTCAAGCTCAACAGCAACAACAGATTTCCCAGCTTCTAGAAGTTTCTTGGTGAGATTACCAGTACCATGACCAATTTCAAGAATCACATATGTAGAATTGATGCCTGCTTTCTGGACTATGGAGTCAACAAGTAAAGGGTTCTTGAGAATATGTTGACCTTTTGATTTGTGGAACCGTATACCTCCTTGATAGCTATTCTGATTTTCCCTCCTGCCATGCTTTTTTGGTGATGGTTTCAAAACTTTTCTACAAATAGGAATCTTGTTAGCTTTAAACTTTACCATGAAAGATAACAGTTTGCAAATATTAGAAGTATGTTGTGGGTTAATATTAGAAGTTTGGGTTAATATTAAAAGTACGTTGCTGTTTTGGTTAAAACTAAATGAACATTTTTTTGTTTATAGTAACGATTTTTATATTTTTATAGTAAGTGGAGCATTATTTACTTTTTTGGGTCCATAAATGTAATTTACTCTATCATCTATTTATCTTTGTATTGAGTTTCGAGATCTTTGGATATACATTCTGAAATTGATCATTGCAATACAACCATCAAAAAGGGTAATTAGGTAACTTTACAAATATATCATAAATCAATTTCTTTTCAACAACTTCTTATCTGCTTCTCAAAATCCGATTTTTTTTGTCCTAAATAATCAGAAATTCATAATCAATTATACAAATTGATTATTGCAATAATCAATTTAAATGCACATCCAAACGCCCTCTTGAAGAATATATCCAAATTTGATGACAGTGGAAAAAACTTAAGGAATGCCTCAGCTGTAATTTGCAGTTTCATTGGTTACAATGTCATAAAAAAATCAAAAGAAAATATTAATGGGATTATAGTTTCTAAAGACATAACTAATAATAAAAGTTATTAGGTGGTGGGGTTAACATTAAAAACAAAATTTCAATTAAATTTATGTTTAACCTTCTTTGAAATTGAAATTCAAAGTTAATACGGTGGGGTGGGGTACAATTAAGGGACATAATTATAACCAAATTTTAAAGTGATTGGGTTGTGGGGTTTACCATTTTCTAAATAGATTGGGGTGGGGTTGGACACATTTAGTGGACATAATCATTTACATTTTTTAAAGTTATTGGGTGGTGGGGTTTAACATTAATACCATAATTACAATTATAATTATGTTTGAAAAATGAATAAAATTGGGAGCAAAGATTGACCCGTGAATCAAATTGAAAATCAAAGTTATTGGGTGGGATGGGACACAATTAAAAGACAATATTCCCTTCAAAATACTTAATATTTTTTCTTTATATTAGTTAAAGCATATATAAAAAAACAATATTCCCTTCAAATCTACTAAATTTAAAAATTATAGGTGATATTGGACGAAAATGCCCCTAATGTCCTTCATGAGTACCTGTTTCTGTCAATTAACTGGACACCAGTGTAAATGTTGCTTTTCTACCCCCGAGCATTGCTAGCAATTGCAAAAACCAACTGTAATATAATATATCTGCACCACAATTACACTGTTATTCACAAATGTAGAACCAAGCCTTAAAAATGTAAAAATGGACACATTTAGTGGACATAATCATTTACATTTTTTAAAGTTATTGGGTGGTGGGGTTTAACATTAATACCATAATTACAATTATAATTATGTTTGAAAAATGAATAAAATTGGGAGCAAAGATTGACCCGTGAATCAAATTGAAAATCAAAGTTATTGGGTGGGATGGGACACAATTAAAAGACAATATTCCCTTCAAAATACTTAATATTTTTTCTTTATATTAGTTAAAGCATATATAAAAAAAACAATATTCCCTTCAAATCTAATAAATTTAAAAATTATAGGTGATATTGGACGAAAATGCCCCTAATCTCCTTCATGAGTACCTGTTTCTGTCTTTTAACTGGACACCAGTGTAAATGTTGCTTTTCTACCCCCGAGCATTGCTAGCAATTGCAAAAACCAACTGTAATATAATATATCTGCACCACAATTACACTGGTATTCACAAATGTAGAACCAAGCCTTAAAAATGTAAAAATGTAGAACCAAGGCTTAAAAGGTTTGTCGGTACAACTGTGTATTAGACATAACAGAGGATATAGGATATAGGTTTAAACCAAAAAAACCACCTTACACTGTTATTGACAATTCTGAAATTTTGTCATATTTTTCCAGATCCCACAATCGGAGTGTTGGAAAGTTCAATTAGATCTAGCTATCCTGCAAATAATTATAAACCAAATGTAAAAATTGAAAACAATTTGAAATTGAAAACCATATGAAATTGGTTAAGGAATTAGAGATAGAAACATCGAGATGGTTGGTTTTTATTAGATCTAATAGTGGTTACAAATTTGAAAGAACTAATGAACCCTTAAAAGAACTTATATTTTTCTAAAAAAAACACAGGAAATTAACAAACTCAAGTGACTTACTTGGATAATGAAATCTGGATAATGATCAGCTGCGTACAAGTCAATCAACATGCAACCGAAATTCAAACCCAAAATGAAAGCTAGAAACTTGTCAGATATCATTTCCATATCAATGAATTATAGCATGCATCTGATAATCGAAAAAAAAAACTAATTACATTTTCAGGAACTGTATTATGCGGAATTTAAACACTGAGTAGAAACCTTACGATTTGCGATTTGGTAACCGGATGGAGATGCCGATTTGCAATTTCCAGTTTGCTGGCTTGGCTGCTTGGAAGAGACACCGGTAGCTAGACAGAAGAGACACCGGTCGCTAGCCACGAATCCTGCATAACAAAATCTCGCATTCATCGCACACATCGTTAGACGGGTAGACGGGAAGACGGGTAGATCTGCGCTATTGCTGGGAAGTGGTCTGAAAAAACTGAGTAGGTGGTGTAGGTGGGTATTCTTCGGAGGTTGGCGGCCGGAAAGCGATGGCGTTAAATGTTGACCGGATCGGATTATGGCATAGTGGTGAAGGCTAGATCGGTGCTACAGAATGGAATACGGGAAGACGGGTATATCTCCGGTTTTTCAGGGTAGATGAGAGAATGGGAGCGGCCGGATAAGATGAGACCGAAAAGTCGGAGTGTTGATGCGTAGATCGGAGTGGTGCTGGCTAAATCTTACAAGGGGGAATGGTAGATCCAAGTGGTTCGGAGAAGATGAGACCGAAAAGTCGGAGTGTTGATGCCTAGATCGGAGGGGTGCTGGCTAAATCGGAAGGGGGAATGGTAGATCCAAGTGGTTATTGTTAGATCGGAGTAGGCAGATTTCTACCGGCTTTAGAAGATGTTGGCGGCTGGAGTAGATCGGAGCGGCGAGCGGTCGGAGAAGATGCTAGGGGCCGGAGAAGGCAGCGACCGGTCTAAGAAGAATGCGGCGATGGGTCGAAGAAGGCGGCGAGCGGTCGGAGAAGATGCTAGGGGCCGGAGATAATGGGAGCGGCCGGAGAAGATGAGACCGGACGGTCGGATATGATGGCGGCTACCGGTCGGAGACTATGGCAATGGCCGGAGAAGATGAGAGCGACCGGTAGAAAAAATTGGGAGCATTTCGGTTTGTCAATGTGCAGCCAAATGAAAAAAGAATAAGCTCTTATTTTTTTTTTTGGGAAACCCAGTATCTTTTGTTTTGAGCACGCGAGAGACACCCGTGTCATTGAAAGATATGACCGATTTTTATGTTTTATTTATTAGAATGGCATTAATAACTTGTAAGATAGGTATAATTAGTTGTGAATTGTGTATTAGAAGGTGTACTGTCTTAAAAATTAAGACAAACATGCTTTAGGGGTGGTAATTTATATATGGTTTATAGTATGGTATATATATATATATATATATATATATATATATATATATATATATATATATATATATATATATATATATATATATATATATATATATATTCACACATAAATTATAAAAATTCTTATAAATATGATAATATAAACTAATAACTTCTAATGGAGAAGAAATAAGACTTAAAAGAAAATTATATATCACTTAAAGTGTATATTGAGGTGTGATTTACATCTCTACAATGTTGCTGTTTATGAGGGGATCATTAGCAATTTATTAAATTCATGGTTATATTTTAACAAGGATTTGGCATAAGGATTGATAATATTGTCATCCACACATTAACACTTTCATTGGACGACATCATTTCATATCAGAGTTCAACTTTGTAGTATTGTCTCGTGAAAAAACTTTGGTTTTTATGTAATTTCTTGAACAACTATACCATATGTGTCTAGATTGTTTTAACACATACAAACATGTTTATAATTTCATAAAGTACATTTCTTTGGTTTTGTACTCAATGCTTCAGATTTTTTGAAATCCTTCAAGGATTTTCATATAGATATCATTATCAATTGATCTATATAAGTAAGTTGTAACAACATCCATAAGACGCATCTCTAAATTTTTGAAAAACTGTGAGGCTGGTTAAATACCTAAATGTGAATGCATTCATAACTGGGGAATATGTTTCCTCGTAATCAATTTATGGTGTTTGAGAGAAACCTTGAGCCACAGGCCTAATTTTGTATTTAAAAATCTCGTCTTTTTTCCTTTCTTTTTTGGTACGAATATACATCTATACCCTAATGGTTTTACAACTCCAGGTGTGAGAATGATGGGTCTAAAAGCTTTCTCTTATTAACAAAAGTTAGTTTAATAGCCTCTTTCCATTATCGCAGTTATGCCAATTTTGATAATCAATGATAGACTATCACCATTCATAATATCACATGCAACAAATAAGAAAACATTTTGATTTATATTAACAATGGCTAGTTATTAGTTGGGTATGTTTAATCGATTATTTAACTAAACCATTGTGTTTGTCACTATGAGCAACTACATGTTTAACAAGATTTCCCATGGAGATATAATAGTCATTAAATGTTTGAGAAATAAATTAAAAAAAAGTATCATGTCTTTTGATAGTATAATCAGTGGAATGTGCTCTTAATTTAATAATTTGAGCAATAAATTTACAAATGTCATTTTACGAGTTTATAATAGGCAAACACAAGACCAATTGTTAGATGCATCTATAAAATACCCTAACGTATCTAAATGGTCTAAATGGTGGATAAATCAACCCACACAGATAGGTGATTCCTTTTAACATTCATCATGGAAGGTTTTCTAATTAATTTTCCAAGGGAACAATGTGTACATGGTATCATATTACCTACTTGATAGAACTTCTGGTCCTTCAATGGATATCCATGTGTATTTTCAATTAAAATTTGCATCATTGTTAATTCTATGTGGCCTAACCTGACAATAGCATTACATAAACTAAAAGTAACAGGATCACATTATTTTTCTTTAACTACCATATTTTATTCAACCATATGTATATATGTATAATGTATGCCATAATCAACCATTGGTAGTTTCTCTAATACATGGTTATTATATGTAATAAACATACATTTATTATTTTTTATGGTCAATATTTAAGTGTCATATCCTTTAAGATATATGTCACTAAAACTCAATAGATTTCTTTTTGACTTTGGAAAATATAATGCATTTTTATTAGAAACTTTGTACCATTAGGTAACATGAATTGAGCCTATCTTGTTATCGCAATCAAATATACAACACCCGATGTTGTATTTATGACACCCTTTTTAGGTTTAGGTTGGAAATTTTGTCTTAAATTTCAAAATAGTGAGTGTGGTACCATAATTTGCTATTATATATATATATATATATATATATATATATATATATATATATATATATATATATATATATATATATATATAATATTTCGTTGATGTTGTGCTATAATCGAACTCATATTGAACTTCACATAGGAAACAAGTTTATAGTTGTAGTAATAATCATAACAAAAGTTCATTTATTGAAAGAAAAACATTACATGAAAATCGGGGAAAGAAATAGAAGTTACAACAAAATAGTGATTGTGGTACCCTCATTGATCCCCATCAATAGCGGTTGCTTCCTTTCAGCTTCTGATTTCTATCTTGTTGATTAAATATGCAACCCATGGAGACCTTAATCAGTCTCGATCTCCTATTTTCTCTCTTTCTCGATCTCACTCGTTCTTTCTTGGATTTGCGAACAAAAACACGGGCACAAAAAGGAAGGAAACAGGATGCTGGTTTTTAATTAGGTCTAATTTGACAAATGACAAAAATACCCCTCCTTCCGGCCTTAGAAAAATATTTGAACTTTTGCATCATATTTTTTCTGAACTTTATGTAGCCATAACTTTCTCATATGATATCCAATTTTTAAAAACATTATACCTTTAGAAAGTTGAGAATGAGATTTACAACTTCTTCTCACTGAATTAAGTCTGAATCCATTCAGATTTTCTGCTATCAGCCCTTAAACATGACCTTTTGACCATTTTTGTCACTTTTGGGCCATTTTTAAGCATTCATAACTTTTTCGTTATAGCTCAGAATGACCTGAATATTTTCCTATATTTTTGTTATCTCAAATATTACCAAAGTCGCATTGAGGACTTTTTCCCAATTCCTTTTAGATTTTGAGATATTAATTTTTAAAGATATAGCAATAAAGACTTCACTTTTAGTCTTTTATTTCCTATTCTGCCCTCATGTCATTAAGACAACTTTCCAAATGAAGCAACACTTACTTATGATTTAATAAATGGTCTTAAAACATAAGTTTCAATGTTCTTACATTCTTGGATCATTTTTCCCTTCTATTGTACATTTAAAAAAAAAATATGACATCAATCCTTTTTAACATCAAATATACTTACACTTAATTCTTTATAAAAAATTTTTAGTTGTCACATTAATTTCCTCAAAAAGCTTTTGTGTTAAAAAATGTATTTTAGATTTATGTAATGTTTTATTATTTTTAAAAGAAAATAAGGTGTTACAATTATAGAAAATCTTGAGCATTTAGCTCAGTGTTTTCAAGACTCAACATTGTCAAACTCCACATTATCAAGCTCTACATTGTTAAAATCAACATTATTAACGAGGCTTATTTTTTTCCTTTCATTTAAAGAAAGCCTGGTAAAGTTGCCAAAGATGTGCATGTGTGTGATAGGCCATTGACCAATGGCCAATGCCACCACATCTATAACAAGTATCATTAGGAGTTTGTGATGTCCCAACATCATGTCTTGCCATTTTTGCATTCACTCAGGGCTGAGCATTGTTTCTTTGTAGGGCATGGTAATTATTATTGTTACAGACACGACCAAGATTATATGAGTTACCCCTTCCACAACTAGAACTGGGGTTTTGGTTTTGACTATGATGATCATGAGCTTGTCCTCAACCATGAAAACATATGCTTTTGTTTTATCTTGTGCTGAGTACATATTAATTTTATTTATTGTATTAAGAATACCCACCAACTCAATATGCATTTTTACATCTATCATCCATGACATATAGTTAGAGGTGGCAAAAACTGACGCGGCACGCTAACCCGACACGAAATAAACGGGCTTGGATAAGACATTTCAACCCGTTTAATTAAACGGGTTGACACGACACGACACGATTATTAAACGGGTAATGTTAGGGTCGAGAGTTTCAGCTCGAATATGACACAAACATGACTCTTTTACTTATGTGTAAGTTTTTTCTTAATTTTGGAAATAAATTGTACAAACTCAAAACAAATGAAAATATGAATGAAGAACTTTGAGTTAATTCATTTTGTAATATAATAACAACTTTATCTCTTAAGTCAAGACTTATTTTTTAGTTTTTTCATTCTCTCGTATACTCCATAGTCCCACTCAGCCACTCTCCCATTCTCGTAATCGTTCATCCGCTTCTCCAACTCCTACTCTTTCCACTTTTTCCTTTCAACTTGCAATGAATTTTTTCTTTCCGCCTCTCAAATTCAACTCTTTTCAGTTTTTTCCTTTTTCATTTATGTCTCAACAACTTTGACTCTTTCACCTTATTTAGTATTTCAAGTTTCAATACTGATACGATATTACACATTTGCAAGGTCTAACCCCTAAACCCGCTAACTCGACACAAACTCGACACAGAAATAAACGGGTTGACACGACATGATATGTTTATTAAACGGGTCGGGTTAGGATGAAGCTCTTTCAACCAGTTTTTAATGTTTTGACTCGACACGAACCCCACACGACACGACAAATTTGCCAAGTCTACATATAGTTCTTTTAACCGTCTTCAAGGGCTGCAAACTCGAGCTTTGCAATGTTGATCATTTGTAACAATAAAATTTGAACAAAAAAACAATACGAACATTAGGATCCATATATGCCAATATTTATTGCACAAAAAATAAGTGGGCGAACAGTCATCTCATACAAGCCTAAGAACTGAAAAGATACATTAGAGATAAGATTGCTAATTATGAAGCAAAGTGTTATATCCAATACACTTATTAAAAATAAAAATGGATAAATCATATTGATCTTGGTAAATTTATCAAATGAAAGAAATGTGTGTGTGTGTATCAGTGTATACATAAAGAGATAGCGATAGAGAGTTAAGTTGTTTTGAGAACCAATTTTCTGGCCAAAATGTTCTACTCAAAACCCAACCACAAACATTTAAACATCTCGTCTAAGCCAATCACAACATAAGAAGTTTGAAAAGACAAAAAAATGCTTGAGAAATCGAATATGCATTTGTGCACATGATGTGCATATATTAGATCCCAATGAAAGACCAACATACATAAATGGAAAGCACCCAAACTATACTCAGTGATGTTATAGGATGAATCTCGGCCAAATTCACTCCATCCCAAAAATGTTTGACTTGAAAAGTCTAAATATTCAAGCCGATCCAACTAGAAAGAATTTGTACAAGAATTGATATTGCTTTAAGTATTTGCCCTCTTTGTGATTTGGAGATACAAACTACTCAACATTTATTCATTGACTGTTTCTTTGCAAAAGAGTTGTGGGATAAAATCTTACGTTAGTGGGATACAATTTACAATCGGTTTCAAACTCTAGAGAGATTGACAACGCGAGATTATTATCAAGTATCGTGGTTTGCTAGGCAAGGATTTGATGCCGTCACCTTAGTGTATTTTTGGGCTTCATGGAGAGTGCAAAACGATTTTCTTTCTACCAAGCAAAGAAAATAGTGCTATTTCCCATTATATTTGTACACAACCTTTTATTTTGGAATTTTAGTAGACTTTCTAAATGTATATTGGATCGGATAGCTTGGCTTACGAATCCAAATTTACCGTTATTAAATTCCTCTTTATTTGACGAGCTTCTTGTTAATGTTTTCCCTTAATATATAATCTTCGCCCGCCATTAAGAAAAATATGTTAGGTTCTAAATATAATCAGGGTCGGTCCATTGATTTTTAAGGCCCTGTGCGGAAACTAAAAAATGGGACCCTAAATGTACTTTTTTACTTATAAAAATTCAATCATAATACCATAAGTGTTATAAAAATAACCAATACAAAAAAACTTCAGTGTCAATTTTTCAAAAAAAACTACATAAATTGGAAGGCTCTTCTAACATTTTTTGAAGCAAAGTTGTTTATCAACACTTCATAATTAATTAATAGTATCTAATATATCGTTCTTAATAGCTATCATCGTCAATCCATTAAAAAACTTGTAGGTTTTTGTTAAAAAACACTTATCTAGAGACCCACTTTGAAGTTTTGTTAATTTTTCATATCTTTTTCTCTTTTTAGTTTTTTGACTACCAGATAGATATTTAACACATAATTTCTTAAAATTGACAAATCATATAATAGTTTAATAATGATTGAATAAAAATTAAAAATTAAAGCAATAACAACAATATTAAAAGGCCAAAACTTTCATTTAATTTAATAATTTAGTTGTAGGTCTCCTGCAGCGCTTGCACTCCCCAGATTCGAACCGTCGACCTTGTCCTCAATGTCCAAGCGCCTTTCCCAATTGATCCGAGAGTTACTTTTCCACTTATTACGCAAATCTAATTAATATCTAATATGTATACTGTATATATATAAAATTTCGGGACCCGACGACACGGGCCCTGTGCGGTCGCCCACCTAGCACTTGCTCAGGGCCGGCCCTGAATATAATATAACTTTTGGTCTTAGAATAGGATGTTACGTGCAACAATATACATAAATATCATCGAATGCTACTTTACATTTTTGACACTACAAAACACATCTTAAAAACATTTGTTCTCTTCTAAACAAGGTTAGGTATAACTAATAATTACTCCCTCCATCCCAATTTTATTGTCCAGTATACTATTTTTGCTTGTCCCAAAATTATAGTCACATACTAAAAAAGAGCAACAAAAAGTAACTTAATTTCCCATATTACCCTTAATTATAAATACCACACAAAATTCTAAAACTACCTTAATTGCTACTGCCATTAATGATTGAAATAAGAAAACCCAAAATATTCAACCACAATTTAATTGCTATTCAACGCATGCATTACTGAGTTTATAAAATATTGCCAATATCCTTTTTCCATTTAACAAATGACAACGACAATTTAATTCTCAAATTACATTTGATTTGCTTTCTCCTTCACTGATACAAATACGACTCTGCTTCATCTATGAGGCTTTCTTCACACTCGATTTGTATTGGCAAATTACCTTGTCGCTCCAACCTACTCTTACCAATATGCGGTATTCGATAATTGTTTCCACCTCGAACTTTTATGATTTCTTTCATGCATGTTTGCAAAGTTAAGAAAACCTTGTTAAGTTCATGAGATTGCATTTTGTCAAATGAGGTTTGAACTGCAGAAACCAATTCGTCAACTGTGTGGAGAACTTCTTGCTCTTGAAGTGATTGAATCGCTCGAAAAAATCCGAGGTCTAACACATTCAAATCGGGACTATTGGGGGGCTGATTACAAAGTCGAATATCAAATCCATCTTGAGACGATGCTTCAAGAAACTCACTATCATTAACATCTATATGAGGCTTTGCATTATCTTGTTGAATGAATATTGGACCCGTATGGTTTGGTGGCCATTTAGCTTTAATAGCCGGCAAAACTTTATCTATCAACCATGACCTTGTTATCTCTTTAGTAACCGATAAAATCGGTTTTGTCTCTAATGTTCCCGCAACACGGTTCTTGCTTGAACGCTTAGCGGGTTCTATTGTTGTAAGTGGGAAAATGCCAATTTTTCCAGAAAATATTTCATTTCCTATTGCATCAAATCGTGGTCGGGCAACTACCGCTAGAAACATGACTTTTGTAATGAACTTTTTGCTTTTACATGTTCTTAAAGGTTCGTCCTCGCCGGGAACAAGGTAGTACCGTTTTGATGATTTTGATATGTAAAACCATTTTTCATCAATGTGGATGATGTTAAACATATCATGGAATGTAGGATTTGAATTAGTTAATGGCCGAGTAATCATAGATAAACAAAATTCTAACCTTTTTGTTTTATTCGCATCGGTAAGATCCGGCTTGATGGAATTTGTATGTGGTCTAAGTTCACCTTCTTTTATTCTCCGATGCAAAGTTGATTTTGACATGCTTAATGATTTTGCAATAGACCGAATGGTGGTTCGACGACGTAATGGAATTTGTGAAATTTGATTCAAATCGAGTTGAATCCTTTTTCGCCCAACAACTTGTAGCATCTTCGAAGATAAATCAATTGTTGATCCATTTTCGGCTTGAAGTTTAGCACGATGCCAAATACGACTAACGGTCCGGGTACAAACACCAAAAATAGCAGCCACATCCTTTACGGAACCCTTTTTCAACTTTCCGTCGTAACTTTGTTGCAATAAAGCCCGATATATATCATGACGTTCGGCTTGACTTGTTTTTTTCATAATCAATGAATTTGTAGAATTCTACACAGTTTAGTCTGTATGGTAAAATATGTGAATAAAAATGGGATATAAATATTCAGTGAATTAAGGTTGGAGGGAGATTTTGCCTCAAAATATTTCAACTTAAGGGAAAAAATGGTGGGGAGATTTTGCCTCAAAATATTTCAAATTCAATTAGTACGCCACTAAAAAAAATTGGTGGGGATATTTTGCCTCCAAATATTTCGATTAGCCAACTAATACAATTAATGGTTCATTAGTTATTAATGGCTGGCCGGTTAATGCTATTCATCATTTATAAGAAGGGTAGATATGTCCTTTTTTATAGAAAAAGTTGCATTAAATGTAAGTTTCTTAAACTATGTGTTTTTTCCTTGTGGACAATAAAATTGGGATGGAGGGAGTATAAGAGTAAATTACAATAATGGTCCATGTGGTTTGCATAAAATTGCAATAATCGACCAACTTTTTAAAAAGCCACGAAAATGTCCAATTTAAAGATGAAGTTGCAAGAATGGTCCAAAGGTCAGGTTAAAAGACAATTTTACCATTTTTAATTTCTTTTTGATTTTTATTTAAATGTTTTATTTATTTTAGTAATTAAAAAAAGAAAAATACCCTACCCCACCCCCACCCCCACCCCCACCCCCCACCCCCACCCCCACCCCCTGCATCTCTCTCTCTCTCTCTCGGGTTTGTTCCCTCCGCCAGAGGTTCAACAACACCCCCTTCTTTGAAAGTTTCTGCTCAATAGTTCCACCTGGCAATCATTTCTTCGTTGTTTGGTTTTTGTTCTTCCATGGATTCGGAGCAAGTCACGTGAGGTTTCAATTTAATACCTTATTAGTTTAGAAGAAAGGTATTTACAATTAGATATTTAGGTTCATCAATATTTTTCATAAAAATTGTATCACCGTAGATTTCATATGCCTACAAAAGTCATGGTTTCCTGTTACTTATCTGCAACAAAACACATAATAATTGGATGAGTAATGAGTATACATCCTCCTAAACTTCATATGCCTACAAAAGTCAAAATCACTTGCTCTTTTCGTCAAATACTCGAGAATAGAACAAGTTGCAGGCTATAGTTGTACTAAAATTGGATTGCCAAAATGCAGAGAATTCATATCAAAATCTCTTGGAACCAGCTCAATGCCAACCTGGAAATTTTGTTTACAGTGTTAAAATGATAATTGAGGGAGGGTGCATCCAATTCTAAATGATAATTGAGGGAGGGTACGTTTCTCCAACGAAACCGCTGTTGTAGGCGGCGGTAATGGTCGCCGGTGACGGAGTGAGTGGCCGGTGGTGATCGTGAACATTTACCTACCGAAGAGAGGTGATCTTGACGAAATCGGAAAAGCCTGCAAATCCCAGTCGGTTTCCATCTGTACGGATGAATCATCGGGTGCACTCATCGTGCCCCTACTGCAAGATGATTAGAGTTTCTTTTGACTCCTGCTGCTGTAGACTTATTGCTGTCTCTCCTGTTTTAGTTCCGGTTATGAATCGAGACCCACAAGTTGAAATCGAGCCCTGGATCGATTTCTCCTTCACCGATTTTGCTTCAATCGTGCCTTTAGCGTATGCGTATTTTTCTTTTCTGCTTGAATCCCACTCCCCAATTCCTTCTGATTTACGAGTAATACCGCCCACGGGAAAAAGACGATGGAGGAACATTGAGAGACAGATGAACGAAATTGAAGAAGCGTATAAACTATACAACTCTTATTAGGAGACAAACAAGGTTAGGATAGAGCTGGCTCTGCAGAATGTGGCGTACTGACTTTAATGGTAAGGATTAATATACTAATAAAATGTGTGGTTGCTTTTAAATATAATATGATTCGAAGAAGAAAAACTGAATTAGGTAATCCTCGATGAAATCATTTCATCCTTAAAAGGCACCATCAGTTTGTAGTTGCAGGTTTCGTACACCCCTGAAAAAATGGTGGAGATGGGGGTGTTCTGTTGTTGATTAACCAGAAAAGAAGATAGAGAGAGAGAGAGAGAGAGATGAGTTGTTTTAATTTTCTTTTTCTTTTAATTGATTCAAAACTCATTTCATCGCAGAGCTCTTTGCCGGAAAAAATGGTGGAGATGGGGGTGTTCTGTTCTTGATTAACCAGAAAAGAAGAGAGAGAGAGAGAGAGAGAGAGAGAGAGAGAGAGAGAGAGATGCATGGGGTGGGGGTGGGATGGGGTGGGGTATTTTTCTTTTTTTTAATTACTAAAATAAATAAAACATTAAAACAAAAATGAAAAATAAATTAAAAATGGTAAATTTGTCTTTTTACCTTTTTTTTACTTATTTTTGGACCATTATTGAAAGAAAATCGAAACATTTGGACCATTATCAAGGTTTTTTCAAAAGTTGGTCCAATATTGAAAATTCAAGCAAACCACACATGGACCATTATTGTAATTTACTCTAATTATAATTTCCCACCTAGCTTTCACACTATTTATACGATTGTACAAGTGGGTGGTAGGGCAAAAGGGTCCTATTATAATTTTATAAAGATTAACATAGACTTTGCTGGTCAAATTGACCGGATTACTTTTTTGACTTGAACTTTTAGTTACATGACAATTCTACAAAAAGTCAAAAAGGATTTCACTACTGTTTATTAACTTCCTTGTTACTAGCGTTGTACATGAGGCCAATGCAGTTGGAGCTCGGCGCGTGTGTGACGTTCAATTTTGAATTCGAGTTGACTGATTGACATGTCTTTTTATAGCGTACCAAAATAGTTTCATCAAAAATATGTTTGATACGATGGTATAAGAAAAAAAATTAAACAAAACAAAAATACATTTAAAAACTAGATTTAATGAAAAACATTTTATTAAAGTTTGACCCAAACATTGAGAATTCAAAAAGTCTCATAAAGATTTGAATCCCTATAAACTTGATATGACTCGTAATCCGTCTTGAGCTGGTTTCCGAACTTGAACTCGATAACGTTCGAGTTGATCAAACCAAAATACTTAGATAGATAAGAGCTAGGCTTGTTTGCAGTTTTAGTTGTTACTAGATAATATACACAGTTAAATACACCAAATAACATTATATTTTACACCGATTCACATTCCTCGTAATATATATTTTTCGTGAACAGGTAATATATATTTTTCATAATGTTAGTTATAGGTAACATACCTTTTTCTCTTAATTTTTAGGGCTCTTCATGTTTATGAACTAACGAAATCCGAAATATATTGTACTTGCTCAAGTAGTCATGGCTTATCATTACAAACTAGAAGTCTGATTCAAATGACGCAGTTAACATGTCTAATTAACTATTAAAAGTGGGTCATGAAGTAGTCATGGCTTATCATTACAAACTAGAAGTTCGATTCAAATGACACACTTGACATGTCTAATTAACTACTAAAAGTGGGTAATGAACATCGGTTGCAAATTTATAAAGTCATAGTTTTTCTGAGTCTTGCTAAAAGAAACTACCAAAATATATTACACGACAAATGCCCAATATAATTGCAAAAGCTATATTGTTTCTTTGCACTTTACATTACGTCTGAAATTGTTTATGTTTACAACATTATGATACTATTTTACATTTTCACGAGGGCCGCGATTATTTTGCTAGGGGAAATCAAACATAGATAATTTAAATATTAGGTTACGAAACCTTAATTCCTAAGTAGGGACCGGAACTAGCCATTGTCATAATAAATTAATAATCCTACTGTATATGGATCCAAAATGACAAATAATTAAAGTTTATACGCGTTCAAGTGATTTTCATGGAAATTACATGGAATCTATAAAATACAGATAGTATCAAGTAGGCACCATATCTTATAATTTGGTTCGATATTTATTCCTATAATTTGCAACTTTCAGTTGTGGTACTTATCAGCTTTGTATGATTTGGTCCGTTTTTTATACCAATCATCTCTAAGTTCAAAGTAAACTTACTTTTCGTGAACCTAACTGGTATCGTACCAGGTGCTTTATTTCGGAATTCATATCCTATAATTTGTCACTTTTGGATTTGATATTTTACGGTTTGGTATAGTTCCGATACCGAGCTCACCCCTATTATTTATCGTTGTTTGTGTATGTTAGAAAATGTATGAATAAGTGATGAATAAATATTGATTATACTTTTTATTAAATAAACGGTGGACAAAATGCATTATTTTGTGATCTTATACTAAGTTTTAAATACTTTCATTAATTATAAAAATTGGAACAAATATTACGCCTATCGACCTCTTAATATTAGGAGGTTTTGTGTTATTTTAGCATTTGCATAAAAAGGGACAATATATTATATGTTTTTTTTTATAAATATCAAATTTAATCTAATTTTTAAATATTATATCTATCTCTTACAAATTTTTAGAATATCAAATTTACTTAGATTTTTATGTTCAATATATTTAAACATTTTATAATCATCAAATCATTAGTTTTATCAATCGACTATAATACCTTTGTGTAAATCTAAGTTTAAGATATCATTTGTATGCTTCATAAACATTCAGAATACTATGCTCACCCAAATTAGTATGTTAATCAAGTTTAGTAAGTTAAATAGCTAAATAATTAACTTTTATAGAAGCAATTAGGCATTCTCACCGTTTCTATTTATTCGTTCAAGTATAAAGTATCAATATCAAAATATTTCTTAGTTCTCAAAACCACTTTACACTCTTTTTAGCCAAAGCTATTACATCATATAAATTTTATTTGTAATTTTTTCAAAACTTATGTATTTCAGAAAGAAGGGATTTTTTTTACAAATATATAAATATTGTGTATGTATGTATGTATGTATGTATATAATGTGAAATCGAATAAGAATGAAAATTTGGTAGAAAATGTAAGAAATGCATCATTTGCATGTTTTTTCGGTGAATCAACAACAGTTTGATATTGATACTTTATACTTCAACGAATAAATAGAAACGATGAGAATGCCTAATTGCTTCTATAAAAATTCATTAAATAATGCAAAAAAAAAAATATATGATTCACAAAAACCCTCCGAAAAACGTTTGGATGATTAATTTTTGCGATGCTTCACTAAAATTGTAAAAAAAATGAATCAAATTTTGATGCAGTAAAAAATGACTCATTGAAACGTTTTTTCAGAAGGGTTTTGTAAATCATGTTTTTTTATCAATAATTATTTGTTTTGATAGTTTATCAAAAGCATGCTAATGATGCACTTCTAACTATTGCTACCAAAAATTTTCTTATTAATGGATCTCTATCGTATGTGTGTCACACACACACAGGTATATATATATATATATATATATATATATATATATATATATATATATATATATATATATATATATATATATATATATATATATATATATATATATATATATATATATATATATATATATATGTGTGTGTGTGTGTGTGTGTGTTTTTTTTTTTTTTTTGTGTGTGTATGAATGTATGTATGTATGTATGTAACACTCAATAGGCTCTGCCTAGCATATTATATTTTCACATGTGACTTATGTGAAAAGATTATGTAGTGTATGCACAATAAGCAAGGACTAACAAGAAACATTTGTTTATGATTTAGGCTTAGAAATAACTTAAGAGTTTTTGTACTTGTTGTATCTAATTTAATTTGAATCATCCATCGTGTTTAATTTTCAATAATGTTTAATGAGAATTCCAATGTTACTTAGGATGTTATAAAACCTCAACGTATTTTTAAAAAGTTATTTCTAAACGACCCACATGAGAGGTGTTACATCTAAAGGGTGCATAGGAAAGTGGACAAGTCCTTCATAATACAACTTTGATATTCAATTATAGCAGACCATCATAACACCACAACAACACATATTTATATGGATTCACTATAAGAGAGAAAGTTATGTTCGAGCTTTTTGTGGAGTTCATACATACGTTAGCAAGTAAGATGGTAACAAAAACGCATAAGCATGAAAAATGACTTATTTATGTTCATTTATTAATGTTTAAAAACAAATGAAATAACATAAAAACAAACAAAAATTCTTATTTATGTTTGTTCATCTAAAATGACTATTCACATTAATGAACAAAGATAAATGAACATGAACAATCATAAATGAACAAAAATGCCTTAAAATTTCACAACATTTCATCCTATATGACACATTTTATCTCATTTTAATAAACTGATAGCTACCCAATGGTCATACACTCGTATGGACATTCAACATATAAGCACATTATAGTCCATTACGAAATGAATTTCAAATCAAGCATTGACTACATTGACTGCATTTTGGAGAGCCAGACGAAGGATAACATGAAGAACTCGAATGAGATGTTAAGAATTAATAAAAAAATAAAATATAAGAAACTTTTGCTCAGTATGATATGAAGAATTTTCAAATCCACAATAAAATAAGTGATCGTAACTCAACCAATATTATATAGATAGATAACTCTAAAATATTGTTATTTAATAATTCTGTGTTTGGACTTATATTAATATATTCAAAATATTTGTGAGGTTTGATATTTTTATCATTTTGAAATTGCATTTTGGGTTAAGTGTTAAATAATGTAACAAAATCAATGAAGTATCGACAATTTTCTAGGAATTAATGACGAAAAAGCTTTCCTAAAATAAGGCAATTTTCAACAATGAAATTAAAAGCAATGAGAGTGTGAAATTGCTTCAATAATTATTAATTAACTAGTTATATAGAGCTTTTAACTTATTAAAATTGATGAAAATAACAATTTGAGTGAGCATGATATTTTGAACGTTTATGAATAGTATGAATGACATCTTAAACTTAGATGTATAAGAGGCGCATAATAGTCTATTGATATAAGTATATATATATATATATATATATATATATATATATATATATATATATATATATATATATATATATATATATATATATATATATATATATATATATATATATATATATATATATATATATATATATATATATATATATTTGTTTGTTTGTTTGTTTAAGATGATCATAAAATGTTAAGAAAATATTATAAATAAAAATTTACATAAGTCTAATATTTTGAAAGTTTATAAATTATAAATATAATATTTAATTATTAGACATGACAAATATTATGTTTTGATATTTATGAAAACATATACAAAGTTTTCCCCATACAATACACAAAAAGTTTATAACTAAATACCAAAGATGAAATGTTTTAGGAGGTCAATTTATATATGGGAAAATAATTAAAAGGATAATAAAGTTTTAAATTTGCAAAAAACATCATTCAATTTTGTTTAGTACAAAAAATACCATCAAACTATAGAAGTTATACACATATGACTATAGAATTTAGCAAACTATAGCATGGTATTGAAACCAAACATGTACCGTAACCACGCACATTGTTTCGGTACTCTTTTCCTCAAATTCCCAATTTTCGGTTTTGGTTTTTCAATTTTGAGTCGGTTCAGTCCGGCCCGGAACCAATTTCATCCCTAATAATCGGTGACAGAAATATATTTTTTTTGAACAAATTTCATCCTGAAACCAAGTGTAATAGTTTGATATTTTTTGTACTAAATAAACCTGAATGATTTTTTTGTACAATTTTGAAACTTTATTACCCTCCTAAATCATTTTCTTTTTCTCAATTTATATATTATGTGGGTAAAATTGGAGTAAGTTATCATAGCCGATGATAAAAACGTGTTTTTGGAACAAGTTGATAACTTCAATGGTCATATGTGTACAAATGTTATATTTTAATAATATTTTTTTGTATTAAACAAAATCAAATAGTATTTTTATACAATTCTGAAATTTAATTACGCTGCTAAATCATTTTTCCTTTACATATAAACTATAAGGTCTTCTTTCTATAGATTGAACCTGAGATTGGTCATAAAAATTAAAAACCTTACTTTGGGGTCTTTTTCGCTCTCACAGAATAATATATAGACCTATAATGTATCTAACCCAAACTTAAAGGGCCGTCAGGTGATTTCCATAACGGAAAAAACGTGGAAATTTTCTCTCTCTCTTCAGTCTTCCCTCTACCGAAACTGTAATGAAAATTCCAAATTGATTTCACACCCGCCGTCCGGCCTGCCCCACCTCCACTACTAACCCCAAAACTCCCATTATATATACATACACTTCGTGTGCGATCGCTTTATCGCTGTATAGAAATCAATTGCAGAATATATACATCCGCGAGAGAGTGTCTGAGAGAGAGAGATGGAGAAAGCGATTAACAGACAGAGGATTTTGCTTCAGCACCTTCAACCCACTTCTTCCTCAAATAATGGCCATAAATCTACTATCTCAGTAAGTTTTGAGTCTTTTAATTGACTGCTATTGAAATCTAAGAATAGCCATTAATCTACTATCTCAGTAAGTTTTGAGGGGTTTAATCGATTGCTATTGAAATCTGTGTGAATTTGATCGGTTTTACATATGTTTATGATGATTATTTTAATGGTTTTATTGTCCTAGCTATAATCAGACCGATGAATTTCCTATTTGTTATTAGGAACTTAAAAATGAACTCGCGGATTTTTGGGAATTTCATTTATTTGCAAGTATCAGACCGATGAATTTCCTATTTGTTATTAGGAACTTAAAAATGAACCCGCGGATTTTTGGGAATTTCATTTATTTGCAAGGTATCTACTGGATTTCTTTATATAGGCGATGACAGGCCACAACCATTACCAGTCAATAAACTAAATCATTTTATAGAATTATACATGTTTTCCAACTTATCAAGGATTTGTAGGAAGCATAATGTGACGTAAAAGGTTCATAAGGTAATCTTAAATAAACCCTATGTATGCTGTGTGGGTGTGTATGTGCCTCTAAGATAACCTCTCACATATATGTCTCATTATGAGTTTCTTTTAGCAAGCTACGGCTTAGGAGGTAGAGGTAAGATGGATTTGTGCTATAACGAACATGATTTTGGCTTCTTGTGGTTCTCTCTCTCTCTCTCTCACATACACACACACACACACACACACACATATATATATATATATATATATATATATATATATATATATATATATATATATATATATATATATATGCACACACAAACAAATTTTTTTGCTGAAATCATAAAATTAAACATATGAAAAAGTCAAAAGTTTGATAACATATAATAAGATATAAACATCATGAAATTTTTTCGACTTGGTCGAACATATATATTATCTTGAAAATTGTAATGAAGCGTTTTTTTAATATATATTAATGAAGTTATATATATTTTAATTATCTTCAAGAATAAGGAAATTTTATATGTTAGTTATTTTTAATTAATTTCAAATGTATTGATTTTATATAAATAATTTATATAAAAAGAACAAACATTATATAAATTAAAAGTGGTGTGACCTTGAAATAACCTCTGAGAGGTTTTTGTCATATGTGAGATATGTTAATTGGATATGTTTGGTTTTTGGTTTGTTAAATTGATAATGACATGATGCTAGCACATAAAAAATTTGTAATAAATAGCCATTACACTATGATGCTTTAAGAAATATGTATTTCCGTTTTCGGTGAATATCATAATTATAATCTTTGTAATAGTATAATTATAGCAATAGCAATCTAGGTAACTAACATAATCATATATCGCATTCATATGCATATCTGTGCTTTCGGCTACATCTAAGGAAACATAATTACACGTGATGTAGGTAGTTAAATATTAATTATTTATTTTGAACAACAGTCTATTCTAGAGTTGAAGCATATATGATCCAAATTTGGGTCAACTCCAATTTTGAAATGTTTCTTATCAAGTGAAGCCATAAGTAAATCATCAATTATCTTTGTAATATAAAATACTCGTTTTTTCCTTTTTATAATGTTATTGTTGTTTATCTGTTAGCATAAATAAACACTTTTTATTTTTCTTTGTTTACACATGCTAACTACTTGAGTGACTTTGCTTATGGTATCGAGGGTTGTTGATTAATGGTGTAGCTTTCATTTGAACACAAAATCAGATTAAGATTCTTACATCTTCCTAAACCTTGTCCGGTTAATAATTTGATTATGTGATTTAATTATATGATTGTTTATTTATTAGTGATTCATTGGTTAAAAAAATTATAATGTACAATTGTATGAGATTGATTTTGAGTTTGGCCTCATTTGGAATTTGGTAAACTAAACTAAATATAGAATTAAGTCGTTAACTTTTAAAGTTAAGCGTTTGTTTTATTGTTTTACCAAATAGCTTTAAGGGGTTAAGAACCTAAAATAAAATTTTGCTTTTTAAGTTCTATGTCATTTTAGTTCACATGGTCACGGTGGTACCAATATACCATATAACTATATAAGGAAATGTATGTCTTTTTAGTTCACATGGTCATGGTAATACCGTAGTACCAATGCATCATATAAGGAAATATAAAGGCCGAGCGTTTCTAACAAATATAAAGGAAATACTCTAGATTTTCATACTAAATAAATTAAGTATGTATTGTTTAAACAATTTTATACTTAACATTAGCGAATAAAGATTGAATATTTTACATATTTTGAAGATTGAAGAATCAAAGATTTAAGAATTTATGATATATATAATTCTACTTTTCAAGCTATGTCTGCAGTTTGTATATGTAAATTATATAAAAGGTCATCTTTTATTTGAGTTTTTTCTAAATTTGTCGTCATACCGAATGATTATATAAAAAATATAAATTCAACATGTATCTTTAGTTTCGTTTCAATCATTGCCAAGTTCCAAAAACTCTCATGGTTGTTTAAAACCAAGCTGTTTATTGATCAAATAAGCTACTAGTTAGTGGTATTATCAAGTGATCAACTATGATTGGATTGCTATTGCCTTAAAACGTTATAATTATATATATAACCACAATGGCACAAGTATTTAGTTAAATAAAATTGAACATTACAATGTGCGTCATCAACTATATGATGCAAAAAGTTGTACAAAAAAGTCTCTATGTACATAAAACCATTTAAACAGTAAAACAACAAGCAAAAAAAAAGTCAAAAGCACCAAATGTTAATTCAGATAAACTATAGCCAACTATTTCAAGAATGGGGTTGAGAAAGTTATCTATAACTTAATTTCTTGATGATCAACAGATGAGTTTTTGACTCATTCTTATAAATCATCAAGTCATATGTTTTAGGCATGCTTTTTAGAATTGGGTTCCTGGTATTAATTTATATCTTTCCTCTTTTTCTTCTACTAGACTTCAAGTTGTTTAGCTGGGGATAATTCTGCTTATCACCGGACAACAGCTTCTGGAGATGATGTTGTGATTGTTGCGTAAGTTTCTCTCTTTTTAACTTCTGAAACATCCAAGAATGCAACTTTAGACTTATACAAAAATACATACTTTTTGCTATGTTCATTCACAAAATTTTATGTCCAAACAGTGCATACCGTACTGCTCAATGCAAATCTAAACGTGGTGGTTTTAAGGACACTCTTCCTGATGACTTACTTGCAACAGTTCTAAAGGTTAGACATGTAATTTTGGTTTATGCCAATATCTAAACTAAAACAAATATGGACACGTAGTTTGACTTATAAGGTTCAACCAAATAAACTAAATTTCAACCTAGAATTTATAAAAATCTTGAAAATGGTGACTACAACAAACTTTGTAACAGAAAAACAAATAGCAAAAGGGTTCAACTTGTAACAAAACAGTTTACCAACTTTATGCATAATTTTGAAGTTTAATCTATCTTTTTCTTGTGATGTTGGTTAATTATAGCAGAAATACAAATTTTAAAGTAATCTTAAATCTGAAAGTACGTTTGAACTCACAAGTCAAACCTTTTTTTTTTTTCCGGGGATAAATGGTATATGTGTTTCTACTATCACTATGCATAATTTCAAAGTCTTAATCTATCTTTTTCATGTGATAATGGTTGATTAGGCAGTGATAGAGAAGACAAATGTGAATCCCGGTGAGGTAGGCGATATAATTGTTGGTACAGTTTTAGCACCAGGTTCACGAAGAGCAATTGAATGCAGAATGGCTGCAATATATGCTGGTTTCCCAGGTACACCTTTTCCAACTCTCTTTATATTTGTCTCTAAATTTTCCAAAAAAGTTGATAAGGTTTCGGTTTTCTTCCAGATACTGTGCCCCTTAGAACAGTGAACAGGCAATGTTCATCTGGCCTCCAGGCAGTTGCTGACGTGGCTGCTTACATAAAAGCAGGATTTTATGACATCGGTAAAACCAATCAGAAAACTTTGTTATAATCTGATAGTTTCATAGCCTCTAATCTAACGTTCATCTTGTTTGTGTAGGCATTGGTGCTGGAGTAGAATCAATGAGTATTGACCAAATTGGATCTATTCCTCAAGTCAACCCAAAAGTCAGTTTCAATTGCAAAGTCTATGCTTTTCAGAAGTTTTTGAGGTGTCATTTGATAATTACCTATGATGTTGACAGGCGGATATATTTTCACAAGCCAAAGACTGTCTTCTTCCAATGGGAATCACTTCTGAAAATGTGGCACAACGGTTTGGTGTGACGAGGCAAGAACAAGATCAGGCTGCAGTGAGTTCTGACTTTTATTAGTCAATTAATATGTGTTTTCTTTTATTCTTGTGCAAAATTTATGGTAGTAATCGATATGATTCTAATCTCTATTTTTACTAGGTTGAGTCTCATAGACGTGCTGCTATTGCCACTTCCTCTGGGAAGTTCAAAGATGAGATTGTTCCTGTTTACACCAAGGTACACATTTTGTCTTCTAAGGTCAAACCATTACTTCTTACATATAAAACTAAGTCAACATTGTTTGGAGTGTTTACTATTAACTTTAATGTTAGTAGAATTCATATAAGTCAACATGAATTTCTTTTGTAGATTGTGGACCCAAAAACCGGAGAGGAAAAGGCAGTTACAATAACTGTAGATGATGGAATTAGGCCAAACACAAACATAGCTGATCTAGCAAAATTGAAACCATCATTCAAAAAGGATGGTACCACAACTGCAGGTATATATGGATTGGATATTGTACATACGTTCTTAAATCAAGAAATAACAACGTACTTCCATTTATTTGTGTATTATAGCATCCTACTTTCATTTCTTTCTATTACAACATTGCACTTCCAACTTTTTTTTCTTATGAACGCATTGTACTTTGAAAAGTTACCCAATTATAGCATTGTACTTTCAATTCTTTTCTTATTAGGACATTAAACTTTGATGCAAAAGCCTCTAATGATCTTTTATTGTCTAGGGACTGCAAGTCAAATTAGTGATGGTGCTGGTGCAGTTCTTCTCATGAAAAGAAGTGTGGCTCTAAAGAAGGGTCTTCCAATTCTTGGTGTATTCAGGTGTGTTTAATCTTTTCAAGTTGAAAAGAAATTCGGTTGACCTTTTTATATTTGTTTGGAAAGTTCTTTGTAAATAGAGAAATAAGTAAAGATAGATAAAAAGTTGCATTTAAATAGGATTGTATATGCTTCTTCATTATGTATACATTTACAATGATAACTGATACAGGAGTTTTGAGGCTGTTGGAGTGGATCCTGCTGTTATGGGCATAGGTCCCGCTGTTGCTATTCCGCGTGCAGTAAAGTCAGCAGGTCTAGAGCTTCATAACATCGACCTTTTCGAAGTAAATGAGGTATTTTTTTCGGTTTTTCCTGTTCTACAAAAATTACAACAATTATATTCATTCTTGGTAACATTGATATTACTTCAGGGTTAATAAACAACATCGTTTACTTAAAATGTTAACAGGCATTTGCATCCCAATTTGTATACTGCTGTAAGAAGCTACAGCTTGATCCTAAAAAGGTGAATGTCAATGGAGGAGCCATGGCTATTGGGCATCCTTTAGGAGCTACGGGTAACTTACAATATTCCTAAAATACCCTTTTTGTATTCGTTCATCTAGTTCTACTTGTATGTTAATTAACATGGGCCTATGACTTTTCAAATCTCAGGTGCTCGTTGTGTGGCAACTTTACTCCATGAGATGAAACGCCGTGGGAATCGTTTTGGTGTCGTTTCTATGTGCATAGGTTTGTCTTATTCTATTATCCAGGCCCTTTTTCTTTTTCTTTTTCCCGTTGACTGATGTTTGGATAAATGGTGTATATCAAGTATTTGAGAAAAAATCATGGCAAATTTCGGGAAGTGGGAAGGAAAAGATAAACGAGGGCAATTTTGTAAAAAGCTAGGACTTGATGGGAAGAGTATTTTTTTTTTTTCCAATTAATTTTTATTTGGTCCACCATTGCAGGTTCTGGTATGGGGGCTGCAGCAGTGTTTGAAAGAGAAGATTGAGTGAATGGCCTATGCAACGATCAAACCAAAACATTAAATATCTTTGGATGCATTATAGACACATTTTATCTCATAAAATATGGTAACATAACAAAGCATGTTATGTGAAAATTTACCCTAGCCCTGTTTAGTTCTGTCGAATGCTGTATGATGAGATGTAGGAACCTTTTGTCCTTTAAAACTAATGCTCAATACAGTTTCTAGTTTGGTGTTATCGTTGAGAAACCATAAATTTCAGCAAATCTAGAACCAATTTTTTTTCTATTTTATTGATGCTTGATCATGTTTCAACTTTCTGAAAATGAACACCATAATGAGTCATTTAGGAACCTTTAAGATCGAAAGTAGCTCTTTTTTCTTCTAATTCAACAAGTAGACAAACTTTTTGGCATGCACATTCATTTTTTATAAGTAATCAGTATTACCAACTTGAGGAATAGCAATCATAGTATGCCATCTACCTTCACACGTCTTTATATAACAACTGGAACTTTGGTATTCGCTCAGGAGGAAGTGGGCAATTCACTATTAGCTTGCCTTTCATCGCCCCTCTAAATATTTCCTGCAAGACAACAAGTACATATCAAAAAGATGTTTTGTTTTCACTTAATGGGGACAAGATTAATCCAGTAAGCTATATAGGGATCCTGGACTTCAAACAAATTCCACAAAATTCATTAAATGCAAACTATTCAGATCATAATGTTTATATTTTGGTTATTTGGTTTACTGGAACAAGTTAAAATCATAATAGTACAAAAGATGTGCCGTTTTCAATGTGATTATTGCAACTTGAGACATTAAAACCAGATAAGAGTAAACCATAGTTAGAATAAGTCGAGTAATTTATATTTATCTGCAGAAGTAGTTTTCTGGCATACCTCTACAACATCAATGAAATCCTGTTTCCTGTGAAATGCTCCTACCCACTTTGTGTGATCTGCACTCCTGTGGTCAGGTGAAAGACAACAAACATTCATAAAATAACTAAAACCATCTTTGGTGCAATCATGTCGACTACATCTATAACTGAAAGCTCGATTATTCCACAATATCCGATAGACTTGCCATTTTAAAGTCGAACTCATTATTCATTAGTAGAATACTCCCTCTGCCCCATGAAATTGAGACAATTCCATCTTAGGATTTCTCCTAAAAAAATAATTATAACATTTTTTGTTGTGGGAAATTGATCTTACGAAGTAATGCTACACAGAAAACATTGATACATATATAGTAATCAACGAAGCTTTGGATAGTTACCCTGAATCCATCTTCATGTGATGAGCATTGAAGAAGAAAATCGTGGAAGGGATGAGTGTGATGTCAAAATACTTTATATAAACTTGAATTTCCTCCGAATCGACATCGACTAATGCTATACTAGCGAATTTCGATACCTCTCGTTCTGATTTTGAGAGCTGCGAATTGAATTATAAGATATTATAAAAAACGGAAATAGATAGAAGAAGAATAAAAACCCTAAGAAATTGGATGACGAGTGCGTACTATGTCATCGAGTTGAAGACAGACGGAGTCGGAAGATCTGCCAAAGCGAAGGACGAGCAGCTTATCAATGGTGTCTCTGATCATGGAATCGACCTCTTCCTTCTTCGTCAATGTTCTCAGTAGGTAGCTCATCGTTCCCCCACACCTACACCTCTCTGTATTTCAGGCTTTGGGTAAAAGTTCGTTGATTGTGGGAAAAAAAACTGGTTGTTGAAATAAAAAAGCGAAATCATGGAACAGGGTTAGGTTCATTGCAATCTATTATGGAGCTATCATTAAAACCAATATTTCAGAATTCGGGTTGATCCCGTGAATAGAATCGGTTGGCCCGCTCAAATTTACCAAAAATCCGGTCAGATTTACCAAGATCGGCATTAATGACTCGTGACCCGTTAAAAATTCGGGTTAAACTAAAATTTAAAATAAATTAAATAATATTAATAAGCGGCTTAATTAATTTGAATCTTGTCGTCTTTTTAAACAAAATGTGACATTTTTATATTTATGTATATTAATTTATTGTTGTAATTTTATTTTATTATTAGTCTATTACATGACATTAAAAAAAATTATTTGATATTATATAAAAAGAATTATCATTTTCTGTTTATGAAGATGATAGTAATTTTATATATTACACAATCGTGATCATATAACACTCTGACTCTGATGTCTTAATATTCATCATTTGGTTTAATCGTTATATATTTGGATTTATCGTGAACTGTATTTTGTTTTGGTATTATGGTTCATGTTTCCTTTCTAATGTATTTGGATTGACCTAGATCTTGTAGACATCTATTTCTAGTTATAGGAGTAATGTCCTTTTATTGTTTATTTATTTTTTACTGTTCAAGTAGTTTGCTCGTCAATTGATCTTCCATTTTTTATTATTACTAATCCCATAAAATCAACAATCAAATTACATTCAACAAATGTTCAACCTATTCACAAATGACTCGAAAATAAAATCTTATCCAAAACTGAATCATATGTAATCACACCTATAATGGATTACAATTCCATCTGCAACGAAGCTAGGGCTTTGACAACGAATATTTAAAGTTACATCATTGGTGTGTGATCTTTGACACTTGTTTTTCCTTTCCTGTACGCATGCATGATTAATTGTTTGAGATTAATATAAGAATTAATCATTGGTTATTGTTGTATATTTCTCAAAATCAGAAAGTTCCAAAAAAAACTTGATTTCCTTTTGAAGTTTGCAATTTAATTTATTGTTTGTATATATGTGTGTGTGTTGTATATTGTAATCTACTATTTGAAAATAGAAGAAATCTTTTTTTTTACTTTAATAGTTGTTATTGCATATTGTAGTTTGAATTACTTGACCTACAAAAATGCTATGTTAAACATTGTAGTTTGAAAACTTTGTTGAATTCTACATTTTACTTTAAAAGTTTTTCTTCACAGGGGCAATATACTTTAAGTAAGATGTTATATTAAACTCATAATTGAAAGTACATTGCTATTTAACCTAAAAATAACAACATAATTTCATTGATTTATTTACTCCAACATCATACACTTGCCTATTTCTTACCGGCCAAAAATACGAAATAGCAATGTACTTTTTATGTATATATAAATGTTTATGTTTGTAACTGTGTGTATGTATGTGATTGTGTGTGTATCACTATATTTATTTGATTAATATTAGTCTTTGCAATATGACCTACAAATATTCCATATTAAACATTGTAGTTTGAAGTTTTTGCTGAATTATAACATTCTACTTTGATACTTTAATTCCTATTCACAAACTCGATAAAGGAATTATCCAAAATTAAATATTGTAAAGCATCATTTCTTAATTTTTGCACATGAAAGAGAACAATGTATCTAAAGTTCCATATCACCCACCACATAGTCATAATACTAGCCTCCAATTACGTACACTTTGTACTCGAAATATGGATTGTATCAATCCAATTCAAGATTTGCTCCACACTTTCAAAACTCGAAATCAAAAAGTTACACCATCTCCTAATTGAAACCCAAAGCTCAATGGAAACTCCATACATGATAAACACATGTGATATATCTTCTGAATTATCCAAACAAATAGGGGAAAGTATTGAAGGAACATCAATACATTTAGTAATTAAGTTATCACATGTTGGTAATTTATTCAAATGATGTCTCCCTAAAAATATTTACTTTCCTAGGTATGGATCGGTTCCACTTAGTCATTATCACCTCGTTTGGCAACCTTTCATCCTCAATTACTTTCATAACTTTGTTAACCGTAAAATTATTATAAGCACTCAAATTCCACACCCAACTATCTTGTACCTCGTAGTCTAAAAATCATTGATCAAACTCAACATCTCTACCATTTGTACTTCTTCCACTCCACCCCGATTGTCATGTTGCCAATTCCATTTCCAAGAATTATCATGTCGTCTATTTTTAATGTAGCAATATCTTTCAAGTTTAAAAGAAAACAATATTGGAAATCTCATCCTGAACAATAACTCCCTAAACCATGCATCATTCCAAAATAAAGTAAGCTACCCATCTCCCACTTTTCTTTGAATAACAATAGGAAAGGACCGCTATTTATGCAACTGATTAATAGAAACAACTATAGTATTCCACACACCTTAGAATAATTCGAAGTTCCTACTAGATCAAAACCAACATAGATCCCATTAATAGCCTTTACCACTTCGACCCTTGAATTTTAATATTCATTCAAAAATGCCATCTCCATTTACAAAATAAAGCACTAACTAAAGCCTATAAGGAACCAATAACGAGATCACATTTTTGTGTACTCGCTAAAATCACATCCTACTTAACCCAGTTTATTTTCCGATCATTAGATCCACCTCTACAAAAGAAACTGGCTCTAAGACTTTCCAAGTACGTATTAACAATGTCAGGCATACGAATATTTACATGTAATAAATATCTAAAGAACCCAATACTAATTTCAAAAGCATTATTCAACCCATAATAGACAACATGTTTACGATCCAGTTGGAGAGTTTCTTCTAAAATCTATTTGTAATATGCTTCCACCCAATAAATCTCAACATGTGAGGTCCAACCGACAACCTAAGATATGTGAATAGAAGTTTTGCCAACTTACAATCTGTAAGAGTTGCAAACTAGTCCACTATCAAAGAATAGACACCAACATCAAATAAGTTAGACTTATGTAAAGTAATTTATAGACCTAAAACTAAATACAAACATTGAAGAATATGAATAATATTTATAATATTATTTTGGGGCCAGTCACCTTCATTTCATCTGCATAAAATTGATGAGATAACTTCAATCGGTCTTCTCCAGTTCTTCTCATACTAAACATACTAGCCACTACAACAACTTCAATTGCCACATGTAATCAATGAATAACCATAATAAACAAGACATGTGACAATGGATCTCTATGCCTCAATCAATGTTTAATAGATAATTCATATATGGGGTTCCCATTTATCAATACTAAAGATCTAGCAAATACTAAGCAAGTTTGCATCCTGCTAATCCACTTAGCTAAAAATCCATGAACACCATAATTTAATAACGATAATCTCAAGAGAGTGAATCATAAGCTTTATAACAAACTTTAAAAACAATAAGGTTCGTTTTATTCTTTTTATACTGGTAAATAACTTCATTAACCAATAAAAAGACAATCAAAATCTATCTGCCTTTGACAAACGCAGATTGTTCATGAAAGTCATCGTTAACTCTCTGAGGATTTGTAACCCATTCCTATTCTACTTGAACACCTTTTCATAATCAGTTGTTATTGTTTTCTTTTTTAGAATTCCATTATAATACTTGGAATTTTCATCACCTTTAATAACCAATTTTATTTGAGCTTTTTGGGCCACATCAAGCAACTCCACTTTTTCGATGTCACGAATACACCTAATAAGATTATTTCTTTCCTCAACAAGCTGTTGAGAACCGACCCTAACATCAACAAGCTTATTCACGTATTCTTCATTGAATATCCACTTTATCCCTATATTTATTCTTTTTATGATAAACATTCAACTTTTTGATATTCACTTTAAACTCTTTGAGTTTATCTTTGAAAAAATGAACTAATTTGTTATAGCTCCTTGTTTAACGGTTATCAAAGTGCTTTTTAACCATGTCATCAAAATGCTCTAAGTCAATCCAATAATCCAAAAACTTGAAAGGCCTTAAACCATAATAAACAAAATTCATTCTTCAAAATAATATGATGGTGATCACAAAGAATTCTATCCAAAATGGTCGCTGACATGTTATTAAAAACCTCCATCGCCTATTCAAAAACCAAGTACCGACCCAATCTACTCATTTTATCACCGTTTTTACTGATTTCAGTGATTTAAATATGTCCAAAGGAATCTCCACTAACCTTGCATCTTCAATGAATTTATTTAGATTATCTTCATATAAAATTGTTCCCATTCTTCTAAACCGACTATGAACTACATTAAATTCACCAAAAAAGTATATATTTTTCTTTATTATGACTCATAAAAGCAAGAATAAAGTTGCAAGGGACTTCTTTTGCATGAATATTCGAATGTGCATAAACATCCATCATATAACAAGTAAATTTACAATTTTTCCACTCCCACTCCACAATGACCAAGTTATCAAAACGTAACATACTTTTTCTAACAAAAATAGTAGGATCCTAAATGGAAATAATACTTCCCGAGCGGCCAATCATTGAGCTACAAGCATAGTCAAACTCGTAATTTCCTAAACTTCACAAACTTTACTAAGATCTAATATATTAAGCAATGTTTTTAGAGTTCCCAAAAGTTAACACCATGTTTCATACAACGATTATTGATTTAACTCGTTTTCTTCTTGTTTCCAATACCACATGTATTCAACGTCATTATATTCATTTATCAACTAAAAATTCACTCATTCCAGTTAATAAAAGCTCAATATCTTTTTGTATAATCCTTCTCGATAAACCAAATAGATTTGAGTGTGTTGTCACACCCATATGACATTTGACAAGTTGGTCATTAAGTATGATGATCTTGTATGAATTATAGATTTAGAAACAAATATTGAACGAATATAACAACAAATATATTGTATGAGTTCTAGATTTAGAAACATATATTGGACGAATATAAAAATGATTAAATCCATGTCTCAAATTTTGTTAGTATCAAATCAAAAGGGCGTGATACAATAAGCCATTTTATAGTACGAGTTAATGCATGTTTTATAGAGACAAACATTATATATATGACCAAGGGCTGTATCGTGTTGCTAGACGTTTCCAACTATATGCATACTTGGTTGTTTTTGTTCTTTGAACACGTGAGAGTATGTTGGATTTATGTGCGACAAACAAATATCAACCATGTTGCTAATTGTATATGAATTCATGAGGTCACACACAAAGATAGATAAGACACCAAAAGCATAATATTTATATGTGATAAATATTATTATGTGGATACAACCAAATTTTGACCGATAAATATGGTTCATCTTCGCCGTGAAGCTATGTTGGTTATTCCCACATTTCATGCCACAAATTCAACATATATATTAACATCATAAACCTCGATAAAAACCCCAAAAATGCCACATATCCGGTCCTTCAATCCCATCAACAGTCTATAGGTTGGTTTCACGACTGTAGTTTTTGGAAACAAAAGAAGATTAATCCTCCACCATTTTTCATGACTATGACTAAATGAGGACCCGGATGAAATCTTAAACAAATCGAAAGAAAAACTACTAAGAAATAATCATCTGTAATGCAATTAAGGATATGTCCAGCATCCAATAACTAATTGATAAACTAGCTTATTTTTCAATCTTTTTATAGTTGTCATTTTTATCATGCCAAAAAGTAGCTTATAACCTAGTTTAAAAAAAAAACTTAGACTAATGTTTCAACGAGCTTGTTGAGCTTTTCAAAATTTTCCCGAAATATATCTTTAATAATTATAAACAACTCATTTTTCCACATATCCTTTTATGATATTTTGATTTTCCATCTAGTTTTTATGAAGCATTATTTTTTTTATCGGCTATCAGCTAGCTTTTCAACTAACAGGTAGTTTTTTAGTCGGTTTGTAAAAAATAGACTAAATATTGTATATGCAAACATATATTAAAATCACTATAATTTATGAAATGCTAAATCGAATCTGAATCAAAGCATATATAGTTTCAATACAAAATCAAATGATGGGATTCTAAGCATTTGACTTACCTAACTCGATTCGAACAAAAAAATGTGACAACCATGGTATTTCTCCCTCTGGAATTGGAATCGAAATCAGAAAGGGGGATTTGATAGCGAACTTGTGGAGCCATAAGGTGTTAGGTTTCTGATTTTGCCTATTTGTTTCTTCATTAATCGGACATAAGGTGTTAGGATGCCTATTTTTCCTCTCTGATTCTTCATCGATTGAACATAAGGTGTTATGATTCCAAAATTTTCCTGTCTGATTCTTCAACATGAAGCCTATTTTTATTTTTAGAGAGAGAGAGAGAGAGAGAGAGTTTGTGTGGGGTGGGGGAGTGGATGGGAGGGTGTATTTCATATTTTATAATTATGTAAGTATTAAAAACATAAAAAAGTATATTAAATGGTATAATAGTTATTTCAAAGTTGACAGATTCCAAATCTATAAAAAATATTATTTTAGATATATGGTCTAAGGATGAGCAAAATGATCATTGGTACCAAACCGAACCAGAACTAGGACTGTACGGGAACCAATTATGCAATTCGATTCGATTCAATTATTGGTTCATTAAATTTCCATTTTTTTGGTTTTAAATTTTTTGAATCCAGACCGATCTCGTTTGTGATTAGCAAATTTAACATTTGGAACAGAACCAAATCGGAACCGGGACCGTATAGGAACAGATTATGCAATTTAGTTCGATTTTCAGTTCTTTGAATTTGCATTCTTCAGTTTCAGATTAGTTCAGTTCATCGGTTTCACTTCAGTTTCAGAATCAATCTCATCTCATTTTGGTGCAAAGTGGAATATTTTTGTACTAAATATTGAAAAAAGAGAAACAAATCAGAATTTCAAATTTATATATATTTGTTTAATTCTCGTAATTTTATGGATTGTGATGTACGTTTTTTTCTCATGTTGTGTCACGCGGGTTGGCGTTTGTATTCGGATCCACTAATTCGTTTAAATAAATTTAAGTAGTTTAATTTACATGAAATTGATTTGTAATAGTTAATCGGTGAAAAAAGACAAAATATAAAAAATTTTAAGTACAATTTTTTGATGGTAACATCTCACATGTAAACATTAAAATGCTTTTTATATGTATACTCCATCTTCTTTTCTTGGTGAAGATTAATATAAACGATTGACAACATCATCGAAACATACCTCCAATATTCGTCCCCCTTTCCTCATCGCTCGAATTTGACTCGAAATTTGTATATTTTTTTTGTAAATTTTCAGCGAAATCCTCAATCGAACACGCATACCTGAAGAACTGATGACGTTATCCAATTGTAATTTCGAACCCCCCATGTTTTTACCTTTAGTTTCGGAATATCTTTATTATATGTTGATCTGGTTTCATTCATCTGTATAATTTGTTGACGTTGTTATCAGTTGATCATCCTTAGGTGCAATTTCAGTGCTTGTTCCTTGATAAATTAGTCAGATTTGTAAAAGTTGAATTTTGCGCTAGGGTTAGGGTTTTCATTAGAAGAAATTGTTATGTTTACGATGTTAAACGATCTGTTTAATTGTAGCCTAATTTTCTCCATTAAGAGCAAAAAGATTTCAGATGGTGTAAGTTTACGATCATTGTCTGTAATTGGTATTGTCTAAAGCATCATTGAGCTGAGATTTAGGGGTTATAAACAATTAACACGTTAATACTCCATTTTTCTTTTTCACAATGATAAGATCACTCTTTATGTTTTGCAAGACAAGGCATTTGTTTCTGAGAGCTAAACTTGATGAAGTGTGTCAGCTGATACTGAATTAGACTCCAATTGTAAAACATTTTTAGCATAAAGTAGACTGTAATTCTGGAGCAGTCTCTGGGCCCCTTGTTTCTCCTTAATTGGTGGAACATTATATCTTGGTTAAAGTTCTTGAAGTCGGTAGATTTAAGAAACCTGTTATAGCTTTTAATTTATAAATTGGGATATTATGCACATGACTGTTGTTTTTCTATATTCTGCAGTACAACTGCAGGTGTTAGGACTAATGGATTTTTCTATTTCAAGGTAGATTCAGAACAGTTAATTTTCTTCAGTTTCAAGTGTTGTACAAGTATTATTTGATGCGCTCAGACTGTTTTTCAACATACAGTAAGGTCAATTAAAGATTTAAGCCGTGATAATTCTGATCAATTCATAAAGATCCTTGTAAAGACCATTCTCAGATTCCATTTTCTCGGTAAGTATAAATTCAAACAAATGATCCATAATCTCAAGCCTTTAATCATATGATCTTGTACATCATTTCTTTTCATCTTAAGATAAGATAAAAGACCATTTAAAAAATACTTCATATATTTTTTATCTGGATTTGTGTATGATGAATCGATTGGTGTGGTGTCTACTCATTTGGATAGTTTAAGTCACATATTACAGTGAAGTAGATGGCTAGTAGAAAAAGAAGACTCCCAAATGATGCTGACATCACCGCACTCCACAAAGAATGGGACGAAATCTCTTGCCCAATATGCATGGACCACCCACACAATGCTGTTCTTATTCTATGCAGTTCTCACGAAAAAGGCTGTAGATCTTTCATTTGCGACACAAGTTACCGACACTCAAATTGCCTCGATAGATACAAGAAACTCGTACCCGACAACAACGACACCACAACTCCACCAACTTCATTACCACAAAACCCTAATTATGAATCAATCGATTATGTGGATCTGGCCGGAGGACCGGAAGATGGTGCTCCGGTGACTTTAGGAGTCACTGATAATAATACATCAAGTTCGAGTTCGAATTGTAAATTGAAATGCCCTTTGTGTCGGGGAAGTGTGACGGGGTGGGAGGTGGTGGAGGAGGTGAGACAATATTTAAATTTGAAGCCGCGGAGTTGTTCACAAGAAACGTGTTCGTTTTCCGGTAACTATAGAGAACTGAGACGACATGCGAGGCGGGCCCACCCGACTGCCCGGCCATCTGACGTGGACCCGTCACGGGAAAGAGCTTGGAGACGTCTCGAGCACCAGAGAGAGTATGGGGATATTGTTAGTGCTATTCGGTCAGCCATGCCCGGGGCAGTTGTTTTCGGTGACTATGCTATTGAGAATGGAGATAACAATAATAATAATAATAGTAACAGTAATAGTAATAGTAATAGACTGCCTGGTGAAAATAGGGAGAGAGGTAGTAGTACAGGTGAAGGAGGGAATAACGGACATTGGTGGACGGCGTTTTTCTTGTTTCAGATGATTGGGTCGATGGAGCCGCCTCCTGCTGACCGGAGAGGTGGCGGCAGGCCTAGGGTTCCGACGAGACACCGCCGGCGGCGGTTGTTGTGGGGGGAAAGTTTGTTGGGTTTACAAGATGATGAAGATGATGATGACAGTGATGACGATGATGACGACGATGATAATCCGTTTGGGTTGAATTTGAGTACTGAGAACGATGAAGATCGTCGTCCTTCTGAGAATCCGAGGAGACGTAGACGCAGGTTGACTCGATACAGATCAGATGAAGATCAACCGTGAACCATCCGGTAGTTTTTCTAATATTTGTTAAAATTCAACGCAATGGGGTTGATTTATTTAAAATCGCTCATCTTTCGTACTGTTGTAATTTTATAATTTTATGCAGATAATTTAATGCCATCCGATTGTCCAACTCGTGTACTCGGTTGTCCAGCAAAAGAGGAGTGACAGATCATTGAATTTGAATCTGCATGATATGCACAGTCGTTGTTTATTTTAAAGAAAAAGGAGGTAAGTGAAGGGAGTGGTTATCTTGTTTAAGATTCACAAACTATTTGGGTTTTCGAAGGCAGTCTGTTGATGTAGTCTTCCAGGGTGGTTGGTTGTGTGTGTGGGGGTATTGGGAGCATCTATTTTACTTTCAATGTGTTTGTTTATAACATTTATTTCAAATATTTCGTTTCATGGAAGATTTTAATTTATATGCAATGGGTTCCTGTGAGAACCATTTATACAACCATTGGCCGGATTAGATAATAAAATGACGGTGACAAACTTGTAAATAAGTGAAAGCTGAATGGCGTGTGCGGAATGCATAATCACGGGAAAGATTTACTAGTTTTTCATCCATGTGCTTTTCATTTTATTTTTTGGTTTTTATATAATTACCTTTTTTAAAAAGAATTGAAATATCTTCTAAGAATAATAAAATATTAAATTAAACAAAGTATATAAAAAGTATAACATTTATTTTTTAAATTCGATAGTATATTGTTATATATCTGTAATTAACCGTTTATGTAATAGGGGTGTGCAAAAAAAACTGGATGAAACCAAAAAACTGAAACCGGAAAAAACCAAAACCGAAAATAACTGGGTACATACAGTTCAGTTTTGGTTTGGGTATTTAGATATTTGCGGATGTTTGACCTGAACCGATGTATATTCTATTAATAATGTTATATTATATATTATATATTATATTAATAATTTGGTGCTTGTTTTTGTGTTGTCAAATAAATTCAAGATGTTTTTGTGCTATCAAACATATGTTTGATACTTGTAAATTGTCTCGTGTTAAGTATTTTTTATTTTTGAATGACTTGTTTTAAATGAAATGTTTATAATTTAGTTTACATGTAATTAGAAGTTTTATTGATTCTGATTTTTTATATTTAACGGATATCCATGAACTGAACTGTGATTAACCGCCTCCTCACGGTTCGGTTTAGTTTGTTTTTTGGCCGGGTCGGTTTTGGTTCGAGCAAGTCAGGTATACGTTTCGCAGTCACGGTTCACAAATTTATCAATATCCGGACCGAGCTTCCCCACGAACACCCATATGCCGTATTAGGTAATAGCTTAAGATGGCAAAGTGAATTTGATAGCATGCAATGTGACTTTTAGGTTATATAATGTAATTTCAATGTTACTTAATACTTAATTGTGAGATAATCCGTATATATGTGCACCAAGTAAAAACAGATAGCCCATTAGGCCATCGGGTATGGGTGCGAGGATGGATGCCGGGAGCACCTTCCTTCGCGGGGAACACCACCCCTCTCCCAAGGGGCCCTCACATTTTTCTTCTTGCATGGGGAGTTTTTATTGCGCGAAGAAAGACAGGATATGTATATGACTACATTTTGCATCATTAATTGTACCAAAAGTGAGGGAAAACAAGAGGTAACCATTTTCAGGAGTGAGAGGAAGAGTGAGGGGTGCTGACCGGATGCTGACATGACATAAAAAAGTGAGGGAAAAAGGAAGACCACACCGGATGGCCTTAGTGTGCGTTGTTTCCTCCTTTCCTGTGCTATGTACCCCTCTCCCTTATGACCCATTGATGAATTTTATGTTATATACTTCAATTTTCATGTTACTATTTCAATTTTATATGTTGTCTAGCATCTTTCACAACCTCCCCATGCACACAAATTTAACAAAAAAATGCAGCTTATAATATAATAATATCGCGTATGAAATATGTATAGATAACGCGCTATCATAGGATGTATGTATGGATGGAGTTAATTGTTGTGACTGAAAAAACTATTTTTGGTTAACTAGTGCATGCATATAAGAATTAACGATTCATATGATATACAAAATGACACTTTGAGTATGCACAAATCTAACATAAAATGTATAAAAAACTATAAAATAGAATGTAAAAAGTTGTTTAAGACAACCCAATCATTATGTTAGTCTTTGCAATGTCGTTTTTCTTAAAATGCATATATTGCTGGCTCAATGTAAATTAAATGATATTATTGATTAAAATACATAAGAAAAATCAAAGAACACATTAAAAACATAGTTCGAAAATTGAGTCAACATTTGGACACTTGTTGTGATGCCGTTTTGTTTGACAAAGAATCAGTAACAAGAACCTTGAAAGGAATGTGAAAATTGTACTTATTGCAGTAAATATTTTGATTTTATAATAGGCATTATCAGCGATATTTGGGACCTTTTCGAGGATCAAAATTTGCAACGTATAGGATCATTTTGAGCTAATGGTTGAAAGTATGTTATCTTTATACAATTTTATACGATGATTTTCTTGGATCAAATCTTGAGTTTTCAATTTGAACACAGTCTGTCCTTAATGTTTATTTTTGTCACAAAAATGGTCCATGTCAAACATGAAAAGACTAAAATACTCTTATTGTATTTTTATGCTTTAATTGTTAATTTTTAGTTTAAGAACAAAAATGGAAATGAAATAATAAGGATGATTTGCACTTAGAATTCAAAAAAAAAAGAAAAAAAAAAGAAAACCCAATGACACCAAATCAAAACCATATTATTTGATTCTGCAACTTCTTCACCATGAACATTAAAATAAATTTACAATTCCATTTCTCAAACTCGTTTCATCAACCAAATTCAAACTTGTTTATGCACACGGGAATCACACCACCACCATCTCGACATCGCTACTGATGCCACTGTATTGCCCTTCTGTGATTCTATCCTCTCCCAATCGTTCCTGTCTTCCTCTATCCTAAACTCTATCTCCAACTTATTTCCCTATCCAAATCTCGATCTCAATATCTCACTTTCCATCCTAATTGGTGACTACAAAGGGTTCTAGAAGTTTATATGTTCTTTTCGGGAAACCCACCAATGGTTGACGAGGTGGATGAATTAAAGGCATATAAAAAGGGTAGTAGACTGCCTCGAACGATAAGGAGGAAGGGTAGAGAATAGAGGTGGGTGGTAGGGGTGAGCAAAAACCGAACCGTAATAAAAAATAACCGAAAAAAACCGCAAAAACCGAAACCAAAGCGAAAACCGATGTGTGTGGTTTATACTTTTACAAAAACCGCAAAATTGCGATGCGGTGCGGTTTTTACTTTTGGAAAACCCGTAAATAACCGAACCGCACCGATTGCCATGTATTAAATAATTATATAATATATATATATTATTTACTTATTATTAAGTTTAAATACGACATTATAGATTAAATAAAAGAGTGAGTTTGAACGACAATTTCATTTTGTATTTTGATAGTGACAATTCCTTTTGTCATTTTCACCAATTATAAGTTATAAATTTTAGTTGTTTCATGATTTACTATACTAAGTACAAAAAAACAAATGAGTTCTATTTTGTATTTTGATAGCGGCAATATACTAAATATATAGTCAAAATACTAAAAAATTTATAAAAAAATGTGTCGATTTTGAACTTCTGTGGTTTTACAACCGCACCATAGGAAAAAAACGCACACCACTATATTATGCGGTTAATAACCGAAACCGCACCAAATAAAACCGCACCTGATTAGAAACTGCAACCGCAAAACCGCACCGCATTAGAAACCGCAAATTGCGGTTTTTGGTTTTCAAAAACTGCATAATACGGTTTGCGGTTCGGTTTTGACGAAAAACCGCATCATGGTCACCCCTAGTGGGTGGCTATGATTTCATAATTGATAATAATAATAATAATGAAACATATTAAAAAATATAGAGTAAACACAAAATAGTATTTTCAAGTCGGTCCGATACGAATATCGTAATAATATAAAAGCATAAAAATAATTTGTCTCCAAATTAAAAACTCAGGATGTGATTCAAGAAAATTAGACCATCCCCATCGGGGATCTTTGCCGAGCCGCTCACAGATTAAATAATAAAAAAAGGGAAAATTGAAACAACCCTTGCGACCTAGGCCGGTGGAACGAACTCAGCTCACCAAAGATCACACCATTTCCATTTATTATTTTATTGTTTTTTTAGGCTAGGTGTCATTTTTTGATTGGTTCGTTAAATATTATTTGGATAATATTTCTTATCACTAGAAATCTAATAATTATCTTAATATTTTTTTTTTAAAATATCAAAATTCATGATTTTTTTTTCTCTATAAATAGAGTATAATATTGACATACTTCATATTCCATCTCAACTCTTCATTTCTAAACGTTTTTTATTTCTTTGTTACCATGGATAATTATTCGTTTCCAAATTTCTTTTTAATTTTATAACTAATGTTACGTTTGTAATTTCTTTTATCTATTTTTTCTAAGTGTGATTAATAAGTGTTAAATATATGTATTTTTTATATTAAAAGTTAGAATTTTTTTTTGAATTAAAATAATTATTTTATATAATTTAATAAAATAAAAATCGGTAATTAATTATATTTATTAATAAAAAATTAAGTTAGGTTGGGTTGCTAATGAGAGTGAAAAAATGAGTTGGGTTGAGTTATGTAGGTGGAAGAGTAAAAAATTAATTTTTTAATAGAAAAGATGGGTTGGGTTGAGTTGGGTTGGGAATGGGATAGTCTTAGACTATCCCCATTCACAACCCAACCCAACCCACATTTTCTATTAAAAAACTAATTTCTTACTCTTCCACCTACACAACCCAACCCAACTCATTTTTTCACTCCCATTAGCAACCCAACCTAACTTAATTTTTTATTAATAAATATAATTAATTACCGATTTTTATTTTATTAAAATTATTAAAAATAATTATTTTAATTCGAAAAAAATAAAATTCTAACTTCTAGTATAAAAATAAAAAAAATATTTTACACTTATTAATCACACTTAGAAAAAATAGATAAAAGAAATTACAAACGTAACATTAATTATAAAATTAAAAAGATACAAACTACATAATTAATCATCAATACCAAATTTTTGCCATATATGCTCAATCAATTTTTTTTTTAGCGCGTTATGAGTTTCTCTATTACGAAGTTGTGCCCTGTTGGTCATATAATTTGAGAGACTTGCAATTCGTTCAGTGGAGTATTGAAAATGTTGCTCCTCATCTTCAGTAGAGCTTCCTGGTTGCCGATTTCTAGGTATGTCATTTAGAAATTCTGATGGGTCATAATAGTTAAGGTATGTGTGTCGTTCATCCTCGAAAATCATATTATGAAGGACGATACATGCAATCATAACCCGACCCATCATATCCTTGTCCCAAACAAGACATATGTGTCGAATAAATGCAAAGCGAGCCTGTAAAACTCCAAATGCTCGTTCAACATCTTTTCTAGCCGCCTCTTGATGTTGAGCAAATAACTTATGTTTTCGAAGTAATGGAGAAGTTATTGACTTCACAAAGGCAGCCCATGAATGATATATGTCGTCAGTGAGATAATATGTCCTATTATATTCTCGACCATTAACGTTGTAACTAACATTTGGTGCTCGACCTGCCAATACATCACTAAAAACTAGGGGTGACAAATCGGGCAGTCGTTTCGTGTATTCGTCTAACACGACACGACACGAATTTGTTTTTCTTAACCCGAACACGACACGACACGATGTCGTGTTTTTTCATGCTAACACGAGCACGACTAAATTAAAACATGAAAAACCCGAAAACACGACAAAAAACATAAAATAGTCATTTGCATAATATCATCCATAAATTAATCCACGACAAAACGAAAAACACGAAAACACGATGAAAAACACGACAACACGATAAGCATAACATAAAATGGTACTAGAATGCTTCAAAATAATAACATCAAAAAGTTCTCTAAATAATTATCGTGTTATTATCGTGTGTGATTTTGAACACGAACACGACACGACATGAAGTCGGGTTTTTTATTCATGACACGAACACGACACGAACACGAATTGCAATTTTGATTTCGTCCCAATTTAGTTTCGTGTCGTGTATTTTTGTCGTGTCGTGTCGCCTTTTGCCACCCCTACTAAAAACAGGAGATCTATGAAGTACATTAATGTCTTACACAAACCTGGTGTTCCGAAAAATGCATGCCATATCCATAAGTCATGCGATGCAACAGCTTCCAAAATGATTGTTGGTTTTCCGCTTCTTCCTGCATATTGCCCCGCCCAAGCCGTGGGGCAAATTTTCCATATCCAGTGCATATAATCAATGACGCCTATCATACCTGGAAATCCACGTTCTTCCCCTACATGGAGTAATTTTGCCAAATCAACTTCGGTCGGACTTCTGAGGTACTCTGCGCCGAAACATGTAATGACACCTTCTACGAAATGTACAAGAGCATCCTTAGTTACAGTTTCACTCATTCTCAAGTACTCATCTTGTGCATCTGCTGATGTCCCATAAGCCAACACCCGCATGGCTCCAATATATTTCTGCAACGGTGAAAGACCTTGTCTACCCGTGGCATCACGTCTTTGCTGAAAATATCTATCATTCGTTGTAATAGCATTCACTATACGAAGAAATAGTGGTTTTCGCATTCGAAACCTACGTCGAAAGATTGTTTCGTCATATATTGGGTTGTCGACAAAGTAGTCTTCCATCAAACGTGTCTCACCCTGTTCACGTGCCCGATCACGATACCGCCTTCTTGCTCTGGGAGGATGATCACCTAGGATCATATCTGGCATGCTTATGAGTAGTTCACTGATGATGTGATCAATTACTTGATTTTGTTGAACAACTCGTGCTTCCCATTCATCATATTCATTCACATTTGATGAATTTGAACCTGACTCGGAACCCTCTGATGAGTTACCACTCTGAGACATTATTTTAAAGAAATTAGAAATGGAACGTTGGTCGTGGATATGAAATCATGCAAATACTATACCCTATTTATACAGATTTGGATATGATCTTTATTTATTTATTTAAAATAATGTTAGATTTTTTGATGATAAGTTTATCCGTATAAAATCCAACCAACCAATTAGGATATTGACATGTGGCAATGAAGATAATGTTACGTTTTCCATATAAATCAAACCAGATAATTAATAAAGTTGACACTGACATTGAGTAAAGCTGATGCTGACAACTCCATGTGCAACAAAAGATATATATTATGCATTCTTGAAAATGAAAATTACATAAAGACATATCTTACAAATGTATGAAATAGAAATTACATAATAAAATATCACACAAATACATTCAAATCACACCGAAAATAAAACATAGGCTCGCTTTGCATTTATTCGACACCCATGTCTTGTTTGGGAGAAGGATATGATGGGTCGGGTTATGATTGCATGTATCGTCATTCATAATATGATTGTCGAGGATGAACGACACACATACTTTAACTATTATGACCCACCAGAATTTCTAAATGACATACCTAGAAATCGACAACCAGGAAGCTCTACTGAAGATGAGGAGCAACATTTTCAATACTCCACTGAACGAATTGCAAGTCTCTCGAATTATATGACCAACAAGGCACAACTTCGTAATAGAGAAACTCATAACGCGCTAAAAAAAGATTTGGTTGAGCATATATGGCAAAAATTTGGTATTGATGATTAATTATGTAGTTTGTATATTTTTAATTTTATAATTAATGTTTCGTTTATAATTTCTTTTATCTATTTTTTGTAAGTGTGATTAATAAGTGTAATTTTTTTTTATTTTTATATTAAAAGTTAGAATTTTATTTTTTTCGAATTAAAATAATTATTTTTAATAATTTTAATAAAATAAAAATCGATAATTAATTATATTTATTAATAAAAAGTTAAGTTAAGTTGGGTTGCTAATGAGAGTGAAAAAATGAGTTGGGTTGGGTTATGTAGGTGGAAAAGTAAGAAATTAATTTTTTTATAAAAAATGTGGGTTGGGTTGGGTTATGAACCGAATAGTTTTATACAACCACTAGACCGACCTTTCAAAATGGTTCACCGAATATTTTGCAATTTACTTTTACTCTACCTTTTTATTGACTATCTCTAAAAAAGAAATAAAACTACGCCTTCACACGTATACGGCGCTAGCGCACACTTCACCGTTTCAAAATTTCAGCAAAAAATCGACTTTAGAGACCATGTCGCACAATCCTTCACAGCTCCTCCCTTCAGGTTCATACTGTTCTCCGTTCTTTCACAACCTTCTATCGTATGCAGTATTTATTTGTAGAGTTAATTGTTGATTGACATCTTAATCGTCTGTTTGTTTCTGGTAATGCAGAGTTGATAGATCGGTGCATAGGGTCGAAGATTTGGGTGATAATGAAAGGCGACAAAGAACTCGTCGGAACTCTCAAGGGCTTTGATGTCTACGTCAACATGGTACTCGAAGACGTTACAGAGTAGTCAGTACCCCCAATCTCTCTCTTTTTGTATCTCTTCGTATGTATGTGGATTTATTCCTATAATTTCATCGGTTATAGATAGGTAAGCGGAGTTTATATATCTACTTTGCCCTAAACTTGACCTCCATGGGTAATTTGAGTTGAAAAGTTGTTGACTACTCCTAGGTTATCAAAACCCTTGGATTAGGGTTTTCCGGAAGAGAAGATATACTGTATTGTGGAAGTGAACTAATTTTAACTAGAATGAAATGAACTCTAGGGATCAGGGTTGCAAACACTGTTCATGAACAATGTTTATTAGTAGTTTATAGCAACATATCAAAGATGTACAAATTCTGAACAAACTTGAAATGCGAAAGAACTACTAAAAACATTGTTCATGAATAGAGTTTGCAATATCAAGTTATCATGTAGTACAATACTTGGTCATTATATATGTTAATATTTCATAATTAGTAATTACTTGGATATGTAGAAAGCTATCCAAGACATACTCAGGGTAAATTGTATGTTACCTGATTTGCTTATTAACTAGGTGTTTTTGCTTCATAATTTTCTCTATGTGTATAGTGTTTATTAGCTATTGACATGTGTGCATTGTGATTTGCCTATTTTGCACCTCATTGTTTTGTTTCATTAAAGAATATTTGCCATCTTTTAAAGGTTCCTGTAAGATAAGCAATATAGAGTAGAAGGAAGAAAGAATCACAAATACTGAAATGAAGAAAAGAGAATGAAATCTGTATAGCAACATAAGGGAATCTCATTCAATCCAAGGGAGTCCCCTCTTTCATAGCATAAGCTAGAGCCAATCACAAGATTATGAAAGATAAGAATAGTCCGACCAAAACGTCTTCCCTCCTCTCTATTTATTATTCTTCTCACTCTACTAATTAACTTCTAGACATTTTCCGGATTTGCCCTTTTTGCCCTTCTAGAATACACCAGGAATGTCCTTGTGACGAGACCCTTAGATAAGGAAGAAAAAGATAGGGGTGGGGGTATTTCTTTTCTAGACTGTGTCTATTAGGAGGGAGGGATGGAGGGAGACGGTGGGGTGTGGGGTGGTATTTTTATATTTTCTCTATTATTAAAAGAGTAAATTATAGTTTTCATCGCCGTGGTTTACACCAAAAAAATAACACCCCAACCCCACCGTCTCCCTCCATCCACTTGTTGTAGTGTCTGAAGAACATGGATGGGGTTTTTATCTGGATTTATGATGGATTTAATGGTCCTATGCTCTTGATTTTCTCCTGTCGAGTTTGTATCAATTTGATCATAAAGAACTCAAAGGTTTGTTATGGGATGATAAACTTGTTTCATCAAATTCTAGTTCTTCGGTGCAATCCTTGGAAGCTGTGGATTCTCATGTCGAATATCAACGTGAAAGAAATCAATTTCTGAGCCTTTTCAATCAAAGTTCTTGATTGAGTCTTTTTCGAAAATGACCAATTCCATTTAAACCCACATGAAGAGGCATGTAAAAAGATCAACCTCACTGCAACTTTTCTCAAAGATTTGAACTCGGTTTTAATAAGTTTCCCAAACTAACTTGCTACTTTGTTGGTTAGCTATTCTCATTTTACCCGTAATGGGGGTCTCTTTGTTTCAATCGGTGTCCCAAACTAACCTGCTACTTTGTCGATGAGCTCACCGGAAAACACCAATATATGGACCAAAACTGTAATTTACTCAAAAGGAAATTAAAAAGGGTAATAGTCTTTCCATATGGATCAGGGAGTAAAAGTTCAAGATACGGAAACCACAGGGACCACTGGTGCAAGATTTTTAAAACTAGGACTAAAACTGCAAATTGATGCAAACCACAGGGACCAAAACTGTAATTTACTCTTATGATTATTATAATAAAAGTTTAATCGATAAAAAAGTACTTGAGTTCCAAAATCCATTAGATGGGGAAAGTACGTTGTGCTTTTCGGTATTTTGACCGATTAACTGAAACTGGAAAAAATAATTTTGTTAAATGGTCAAAAAAGTATATTGTTTAAATCAATACAAAAAATAGTTAAGTGGGTAAATAGATAAAATGGTGAGAGTACAGGTGCTTTTCTTTGTTCTCTTCTTACAAGCACCCTTTCTATGTTTAAAAGCAGAAGACTTTGTGAACGCATTAATATATGTAACAATAAGCCTTTTATCTCTAACTAGTTTGGAATGACTAAAAATAAGACCTGGGAATTGAAAAATCAAAGAATCTTAAAGAATTTCATTATGTTGTGAAATTAAATTAACAGAAGCTATCATTTTAGGCGAACAAATGGTTGTTGCTGTGCTTGAATTTTTATTCTAGATTTAGCTTAAGATGTAAGAAGCATGATGTTGGTATTTTCTCTGTTGACATATTAAATATTTGTTGCAGTGAAATCACACCTGAAGGACGCCGAATTACAAAACTTGACCAGATTTTGCTCAATGGAAATAACATAGCAATCGTAAGTATCATACCATAGCAACTTACGGGTCAACTCAAAATGAGATTAGCATCACACATTTCTTTGATTATGAATGATGGTGCATCACATTTTTGTCACAACAAAATACTACCGAGACCAACACAATTTCTGTCTGGATAAATGATTTCAAAAATATTTGTGAATGACGACAAAAGGCAAAATTGTAATAAGTTAGGACTTCTTTTCCCAACTTTCGTTCTTTTAAGTCTATTCAGTAAAACGAACATCATATTTAGACATTGTTTTAATGTTTTAATGCAGCTGGTCCCTGGTGGTTCCCCTGATCCAGAATGAAAAGACAGGTGGCTAAAAGGGTTACCAGACCTCAACTGCTGACATGTGTCTTGAAGGACGGGTGTAACTCATTAAATTGGCATATTGAATGATGACCCCCCAATTATGTATTTAGTTTTAGCCAAATTTTCAACTGATAAAGACAATACAACACATTTAAACTTTTCGGTGAATTGCAATGCTGCAACCTATAATTGCATGTAATTTGGCTTATATTTCTTTCATCGTCTATCTTTCGCTCCGTTTTTGCCGGGTGACATGTTCTCAGACTGTATAAATGGGACCCACAAAATGGAAACTCCCTCCAAGAGACTTTACCCGGGATAGGGCAAGCTTGCGAGGTGCTTTAAAAGACAAGACGGCATTGATTGTTCGGGCTCATATGTGTGCCTGTTCGCTTACCCGGGAGTAGTGACCCCGTTTAGGAGGAGGGAGAGGACTCTGCTAATTCTTTATCAGTATGCTTAGGAAGCAAGGTTTTTAGGGCCTGGAAGGAGGGGAAGCTCTTCTTGGACTAGGAGGGGAAGGGATGGTTGTATGGCATCTATGAAAGCATTGACTACATTTCTCCGCGAAGGCAAGACGCTCTATTGGCTGCTAACCAATCAAAAAGAACAAAACCTTATGTCCTCGACTCCACGTTTGTTTGTACGATATGATGACATAATAGGCAGTACTGTGTTTTGCGTTTAGTAGTATATTGGACCAAGACTAAGATCAATGTTTATGGTGCAAAAATTGCAATTTTTTGCTACACCATAAAATGTTGGAACAAGGTTTGCTGGGGATTCGCTCTTGATTTCTCGTTTGTGCAAAAGACATGCATATCCTCATCAACCTCGTTGTCAATAGCCTAAGTAACCTCGTCTTCTAGTCTTGATCTATCTGGTCATGTCATGTCCCGCATAACAAACTCAAGCTGCCGGGTAACAAAACCGGTTAAAAGATTCGGTTCAAGGATTGTTTACAAATATTGTACTGTTATAGAAAATTAAGTTTTATATTTCTCTTTTTGTATTTTGTTATAAAATAAGATAAATATTAATTTAATTGGATTTAACAAATTGTGATTTTTTTTTTTATCTTTTACTAGGATTTTGGGACTAGGTCGGTTTAACATACCTCGATCGATTTTGTGCACCTCTAATATTGCGAATTGTATTGTTGATCTCATAAAGATATGCATTATGATCTACAAAATCCTTCCCAATTTTGTTTTTTGGTTTTTTGCTTCCTTTATTAATTATACAAGTTACATATTCAGAAATTTAAATCAAGATTTGAAGTCTTGAAGAGATAAGATATTATTTGGCAAGAGCATATTTCCATGTTGGTAAATTGGCATCGTTCATCCACTCCCAAATTTATTAATTTCTTTTTATAATAAATGAAGTTGTAAGGACCCATGTGAGCATGCATCCTCTTTAATTTTGCGCCTCATAGCCTTTTGTCCACGAATCATCTTTTCATATGCCGAAACTACTTACTATAATTTTGTTTTTCAACCATTGTCTATTCAATTTTTTATGTATAGTCAGTTTATGGCCTTCAAACTACGGTTAGATGCGGAGTATCACAACTTTTTCCAATGTCAGTTTAGGCCTTTCTAGCATGAAATATATAAACGTAAAAGTGTTCAAAGATTGAAAAGAATAAAATATGATTTGGTAATGGTCCTAACAAGATCAAAGAATTGATTTTTAGACAATAGCACCGGTAATCAAATTAAATAAGATTGGTTTGGTAGGGTGAGGCCTAGGGAGTCTTGTATCTATCATGGAGAGGCATTAATAATCCAATGAGCTTTAAGCATTACTGTTTCAACGACTTTTGATGATGATTTGTGGCTCTAGAATAACATATCGTGCCAAGTGCATGTCTAAAGGCATGGTGTGTAATATGATCATTGATGGGGTTAATGTGAAAGCGCGATAACAAAAACCATGGTGGAAAAGTTAGGATTTGATATCTTCCGGAATTGTATCTATCGACAATTTGACATAGGTAAGGTAAACGATGCTTATTCTAGTTCTAGACTAGAAAGAAATATCAAGATGACGTGTTGTGTGAGGTGATTCTCATGGATGTATGCAGTATCGTACACGAGAGGCTGTGACGATACGATCACAAACCAAACATGATGGATCGGAAATAACTACACTTTCAAGGACGGAGTAAACGCCACTCGTGATACGAGGCGTGAGTCTAGTGTTGCGTTAGTCCTTGCACGATCCAAATTTGTAGGACTAGCCATGATCAAACCTAACCCCCTTATATCCGGCCTTGTTATAACAGAGGCCAACGAGATCCAGTCAAGCGTTTCGTCCCTAATTCAATATTTATTTACTAAATTTGCAGACACATTGTCCGAAAAGAATAGGGATGGCAACGGGACCAAACAGGACCAAAAATAGGCTCCCTGCCCCCTCCCATGCCCCTGAATTCCACCGTTTCCCCCGATCCCAAATTCCCCCGTTTCCTAGCCCCCGATCCCACCCCTGAATTCTGAAATTAACCCCGCTCCCGCCCCCGTTCCACTGTTTTCCCATTTAAGACTCGAAAAACAATGTTTTCCACCGATCCCGATCCCAATCCCGACCCGAAATCGCTTATAATTTAATTATATATATATATATATATATATATATATATATATATATATATATATATATATATATAATTTATTATTTATTATTTACTATTTATTATTTTATTCGTATACAACCGGGGCCTCCGTGGGTGTTTCGAGACGGAACCGCCTACTCCCGACATCGACCCTGAAAATCAAACGGGAGTGGAATCCGCCCCGTCGCCGCTCCCGCTCCCGATTTTTTGAAAAAAAATACCCCTCGTACGGAATCGGGATCCCACAGGACTTTTTGCCACCCCTATAAGAGATCCCACCTGGATATCCTTTTATTAAAGATGTACATCATTGCATAGATTTTCTTCCCAAATCATCTATCCTAAAATAACCCATATATCGAACAAATCCAAAACAGTATGAAGAATTTCATCGACAAGCATACAAGTTGTGCGAAAAGTGGTTGGTCCGAGAAAACATGAGTCCTTGTGTTGTGCCAGCCTTATCAGTACCAAAACATATCGCCTTATTGGTGCTGAAACATTGGAGTACTTCTAGAATGTACATTGGCAGGGGCGGTTTTTATTGGTGTCCTGGGGTGGCCCGGGCCACTGCTAAATTTCGTACACGTAGTGCAAATATATATATATATATATATATATATATATATATATATATATATATATATATATATATGTGTGTGTGTGTGTGTGTGTGTGTGTGTGTGTGTGTATGTATATATATATATATATATATATATATATATATATATATATATATATATATATATATATATATATATATATATATACAAGTTGGGGCTAACCCACTTGGCTAACAAGGTGATTACTAACAAGGAGGTCATGGGTTCATACCCTGGCACTAACATAACAAGGAGTAGTTTAGGAGTAGGAGTAGGATAGATTTGCAGTTCAAAATATATATATATATATATATATATATATATATATATATATATATATATATATATATATATATATATATATATATATATATATATATATATATATATATATATATATATATATATATATATATATATATATATATATATATATATATATATATATATATATATGGAAGAATTGTAATAGGGTGCAACTATGCAGAAAAAAATGTCACCACTTAATAGGATGCATCTTGAATACCACAATTATTGGTAAATCTTGCGTCCGTCAATTAACTATATTTTCCCATTTCTTGAGTTGATACCTGATCAATTGCATGGAGTGACCATTTTCTCGAAAATTGATGTGTAGTGGGTATCATCAACAAAAATATATGCATATGATATCCATGTCAAACATATTGTCTACATCAACCGTCGGTAACAAGATTAATTGATGTTTTTAATATAAATAGCTAAACCAAAGTCGGCTACACAAATAAAAAAGTTTAATGATGATAATAGACATCTTAGATAATTTAATGATCAATAGAAACAATAAGCCTATACATAATTACATATACACATACAAAAGTCAATATCGGTTAACTTTTGTTAAACTTTTCACTAGAAATTTTATGAGAATCTAATATAATATAAAATTTGGATAATAGTTACTCTCTTTGATCAGAGTGGTAATTTTAAGATTAGGAAACAATTAGCGTTATTTAATAAGATAGACCAAACCACCACATGATTGGCTCATCAAATAAAACAACCACACACATTTCCCACAGCCTTGCCTGGTTGTCCCCCTTTGACCATCTCATTTAGATTCATCACTCACTCTTATCTAATATTATCTACGTAAACTATTTAATTTTTTTATTAAATTATGTGAATTCAAGTTCAACTTAAGATTGTTCAAGTTGAATTATATCGAGGTTGAATGTAATCGTTAATTAGATACTTGAAATATCACATACTACCAATGGACTTATAGTCTATTAATGGACTTATAGTCTAGCAGTATCAGGTGTTCATCCCCCAAACGGTTGAGGGTTAAGTCTTGCCGGAGACATTGAGTTTATTAGGGTAGATTAGGTGACGTTCAAAAAAAAAATAAAAATTAATCAATTGTCCTATGCCCAAGAAAATGTCGAAATAAATGAAGCTCACGAACCAAAATCAAAGAAAGTAATGACATATTAAAAAGATATAAGGATAATTTCGATTCATTAATTTGTGAATATGTTAGTTTGAGTTATGCTCTACTTATAATGGGTGAAATAGATAAAAAAAATCAGCTAACTCTATGATCTGTTATTTATTACCCAGCTTGTTTATCTATTGTTTTATCACCATTTTCAAATTATTATATATTCTCTAAACAACCCAAAAGTTTAGTATGCACTTTTTGTGCATCCACTGATTGGAATCTTGATCCTTGGCATCAAGCATACACAGACACACGCAGACAGCACAGCTAGATCTCCTTCAGCTGTCCATTTGACCAATATTGCCCACCGCATTACTTTTTCCTCTACAACTTTATAAGTTTTGATCAATGCACATGGATTTAATTTCACAAACTTAAAAAAATTATCATATTAATATTGTATCATTTATATAAAATTTTCATTAAACTTAATATAATCTATTGAATTCTCGAAGTTAAATAGAACATATTTTAAATATATTTTTTGTTAATAAATTTTTCTTTGGATATTTTACAGACACATTTCAGGCCAAAGAGGACCCACTCTTTATTCGTGGGATGATGTTGCACGAGGTTTGACTAGATGCTAAGTTAATCGCACAACAACGTTTACGATGTTCGTTTGGTGTAACAAAACCGTTGCTCAGACCGAAAGAATTTTGTTTAATAACCAGATTCAAATTCTAGGGATGAGCAAAATCAAAAAGCCGATAAAAACCGACAAAACTGAAACCCAAAAACTGACGGCGTAGGTTTGTATTTTTGAAAAAAAAAAACGAATTCAATGGTTCGGTTCGGTTCTACACTTAAACCCACCCCATTAAACCCAAAGCGACCCATGTGAGTTTGAACCCACAAACCCATGGTTTTAAATCCATGGTTTCGGTGAGTTTGAACCTATAACCTCATTTATACTTTATAATAATGTACTTTCAATGAATTTGAAGCCACAAACCTATGGTTTTAAACCTACAGTTCTAATGGGTTTGAACCCACAATCCCATTTATACTTTATAGCAGCGTACTTTCAATGTTTTTGAACTCAAAAACCTACAATTTTAAACCTGAAAAACCATAAAATCATGAACCCACAAACCCATGGGTTCAAACCGAAAACCCATAAGCACAAACCAAAAAACTGACCCATACAGAAACCGACTTCCACGGTTTGGTTTCAATTTTAGCCAAAAACAAACCCAAACCGACCAATGCTCATCCCTATCAAAATCTATTGGTATCTGAATGTAAAAAGGGACTTAAAGTATATTATTTCAACGTTTTGCGAATGTGTGTTCTCGAATAGAACTAATAGCATATTGACTGTTGGCGATTTGAAATAGTTGGCATACAGTTGCCCCCGATTATAGCGAATTGTTGTTGGAGCCATATGTGCAGTCATGTCAAAATCTTGTAGGCTTATATTATACAACTGTTTCATCCATACCGGTTACATACAAGTTTTTTTTCCTTGAACGGTTGGATGAAAGATTATGACAACTATTATTTGGTAAGACTGAACATGGCTAGTTAGAAGAGAAGGTAATAGTAAAAAGGTAATTATAAAATTAAGTTATAACATTATAATATTGATAGTAATTCCGTTGTTTTATCTTAAATATTTAATCACATAATTTTATAATATGGACGTGTTGAGTGTGAAGCCACTCTTGTGGTTTGTCAAAGATTGTTAGGTGAAAGTTTGAATGAAGATTTTCAAAGGTAGGAAGATTTGGTAGCCTCTTTTGTTGAAGGCAATATCTTCCTTGTTCATATTGAATTTCATTCACATTTTCATGCCTATAAATACAAGGCTGCATAACCCACCCATTGTACCACACCACAACAATGTAGTTGAATATAAACCCCTAGTTACCCACCATGGACGTAGGTCAGTTTTGGACCGAACCACGTTAAATTCTTGTGTTCTTAATTTGTGAGATAAGTGTGTGAGTTTCGTGTTCGTATGCTAAGTGTCTCGATCCTAACAAGTGGTATCAGAGCCTTGGTATAGCTCCAGAAAGTGATTTTCTGTTTTTAGGTTGAAAATTTTTTGTCTCAAAAACGATTTTGGTGTACGCCGTTGGAAAGTCTCGTTCCGCAGATTCCGAAAATATATTTTTTCGAATTTTTTGAGCGTCGGAAGACCTCCAAATCACCGGTCAAAGTTGGTCAAAACTCGTCGGAAAGTTGGCCGGAAAAACCAGTTCACCGGAGAAGACGACACTGTAGCGCCGGAGTCCGCCGGAGAAGACGACACTGTAGCATACTTCCAGAATTTGCAAAACAGGTCCCTGAAGTTCCAAAATTTGAAAAACAGGCCCCTGAACTTTCAGAAAAGTGCAGTTTAGCCCCTGAACTTCAGAAAAATTGCAGTTTGTTCCCTGAACTTCAGAAAAATTGCAGTTTGGTCCCTGAACTTCAGGAAAATTGCAGTTTGGTCCCTTAACTTTGTCAAAGTCGCAAAACAGTCACTCAAACATTTGTTTTGGGCAGTTTAGCCAGAAAATAATTTGGGTGGGGATTATATTTTGCAAATAACGAGCCAAGAACAGTCGTTAAGTTCAGACAAGGCTTCGTTTAGTGAAGATTGAAAAGTTGGTGGAAGACGCAGATTGAGACTTTATGTGTTAGAAAGTTCAAGATGTGGTATTGGTAAACAGAGAAAATTAGAGAATTACAGAAGATCAGACGTTCAGACAAATCCAGTGATGATCAGAGTTTCAGGGGTTCAAGAACAGATCATGGGATGAACAGATCAAGTAATTAAGAGAAAATCCGTTTTCGGTAGATCCAACAGTGATTAGAAAGTCATTAGACTTAGGTATAATCACGGGATTAGTAAGTTCGGTGTTATTCATGACGTTGAGGTGTGGGCATTCTTTAGAGTCGATGTCCAAATAGAGGAAATTCTGCTTCTGAGAATGTGTCTGGGTTTGATGCATTGGGACTCAGTGGAAGGCAGTGAAGACTCTTGGGTCAAGAATTCTGGTGCTTCATTTCACGCTACCCACAGCAGTGAAGCACTGCAGAATCTGAAAGTTGGAGACTTTGGAAAGGTAAGACTTGTGAACGATGAATGTTCGCTGTATATGGTCGGATTACCGTATGAGGGAGTGACCGTCCCAGTTCAGAAGAGAAACAAAGTCCGGTTCACAGAATCTCATGGGCAGAAGAGGGTGACCTTTTGCAAGTAGGAAGCCTAGAGCTACAGGGAAGATTCAGGTTGAACGAGCGTGAAAGGTTCAGAAAAATCAGTCGAAGGATATTGTGGCAATGAGAGCACAGAGTATTGTTTCAGTTGCAGGGTTTTGCAACAGTGGGAGCATAGGTCGTGTTTCAATCATAGGTCCAGGACGACAGTGGATTTAGAACCAGTTTTCAGCTGTAAAAGTCTCTCCGATTTTGATAACATGCTAAATATGGAGAGTGTTGTTGTTTGTTCTCAGATTGTTCCAGGATTCGGTAGTTCGTTTTCAGTGGGAGCCGATAGGGATAGAGAACGGGTCAAGGACAGTTTAAGTCATGACGAACATTTTGAAACTCATGAGAGTTTTAACGGGCCTTTCAGGTTAACTGATGAGAAGGCCGGGGTAACTAAGAAGGAGTTTACGGAAATACAGATGCACAGTTGAAGCACAGGTGAAGATTGTTCCGTGGCTTCAAGTGGGAGATTGTTGAGTGTATGCCACTCTTGTGGTTTGTCAAAGATAGTTAGGTGAAAGTTTGAATGAAGATTTTCAAAGGTAGGAAGATTTGGTAGCCTCTTTTGTTGAAGGCAATATCTTCCTTGTTCATATTGAATTTCATTCACATTCTTATGCCTATAAATACAAGGCTGCATAACTCACCCATTGTACCACACCACAACAATGTAGTTGAATATAAACTCCTAGTTACCCACTATGGACGTAGGTCAGTTTTGGACCGAACCACGTTAAATTCTTGTGTTCTTAATTTGTGAGCTGAGTGTGTGAGTTTCGTGTTCGTATGCTAAGTGTCTCGATCCTAACAGGATGCACATCTTGTTGGAGAGGTGTGTATCGGGTACATAATGGACAAACATGCCACGTGTGTTTTTTTTAGTTCTTCTTGGGTAACTTGGTTGACCTAATTTTACAAAACCGTGGTAGGATATTGGTAAAGTAAGTTTACCTTATTCACATACTTATACAAGGTGCGGGACGCCGGCTCTGATACCATGTAAATATATGTGGAGCCTAAGAGTGTCTCTCCAAAAGAGCCCTTGTGGAAAGAGGGGATGCTTCAACATATATACAAATTTATAAGACCGTGTCGCACCAATGTGAGATACACTAACAAAAATTATATAAAAGGTAGATGAAAATTAAATACAAAGTATGTAGAAATTAGATATTAGGTAATAAATTGTAATTGTACCCAAAAAATAGGCAAAAATACTAACCATTTCATAAATGATGTCATTATTTCCTAGATGACGTCATCATTTATCTGCAAAATGGTCTGAAATGTCGAACTATGACGATTGCGGATGGTTTTTGAATTTCGCAGATGACATCTACGAAATTCATGGTTATTTAGATCATTTGATTCATTTTTAATTATTTTTTGGAAAGTGATCGATGAAATTAGACATATTTGTCATTTTCTCTATCATAAATAGGGTAACATTTACTAATTTATCTAACCAATAAAATTTAACATACAAGAAATTAACTATCTTGATAATAAAAGCATGATAATGTTAATGATTTGCGATGTATGCACATTGAATTAGGCCTACATCTAATTTTTTTTTTTTTTTTTTTTTTGGAAACAGCACGACTTATAAAAAAGCTCGACGCTTAGCAAGGAGCCAGGCAAAGGCAAACAACAAGGCTACAGTTTTTACAAGCAATTAAAAGGAGAGTAATATCAAGTTATCAATGGCCCGATTACATACCTTTTTCCCCCTAAATTTAAACCAAACAAAGATAAAATACATATATTTTAATACGCTCACGTCAAGTAGATCAGACCCATAATCATATTTTCGTGTATTTTATACAATATACATTTCACTTATAAAATAAACTTATAAATAGATTATCATATAATAAAATTTAGCATAATACTTATCTCTAATCCTATTTTAATCAAAATCATTGAGGGCACCATGTTCGTACTTCTTTATTAAAGCTTAAACACACATGAACAGATCCTACAGTGGTTCTTCTAGGTGGCACATGAACCACCACCACCACCGTCCTTCTCCCACCATCACCATCACCGCCACCACCACCACCACCACCGTCACCTTCTTCTAGTTAATTAAGTTCAGAGTTTAAGAAAATCAGTATCGTTTTCAAATGAACTTGATGAGGATGAAGAAAGAGGATATCCCTCGAGGGCTAAAGTTAGTTGGTTCTCAAAAGAAAGACGTACTCGGGAACAAGGTGTTGCCGGTCAACGAGTCAACCACAACGTTGTCATCCTCGAAGAACCCAAACCTGAGTCTTGATCTGAAGAAACAAAAAGGAGATAGAACAAAAACTATCTATAAAATGAAATTAGAGCTGTTGAGATGGGCTGCTGCTGCAAAATCTGATAAGGGTGGGAAATACATAGCTCGAAAGGTTCGTTTTCATGCAAGTCATAATAATATTTATATTTTCTATGTTCTTAAACTTGAAACCACACCTTTTTATGTTTATATTTTTCAAATCTTTTTTTGTTTTTGTTTTACGGATTGGATATTTATTTCTCCAGATTATTTTACAGGTATCGCAGTTTAGAAACAAAACAACACTTAAAACGATACAAAATGACGATCAAATGACCGACGACTCTCCAAAGATTAGTTTCAGATGGGAAGTAGAGAGTTGTTCTACATTTTCTTCTGCATTGTCTGTTTCTTCTACGAATAGGAACGACGAAAAGATTAACATTGAAATTCATTCTAATCCCGATGATAATTCGAGCTCTGTAACCCTGAGATCAGCGAGATCAGGAAGTTGGATCACAACCGATTTAGACTGTAAGTTTCATAAGTTACCTTCGTTCTTACAAACTGTAATTTCTTGTATAGTTCAGTAAAATTGAAAGATTGTTTACACTTTACAACATAGGTTCAATATGACACTTGAAATGTCAAGCAATTCTGAATTCAGTTTATCTGATTTTGTGTATTTCTGAAACAGTCGTGGTCTTAGAGCTTTGACGATGCTACGAAGCATTTGAAGATCATTTACTTTGTATTTTTGAGGATGAAGACGGTTTTCTAAGCTTTTGAAAGAAGTGTTAAAATCTGATCATGGATGATCAGAATAGTACTGTTTCAAGACACGTATTTTGAATGTTCGTGTACATCCTTTATGTTTCAAGATAAAACACTTTAGGTGTTTGTTGTATTAATGCAAGATTCAATCAGTTACTAATTATTTGTCTCGTCTTTTTTTTAAGGTTGCCTTTCTAGAAAAAGTTATGCGATTTTTCATCTTTTCGCTGATTTGATAATATGAAATCTTATTTCTATAAATAAAAACAAAATTTATATATCTATCTGCAGATTTTATTTGATTTTTAATTACACAGATTTTGATAACTAAATATGAAGTTTCATCGATTCCAAATGCATGAGGACACAAAGTCTCGGTCATCCGTCGATGTATCCTTGCAAATTCACTATCAAATATGGAATATTCTAGGTTTTAGCTTTTGATTCTTCATAATAAAATATGCTAAATGCTTTGTGGAATTATCATTTTATCCAAATTCCCAAAATGTTAATCCTGGCAACCTCAACCAACCCACATTGATAAGCCACAAACTCATAATGGCGGTGCCGGTCCAAGCCAATTTGAGGCCCCAGACAAAAGTAAAATATGAGGCCCTTAAAACCCTAAAGGGTGAAATAAAAAAATGTCACTTCTTAGACTAGAACCCGGGTCAGCTAAGAAATGGCTAAACAGTGTCTATAACCAAGCAAACTACATACATTTTTATGTCTTTATTGAGTAGTTTAATATATTATATATAACATATGTTAGAGAGCAGAAGTTGGGGCCCTAAAATTTGACGGGCCCTGGGCGGTCACCCAGCTTGCCCACCCTATTGGGCCGGCCCTGATAATGGGAGAGATAAATCAGGTTTACAACGACCCTCTAAGGCTGGAAAACTGAATTGCTAGCAAGAAGGCCGCTAGATAAGCGAAACTTCAATCGGCAGAAGAAGTGGTGGACCGGAACAAGTAGGGTTAGCACACATGATTTTAGGGGTAGCACGTCGGAAAGATTGCATTATGCTGGAAAATTTCTTAAAAAATCTACACTACACCGTTTAAATTCAGGGGTAGCCTGGTAGGTCCTCCCTTGATTGGAAGTCCCCACACTATCATTAAACCTAGATTTATTGTTTTACAACAAGCTACAAACATGTCACATTGGAATCAACCACAGGCGCAATCATTATTTTTGGGTATATATTCTATTATTAATTACTAGAACGATTCTTGAAGGAATGACGACCTCACTACCCTCAAGTTAGAAAACCTCGTTTGAATCCTCAAAGTATATAAGTTTCTTCTTAATAGAAACAAAGTAAGGAACAACAAATAGGATAAATAACTTTCTCATTAAGAAAGCATCCACGAGGAGAAGAAAAAGAAAAAGAAAGAGAAGAAACCCATGGAAGAATCCGGGTTAAAGTCATTTTGTCCAATGAACTATGAGTTTTGATCTTATTTGATAATTGATATTTTTTGCATTCTATTCCTAGGTCCCTAAAATATCATTTTATTTGTCAAAAAAGCCATTTACGAAGGAAGAAGGGTATAGCAGGTTGCAAAGGTGACGTGGCACGTCATGTGACATTTTGGTCACAAAAAGTTGCTCATGTGGCGCTGACATGACGTCCAAGTGACTTTTTACTATTTAATGTATTTATATAAATCTTATTATTATCATTATTATTATAGAAATTGATTCACTTTCCACCTTCTACCACCACCATCCATATTACACAATCATCACATCATCAGATGATTTCTTTACCCGCACCCTTTTACTTTATCGGAACTCTATTTCTTCCGTCAGTTTTTCATGTGATGATTCATTATTCTCAATTGTTTTGGAGCACTTTTCTCTTATTTATTGAGAGTTAAGAAACATTTTCAAAGAACAATGCATTCCTTGACGCTATGATAGTGCCTTTGTGAATGTTGAGTATTTTACAATCGTGCACATGAAACTGTAGGAACTACTGTTTGTGTATATCCAATAAATATGCAATAAACAGTCTTGGTCCCATCTTTACAACCTTAGGGAAGGTATGCCAACCTTTGCGAGGCACCCCCACACTCGAAGGCATTTGTAAAAGTTGATGTTTTATGGTTTCTTTTGGGGGGTATTAGGTGCAGTAAGATCATGACTTATTCCATGATTTACATAAAGTAAAAAAAACATAACTAAGTTTAGTGCAATCATTAATAAAAGTGATAAAGTACTTATATCTACCTCCAGATGGATTTGACTTCATATTGCATACACTTGTGTAAATTAAGCTAAAGGGTTTAATAGTCCTTTCAATGGACTTGAATGATGATCATTTTAATTTTGATTCAGCACATGTGTTGCATATGTATTTTGAGTCTATATGAAAATAAGGTATGTGTTCAAGTTTGACTAAACATCTTAAAGTGTAAAAATTAATATGTCTAATTCTTGCATGTCACGCATTAGAAGAATCAAGCAAGTAAGCGGAAGAGTTATTTATTTATTGATAGTAAGCTTAATAACCATTACATCAAATTTAAACATTCCACCATCTACATATCCCTTGCCTTCAAGCATGCCCATTTTGGTTAATGTGAACTTATCAGACTCTAACACCAAGCAAAAACTATGTTTGTTCAGCAAACATCCAGAAACTAAATTTTTTTCTAATTTCTGGCACACATAGCATGTTAGTAAGTGTTAACTCTTTTCTTGATGCCATCGTCATCACTATCTTCCTGATACCTTGGATTGTTCAAGTAGCTAAATACCCATGAAGAGTTTGTCACAATTGTCCACAACTTTAAATTTATTGAACCACTCATTCTTCGAGCACACATGATTGGTAGTGTCGGTGTCAAGCCACCAATCATTGGAGTTTGTATATATCTATAGAGTTCGTTTTGAAATTAGCCACAACTAGTGGTGCTAATTCTAAAAATTTTTGAACACCAAATTTAAGTGTTTATGATAACAATTTCCAGAATGATTTTCTACCTCAAACATGGACAGAAACATATATGCATAACAAAACTACTCAAACATTTTGTAAAACTACACAAAATAAGTCATCGAAATCTGCACAAAACAAGTTATGAAATTGAAATTATGTTTTCTAGAAATCTGATTCAAAAAATCCATGTTGTTGCAAGCGAGTGTCCTAAGTAAATCCCCAAAACAAGCCTATCATATAGCAAATAATATTATCAGAATAACAACTTTTTATTTTATATATACTCCCCAAACAGTTTGTAATGTATTTCTTTGAAATGAGATAAATGACAAGGTTACATGCACTTGATTTTTAGTTGTCGATGACTTAGACCATTGCAACATATATGACAGTTCCAATTTATTTGTTTATTTTACTGTCATATATGTCCCAATGGTCTAAGTTCTCGACAACTAAAAGTCAAGTACATGTAACTTTGTCGTTTATTTCATTTCCAAGAAATACATTACATAAAATATAAAGCAAACAAGCTCTAACAGCATCCTCGTCTGATATGTGATGAGAACACACATCGACAAAATGTCGAGGGAATGATATCCAATTCCCTTTTTAAATCTGGCACATGGTCGAATCTAAATTCTACTATTAGACAAAACTTTAGTTACCAAAATGACAACTCCGAACCCCAAAATAGAAAATCACAAACGTTGTTGTACAATTAATTGTTCATCAGCTAAGACCTCATGAAGTATCAACCCATAGATAAGTAATGTGTCCCCTAGAGCTGCAAGTACGTTTAGCCAATATCCGAAAGTTGTGCTTTCGAATAATGCCCACCATTCACCTTTTAAACAATCTATAGTAGGGGTGAGCAAAAACCGAACCGATCCAAAATAAAACCGCAAAAAACTAATACAAAAACCGACACTGAGGTTTTAATTTGACAAAAACCGACCAAATTTGATGCGGTGCGGTTTTACCCTAGAAACCGACTCTTAAAAACCGAACCGTACCACTAATATTATATATATTAAAAATATTTTATGTTATTATGTATGCTTAAGATTCGTTTATATTATTACGAATATTTAATGCTATGTATATTTTGGTTGGTGACTTAAAATATCAAATGTAGCATCATAACTCATAATAGTTCAAGAGTAAGTCATAATAGTAATAATCCAAGAGTCTGATATTGATATATGATCGTATTTTTGGACTAAGAATATGACTTCACCAAATTTTTGATTGTGGGTTAAAAATGTAACAAGCAAAAATTGTTTCATGTTTCTATGCTATGTTGTTTTGGGTATAAGACTAAAAGCTAAAATTTTAATAAAAAATACTCCGCTTTTGGTCTCTTGCAGTTGTAAAATCACATCAATTTATTGTGCGGTTTAAAAACTGAAACCGCACAACTTGAAACCGCACCGTTGGGAAAAACCACTAAACTGCACCGCTTGAAAAGCCGCATTTTGCGGTTTTTTAAAATTACAAAAACGATACATGCAGTTGGTTTTGGCCTAAAACCGCACCATACTCACCCTAATCTATATCGCTACAGTCTTTACCAACGCTTGCTTTAACGTTAATCTGCTTACGAAATCCCCTTTTTACATGTTACATTAAGGTAAAAGAATTTAACTAATATACATGCACAACCCTATGAAAATCTCATTTTTTAGGGTTAATGAACTAAATGGGTAACGAACTCTTGCTTCTGTCCACATTTAGGTAAGAATGTTTTTTTTGTACATTTTTACTCATCGAACTTGTGGTGACCGTTTAAAAAAGGGTAATATGACCCACGATTATAGGTTTTCGCTGATTTGGACATTAATGTATATTACGTGGCATTACCGAAAATTTACGTGGCATTAACTTAAATTATGTGTCATTGGATAAGAATTACGTGGCATTAACTTAAATTATGTGTCTTGATTACGTGATCATCGCCATTAAAAACACCAACACTCTTTTTGACTATTACAGCACCCTCTTCGATTTCACCATGCTCTTCAAACGCCTGGAGTATGCTAGAATGTAATCGAAAGTCAAAATTGCAATTAGGTCAAACACCGATGTAACACACAAGCACAAAAACAAGCATTGACAATGCACTCACGGCACACAAGGTTTTTGTAGTCGTATTCTAGGCCAAACCACGGACAAAAAGCTTTCGGTTGGATGGATCTGCGCTTACAACGCTTTTAATTTCTTCAGCAATTGAAGGGTATTGGCATCCTCTTCATTTCAAACATGCAAACAAGCACATATCGCATTGTCATTTCACAGTTCACACAACATATGATCAATGGAAAAGGGATCTTGATGCAGCCAAGACAAACAGCTTTTGCGGAAAGAGGTGCACTTCTCATCACCCTGATGAGATTAATAATGTACACACACCGTCAAAAAGTCCGTTCACAGCTTAAAGTTGAATGTATGCTGGTCAAGCAATACTGAATTAACCCCAAATACGAAAATTAATAAAAATAGTTTCGTTCCTTCACATTCATCGTCTTGTATTATGTAGTAAGGGGATAAGAATTTGCGGCAAACCTCGTCTTTAGATCCGGTGCCATAGAAGGCAGCAACAGTAGATTTTTGCAGAGAAATTGTGAAGTGTAAAACCCTAGATGAAACCCTGGAGTGGATTTTTGCAGAAATCATTGTTGAAGGAAGGAGTGTACGGACGAAACCCTAGAGGGGGCAAAAGGAGGAAGACTATATATACGATATAGGGTTAATGGTTCCGTAAAACGATTTTAATGCCACATAATTCTTATCCAATGACACATAATTTAAGTTAATGCCACGTAAGTTTTCGATAATGCCACGTAATATACATTAATGTGCAAATCAGCGAAAACTTATAATCATGGGTCATATTACCATTTTTTAAACGGCCACCACAAGTTCAATGGGTAAAAATGTACAAAAAAAACATTCCTACCTAAATGTGGACAAACACAAGAGTTCGTTACCCATTTAGTTCATTAACCCTTATTTTTAATATACGGAAATTCCCATAGAGTTAGAGTAACAAACTTATGAACTCACTATAATATTCCGGTTGTCATTGTAATGTCTTCGAGCATTTTCTTTAGAGATTTTTAAAAAAAAAAAAAAATTTCAACGGCAAGGCAAAATATTTTATTAAAAAAAAACACAAAATGCACCAGCGGGTAGCTGGAGCAGCACAGAGTACAACAAGAGATTTTTTAATGTTTTGTAAAAGGGTTTTTATTAAGACACTCCACACTATTTTCTCTGGAGACTCCAGTCTATGGTATTAATTGTTTTATTGATTGTTTTGACCAAATTTTATTGGCAACTGAATTCACTTTTTAAATTTTCTAAATTATTTCCGGTATTTTATTGAAAACATAAATATTCGATTTTCCATGAATTCTAACACACAACCCAAAACAACATTCATTAATATTTTCTGACATAATTTAAAATTAAAAAAAAAACCATAAAATATAAACTAACAATTACATACTATAAACATACTATAAACAACAATTACAGAGACAATATGAATAAATTTAGAAAATTCAATCTACTGAGATAAATAACCATGCCGGAAATGCTCGCCGGATTATAGCATCGCCGGAGTTCTAGTTTCTTGACGGAAAAAGAATATAGCTTCGACGGAATCCTCGTTTCTCGCCGGAAAAAACATCGCCGGAGTCGACTTTAAACTGAAAATTTTTCCATCACAAGCTTAGACTTTAATAAATCCACGAAAAAACATCGCCGGAGGTACGAAAAAACCGCAAAAAAGATCCACGAAACCGCCATCACCGAGGAGGAACGCCGGCTGCCTTTCTCTGAAATGGCTAGCACCGGAGGCGGTTGCTACTGTCGCCGGAAGCCGACATCGTAGGAGCGAAGGAGGTCACCGGAAGTCGACATCGCGGGAGAGAAGGAGGTCGCCGGAAGCCGACATTGCAGCCGGTGGTTCTTCATCACCGGATTTGTAGGGTGTTACAGCTTCATTTTTGGCGAGTTGGCGGTTTTGGTGAAATAAGAACGTAAAAGAAACCCTAGTATTCTATATATGTTTATAAGTCATGGACCCATATATATATATGTCAGCCCATATTAATTTTGTTAACAGGCCAAAGCTTTTCTAAACGCTACTTAGCTTTTGCATCGAAAAGTTTTTATATTCAAAATAAATATTTTTAGGTCGTACTCCAAAAAAAATTTAATTCAAAATTATTTTGTTAGCTAAACCTAAAACGCAAGTTCTGAAAAGCTTATGCCAAACATGCATTTGAGAACAAATAATTAACCATAATAATTATGATTAGTTAATTGAATAATTAAAAAGAACATAATCATTACACAATTATTATAAAAAAAGCTAAATCTATATATATAGGATGGAATAGAGTGGAGTGTCATTATCAACACCTTTTGTAAAATTGTTAGTTAAGAAATAAGGAAACGTGGAAAACAGTTTTTACCTGTATAGGGGTCCACCTGGCAATTTCACGCCATAATTGGCCCATTCAGCAACCTGATTATAGTTTTAGTTTGCGTAGAGGCTAGACCTTTTAATGTTTTCGCAGCCAACATATCCCAATGTTGATCGTAGGATCGCACGATCCCAACGTCGAAAACCTTGCCGAATCGCTAACCTATCGCAATATGTACAGGATCGCGAGTAAGATCGGATCCTACCTATGCTTTAGGTAAAAAAAAAAATCAACAGCCTTATCCCTTTTTGAGTTATTTCCTTTACTGGTTTACCGTTTTACCCTTTAATCTTTTACCTTATTTTTGTTATTGACTAATTTAAGACTTACGGGGTATGGGATATCAGTTAAAAGCCCTAGTTTTCGTTTTTACTCTGTTGAAGACAAAGGCACGAACCACGAACACAAATAATATAAGACGATGACAGTTCAAGCTCGATGTTCAATTCAAAGTTTCAAACACTGATTAATGCATGTGTCGGCCTTGGAAGTTGGTTATTTGTTACCGATTTCTCACACTTCAATCACAGGTTAGATTTTTTTTTTTTTTTTTTTTTTTGGGTAACCGAGGACCCCACCCGACCCATCCTTTGGATGACCCTGATGAAACAACCTCGGGACCCACGCACACCTGGCAGCAGGGTGGTCCGGGTCAATCACCTACGGGGGTAGAGAGGTGGCCAGTGGCCATCCCCTTATTGAAACCAAACACCCCCTATGGGGAAAGGGAGGGAGTGAGATTAGAACTTGGAACCTTTTTATGGGGGAAGAGAAAGAGTCCTAAGCCTTATCCATCGACTCTGATCGCACCTTGAAGGCTCGTTACCTTAATTTTTTTTTTTTTAGATTCCAACTTAACCCATCGACTCTGATCGCACCTTGAAGGCTCGTTACCTTATTTTTTTTTTTTTTTTTACATTCCAAGCTTTTTAGTTTCCACCGGATATGTAGTGATGTAGTCACTGTTATTTGGTTGAAATAAACATCCAAAATCCCGAGTTAGATTGCAACTAGTATGCATCTTAGTATCCATACATGCTGCCTTCGGTTTCTAACCTGATTATGTGTATCAAAATATAATTCAAGTAATCTTTGGCTATCGTGACATCATTATTAATGTATTTGGATTTTGGCTTTGTATGATTTACTGGTTTGTAACTTTGTAATTCTTTCTTTTTATCTTCAAACAGCATTTATGGAAAGTAGTGCTGGATTGGAACCTAGTACAAATGTCTACAAAACGAGTTTTTGACCAAAATAGTGTTTTTGAAAAAATTATTTACTAAAATGGTGTTGTTTTCAAAATATTTACTAAAAGATGTGATTTAACGTTAACTCGAAAAATTACGTAAAATTTATTTCCCTAAACTTCTTTCTCCTCTGTAATACGTTGCAACAACCTTTCTCCTTCTCGGTCTTGTTTGTCTTTCTTCATGGTTCCATTAATTCCAACCTTCCATCTATCTGTTCGATACACCTAATTCTTCATATTAAAACCTAATTCTTCACATTCAAAACACCAAATCTTCATGGAATCAAATCCACCAAAAATTTTAACCGAGAACTGGGTTCGTTTAAATTCCCATCAAAGTCAAGAATCCCAAACCCAAAACGACGACAAAAAACAAGAAGAAGCTTTATCTCTTTGTGACCTCGCCACCAGAACACACGAAAACCTGGAAGCCACTCATCCAAAAGAACCATTTTCCGACGAACACGACGAAGATTTCGATTTCAGTAGCGCCAGAACCACTTTGCCGGAAAATAAATTGTGCAGCGCCGACGAGCTTTTTTCCGTGGGAAAATTCTACAGTCAAAACCCACGATTCGAAACCAGTTGCATTCTCACCTAAGTCCGAAGCCGCAGATCTGGATCCGTAACGCTCATCACTCTAACCCAAAAACTGTTGGAAATCGAATAAATAAATTATCAATACCCAAACTCAAATAGGACGTACGAAGGCAAAGAAAGTAGAATATGAAACAATTTTCTAGTGTATATTTTTCTGCTCCCAAAAACAATACATAACCTAGCTTATTCAACTAAAGGGAAAATAACAACCAAGCTAAAAACGTGGACATCAAGTTGGCAGCCATCTACCCATGATTCCCAAATCATTTACAAGTCTCCAACGTCCACATAAATCTCGGTCAAGCCCCTCTAAAATAAATCAAACCAAAATACCAAATATAACTAATAAACTATTAACTAAATTCATAAAATCATAAATACTAATTAAATCAAACTTCACTCATGAACGTGATCATAACTACCAAACCGATTAATCCAACAATCACCCCTTAATTGGTTTGATCATACCGCTCATTCACAACAGTGCTCAATCAACATTTTCTTTCAAACCATCTCCATTCTTGACCTTTCCCGGACACCCGACCTCCACCTCAGTCACATCCAATGTGTTCTTTAGTTCAACCAATTTTAATTTTTTCACAACACTTGTAACATGTGACATGACATACCGTTGGACACGTTCATTAACATCACGACTTTTCCCGGATCCACGACCTCTTCCCCGGCCACATCCGAAGCCACCCGATTTGAACCGACACTGCACTAATGTTCACTTCGTGTTGTTTCTCCATTCCCTTCTTGTGTTGACAACCATACCTTTACCGACCAATGCTATTCCGTAAGATTCTTCCACCGATCAAGAAAACAAGGGGACCGCCACCTTTACCGTCTTCTATCACCCGCAACACGAACCGAACTCAAAGCCACCTGCTTTGATTTCCTTCTGCTCGTCTTTTCCGTGCCTTTGCTTAATCACACAAACAAACATATCAAGAATGGAACCTACTTTCAAGACTTCAACCTGTGATCAAACCATTACAATCACTTAAAACGAAAAAAGAGAAACCCGTTTCCTGCTGTGTTTGCCCTGTAGCGAAGGGCTACTCTTTTTCTCGAAACCGACTCTCAAACCGGCCTTCTACGTCTTCACGAGCCCTAGGCTCTGATACCAAATGTTGGAAATCAAATAAATAAATTATCAATACCCAAACTCAAATAGGACGACGAAGGCAAAGAAAGTAGAATATGAAACAATTTTCTAGTGTATATTTTTCTGCTCCCAAAAACAATACATAACCTAGCTTATTCAACTAAAGGGAAAATAACAACAAAGCTAAAAACGTGGACATCAAGTTGGCAGCCATCTACCCATGATTCCCAAATCATTTACAAGTCTCCACCGTCCACATAAGTCTCGGTCAAGCCCCTCTAAAATAAATCAAACCAAAATACCAAATATAACTAATAAACTATTAACTAAATTCATAAAATCATAAATACTAATTAAATCAAACTTCACTCATGAACGTGATCATAACTACCAAACCGATTAATCCAACAAAAACATCATCGAACTGGAGCTTTTTACAGTTGGGTGTAATGAAAGCGCAAGAAATAGGGTTGGAGGATCTCAAGAATCGGAGCCAGAGAAGCCATGGAAGTAGCAGAAGCAACGGAAGAAGGATCAAACTCAAAAGAACAAGAAGATGCAGATATTGTTTCTTGGAGGGTGTACGCGTACAATTGAAAATACACTCTTTACAGGAAAAAAAGTCAAAATGAATATATTTTTAAAAAAGTATTTAAAACAAGTCCAAATAAATATATTTAAAAGAACACGGTATAATTAGAAAAATGTAAATGTTACCAAAAACACTATTTTGATATAAAACAACACCTATTTGATGAATATTTCTAAAACAACACCTATTTAGTAAATATTTTTTAAAAAAACACTATTTTGGTCAAAAACTCCCTGCAAAACCCATAGTTATTTTTGTAAACATTTTAATATTTGCTTAAATTTTAAAAAATAATTAGACTTTTTTTCTTTTCTTTCTTAAAATATTTCTCTCCACGTTTTTCCTGGATTATTTGATAGGCTTTTTTTTAATGGTTTCTGGATAAATATCTGGGTTTTTTTAATGAAATTTTAAATATAGGTTTTTTTAATGAAATTTTAAATATAGGCTTCAACCTCCGAATTCGATAATTGAAAGCCATTCAATGAGACGATGTACCTGGTGTGGTCTATAGTTGGTGGACCAATTCGTTGAATTTTCAGGCACCCATCTTAATTGTCATATCTTTCTCATTTTTCTCAACCACGATTCTTTCGATCTCCAAATCCATATATATTCCAATTAAATCCCCAAATTTCTTCAACGCTTAATCGCTTATCGCTCAAATGGAAGATTCAAATACCCTAAAAGAAACGGATACATTCAACAATTTCTTCCATTTCCTCAGCTCCGATTTAACCGAACTCATCTTATCGCACCTCCCAATCCGTTCAATCGTCCGTTGCTCCGCCGTTTGCAAGCTCTGGCACTCAATCGTCACTACCCCATCGTTCTCCGCTACCGCTGCAGCAGCCCCCTGGTTCTTCCTCTACGGCCAAAACAACATTTTCGTGAAAAACAATCAAGCGTTCGCATTCGACCCTGATTCAAACGAGTGGATCAAGCTCCCCACAACTCTGTTTCCGGTTTCAATTTCGCAGGATTCATCATTCATCGGCTCCGGTGGGTTTTTTTTCAACACCACCGCTAATAATTTCAGTTTTGCCCCGATTTTGAAACCCTCGTGGCGAGAAACAACACCTCTGCAATTCTCCCGATTAAACCCTCTTGTAGGAGTTATAAGTTCTGAGTTTTCATCGAACTCGAATTTAAACAATCTGTTCGAACGTAATTTGAATTTGACTAACATTATTGTTGTGGGCGGTGTTAGGTTCGTTGGTGGGTTGGTTGATATTGAAGATAATTTAGCTGTTGAAATTTATAAGCCTAATTCAGATTCATGGGATCTTTGTCCGCCGTTGCCAGCAGACTTCCGGTCGGGCAACTCTTCACAATCATTGTCTTCCGCTTTTTTTAAATCAAAATTTTACGTATTCGGTATATATTCATGTTTCATTTCATCGTTTGATTTGAACAATCGAGTTTGGAGTGAAGTTCAAACACTCCGCCCACCAGGTGTGATCATATCATTCATGATATCTTGCCGGAATCAGCTGATGTTGGCCGGATTATGCAACAATCCTCATGGACCTTCATTTAATCTATGGAGAATTGATGAGTTGACGATGGAGTTTAGTGAAGTTGCGATTATGCCTCCGGATTTGCTCAACTGTTTGTTTGATAGTGATGAAGATGATAGATTCGCTAGCTTGAAATGCGTCGGATTTGGGAAGTACATATTTGTTTTTAACGAAGAACATCGTCGGAATTACCCTGCTTGTGTATGTGAAATTATCTCCGATTCCAACAAGTGTAGATGGAGGAAGATCCCTGATTTGCCTGAGCCGGTGAATAGGTTTCATAAAGTCATTAGTTTTTGTTCAACTATTTCACTTCGCTGGATTCTTGATGGTGAGGATGCATGTCACAGGTAACATATTTTGTCGATGTTCTACACAACTTTTGTGACCTTTGCATTATGATTTGCAAGATGGAAATTTATAGGTTCTATAAACTAATTTGGAATAGGATTCTTTAATCTACAATTTAAACTTCCGACCATGATCGTTATTAGTGGAATGTATTTTGGTCTATCTCACAACTGAACAACTTTTATACGGGTTGCTACCTGCTACGTAGGAATAAGTGAATTACCCAAAGTCCGCAAAATTCTTTTGAAAGATAATTGGTCCGTACGCAATGGCTGTCATTTCAATAATTCAATTAAATGTTGTCGGTTTGGGATAGTATGCGAGTATGTGACATTTAAATTTTGTCATATCGACATATTTTATAAATCGACGTATTTGACATATTTTATGATAACTGATATCATTACTTTAAAAATCATAAACACCTTAACAAACTACACTTTCAATCAATATAACTGATTTATCATGTTATGTTTGACAGACTAATTAAAAAACTAGCTTGTAGTTGAAAATTCATATGCTATCTGTCAGCAGATAGCTGATAAGCTTGTTGATAAAACATAACGTTTAATAAAAACTAGTTGATAAGTCATCTGGAAAATTAAAATGTTATAAAATGATAAGTGTAAAAATGAGTTTTTTTTTTTTATAATTATTAATGGTAGATTTGATAATTAAAGAAAAACTCAATAAACAAGTTTTTAAGTTAACTTAAAAACTATTTTTTTACGTGTCAAACACGACAATCTTAAAAACCCCAAAAAATATACTAGCTTATCAGCTAATTATGGGGCGTCAAACATAATATTAGTTATTCGCTAAAATGATCATGAATATTGGACTCGTGTTTTAATATGATTATATTTCTTGGAGATTATAAAAATGACCACCAAATCCATAAAAGTAACTCACGTTCTCGGTCATTACTTTTAGTAATGGCTTGCGTTGAGAGTGTGTGTCATATATATATATATATATATATATATATATATATATATATATATATATATATATATATATATATATATATATATATATATATATATATATATGGTGTTTGAGATTGATTTTTAAAACAACTTATTGATTTATTGACATTTCAAAAAGCCAATAATTCTTACAAAGTGTAGCAAACTTATAAACATTTTTAATAAGTACTTTTTACAAGCCTTTGATTAGCCATTTTTTATAAGTCAATAATCCCTTACTTTTTGAAAGTGCTTTTATATATATATATATATATATATATATATATATATATATATATATATATATAAGATATAGCTATCCTCTCATTAACCTAACCATTTACTTTTTGAAAGTGTTTATGTTATTTTGATCATTTTAATTACATATATAAGCTAATTCTAAACACTTTTTAAATAAGGGATTATCAACTTATAGTTCTTTTCCATCACATGAGGTAATTCAAACACTTTTTTTTATAAAATTCATTTTTGTCACCAGATAAGCCAATAAACACTTTTGTCAAAAGCTGTTTATTGAGTTAATAAGCAATCACAAGTACCCGTTATCGTTCATTCATACGCGAATTATTAATGTTTGATATTTTCCCGGCATTCTCATTTCTGTATACGAGAGTTACTTGAGCCGTTTGAAAGAGCTATTGATGTCATGGAGTTTTGAATGACTCTGACATTGGCCATAATGTTGTTTGGTCTAACACTCGATGGTGAGCCACATGGGATATTTGACAATAGTGTGGCAACTCAGATTAGTATTTGTATATCAACATCTATTTTTGCAACATCTAAAGTTTGTTCGATCATGCTTCCACAGATCTCTCAAGATCATGATGGAAAAGGCATATGATAGAGTCAATAAATCAGTGCTAGAATTAGAAATTGACATTGATTGAGTAGATGTGTCCAATGAAGAAGAAGCACTTAAATGGAAATAGAAAGGGTGGACGGGATGTAGTTTTTGACCTATTCCTCTAATAGTTATTTTACAAGTGTTAAGTGTTCATACCATATTGTCTTGTATTGTTCAAGAAATAATACGAACATAAGTTTGGTTTATTCAAAATGATAAAATCTATAAATGGCACTATACATACATACAAAAACTGCACACTACGAACTATCAGCGGCAGTTTGTTGTTTGCATTAACATGGGATACGAACAATTTCATGGGAAACAAATGAATTCTTAAATGACTATCGCGAATGACATGAAAGATTCGTAGTTTTCATTAACATGGCGTTGCATGGGAAATGTTCTCTTTCAGTAATGCACTTCTCTAGTGACACGAACAATTAGCAAACACATTGTTTCATGTTAATTGCTCACACATGTATTGGTTGTTGGTAGGTATTACCCGTAAGTTGCTTGCAATGAAAACCTTTACGTAATAATCTTGAAGGCACGTTGATAGGGTTTGTTGTACTTTTGTTGGGATGTGGAGTCTAATTTCGAAAGGGTTTATTATACTTCTGTTGGGTATTGTGAAAATGGAGAATTTTGAAGGTAGCAATATTGACACTGTCGGTCTGGTGTTCCAAAGCATTGGTCCAAACTTCGTTAAATAACTGTTCACAACTATTTTGGAACCATTTAAAAAGGTCATTTCTCATTATTATCGATCTATGGGTGATTTTGGTATAAATACACAAGAGATACCAATTTTTTGGCTCTCCAACGAATTTGAACCCTCCTTACACATATCCTGCTACATTGCTTCTTTCTTTGTGTTTGAGAATTGAGACTCGAACTATCACGTTGTAGGATTATCTTACAATCGAATTATGGGAATACCCAAAAGTATGGCAGAATGGCAGAAATTACGACTAAGGAAAATAAAATTACGTAATTTCCAAGATATCATGAACATTTGACAATTCAACTCACTATATTTTCCGTATTTCCTCCCCAATATCTAACATTGGTTCCATTTTATCTACAGTTTTAAATTTAATTTAATACAAATAAATCGGTTCAACCCGTCGAACCAAATCTGTTTTGATCTATTTAACGTATTCAATCAAGATTGATAAATATTAAACCAAGTGACTGGTTTTACCATGTTTGTATGCTTTACATTGGTCAAACCTAAGGGTGGGGGGAGTAGATCCCTCCCATCCCACTGAACCCACACGCCACGTCAGCTTTTCTCTCTCCTCTCACTTCCATTTTCCTCATCTTTCACCAATCTTTCACCCATGGAACCAGTACCCACTGAACCCACAATGCCACATCATATATTTGATATTTAAATGTTTTAATTAAATGAATAAATTAATTTTAACACTTAATTTAATAATAGAAATAATAATAAAATGCACAAAATTTAAAGAAAATTCAAATTACATTTAATTAAAAAACACACCGGTACAAGAAAAAAAAAGCCTAAATACGGAAATAAAAATCCTAAATACGGAAATAAAAATCCTAAATACGGAAATAAAAATCCTAAAGTTCCCACCCATACATTTCTGCAATTTCCTGTTTCTTCCCAAGAACCAATGCCAATTTTGATCTGGTCAAATGATCATGAGATTTAAGGAAGAATTTTAAATCTTTTTGTTCACGAGACCTTTTGAGCGCTTCGATCTCTTGCTCAAGGAGGGCCGATTTCCTCGTCAATTATTCCTCCTGTTTCTCCAAAACAGCTATTTTCTTTGCACGGAGGGTTTCCTTCTTCTGCGCTTCTGCCTCATTAATATTCGCCAGTGCGGATATCTTATCGACGATGGTCTGATAACCATCTGGCATTGATGAAGATCCAGCCACATTTTTCCCTTTTCTTTGTCGGGAATGTGATGATGGTTGTGGGGAAGCTTCATCAAGATCGATAGGTTGAGGCGAAAAGTGTGCATCAGAAGGAGAGTTGGTGAATTGGTTGGAGCCGGATGTCTTACTTCGTTTGGAGGAATGATGTGGGGAATGCATCCCCATTTCTTTGACCGTTTCCCATTTGGCATGTTCTTTGAGTATTTCCCATGCCCCTGTATGTGAGAAACTGGACCGGTACAATTTCCGGTACTCTGAATGGGTGGCTTGTAAAACATCCGCATCCCCCCTCCCACTGGCACGCATGTTCATTTTATTGTTGTAAATACAATTGAACTTATTTACCTTATTTAGCATATCTTTGTACTTGGAGTTGATTTGATGCTTGGTCCGATCGGTACCTTGAATTTGCGCATGGAAATGTTCCAAAACATTCTGCCAGAAAGAGTCGGACCGTTGGGTGTTTCCGCGTTCTTGGTCCTCAGAACAACTAATGTATGCCTTCGCCAAGGCGATCTCCTCCCTCTCCTCCCAATTTCTGCGTTTTACTCGGTGGGTGTAATTCCTTTTACGTGTAGAGGGTTGTGTCTCTGGGACAACCTCCTCTGCGTCCTCCTGGTCATCTGCATGCTGCTCCTCCACTTGCTCGTCCTCTTGCTCGTCCTCTTGCGCGTCCTCTTGCTCCTCCACTTGCTCGTCCTCTTGCTCCTCCTCGTTATCCGAGGGTGGAATGGTTTCATCACTGGACTCTACTTGGTTACGGAAATGAGAAGTGTCCGGGACGTAGCATTGTTGGAATTGGTTGGGGTATTGTGGAAACTGAGTTTGATATTGTTGGAATTGGTTGGGGTATTGTGAAAAGTTTTGTTGGAATTGGTTGGGGTATTGTGTGTAACTGTAAATGTGTGGGGATGGGGTTGGGGGAACTTCACGGCTCCTGCTTTGTGAGGAACTGCGACGTTTGGATTTACCACGATTTGAATCCATTTTATAAAAAAAGAGTTTTTTATAAAATAGAGGGCAAAGAGTTTTTGAGAGAAAATGAGAGTAAAGAAAGAAGGGTGAAGGTGTGATTTGTGAAGGAGTGGAGATGTGGTATTTATAGGGAGGAGGAGAATATAATTTTTGAGGAATTAAATTTTTTTTTTTTTTATAAAAATGGATGGGATCATCGGGTTCACCATCATCCCTCACCCGCCACATTGCCGAAACCGCCGAACCCGCAAGGAGGAGGGGCAGCGGTACCGGAGGTACCGGCGGTACCGACGGTACCGCCCCCATCCCATTCCAATCTTTCGCCCAACCCGATGACCACTCTGTCCACCCTAACTGTAAACACCGTCAACCACCGCCCAAATTCAAACCCGAGACTCGCATACAGATTTATTTTCTACTAATATATATAGTCGTGTACCATGCCAGGCAATGGGGTAGACAAGTCTATTCGGATGGAGATTAACCTATTCATATAGAGAAAAGTCATAAACGTACCTGGTCGTATTTGCGTCCAGATTCATTCGCTTCCTCACCCCCAACTTCTGCTCATACGATAATTGTATGTATTATTGTCAAGAGAAAGAGAGAGATGGAAGCAAGTTGCAGAAAGAAAGAAGACGATGGTTTTCATGTCCTTCACAAAGTTCCTTCTGGAGATGGTCCCTATGTTAAAGCTAAACACACTCAGGTTCGTGTTCTTCGCATACTTTATGAAAACGCAGACATTTATCCTAACTGTTTATGCAGATTCAACTCGTTATAATTGGAACCCTTTTGATTTCACTCTTTTATATCAAACGAACTATAACCCGAAAAATCGAATTTCGAAAACGATCAAATATTCGCTGAACCTGAGGAAATTGATCCGTAGTTCATGCCAATCACTATAGTTTTCATGTCATGTTCGTTATATCTTAAAATTTTGTCAAAACTGGTCAATTAACTTGAAGAATCGTTTTAATTAAACGATCAAATGTTGAGAACTGAACTTGAGGAGATCAATCCAAAAATAAGTTGTTCTATAATCACAGTTTTGTCATGTTGAATATGTTTTTTGTTCTTCCCGGTTTGATAAATTATAATTTTGACCTTACATGGTTTTAAGCAACCCTTTTCGACCCGATATATTTCCTTTCGAAATTGTTAAATTATCGTTTTGACTTGCTTCGCTTGGGAATCCGAAGGTTTTTAACCAATAAAACAACACTACAATTAGAAATGATTTGTGTCTTCTATTTTTACACTAGTAGCAGTGACGATCACATATCCTTACTTTTCACATTTGTATAGTTAATTGAGTTGTTTAAACTTATCAATATAAAACTATAGATGAAGGTTTCTGATTAACGGTTAATTCGAACAACTCTAACCCTAACTATGGACTAATAAAAAGTAGAATGATGACCTAAAGTTTTAAAATAGCAGCTTGTAGAAAAGGATCCAGAGGGGGCAATTGTATGGTTTTGGAAGGCTATAAATGGAGGAGATAGAGTGGATAGTGCATTAAAAGACATGGCTGTGGTTATGAAGCAGTTGGATAGAACCGAAGAAGCCATTGAAGCCATCAAGTCATTCAGATGTCTTTGCTCCAAACATGCCCAACGATCTCTTGATAATCTCCTAATCGACTTATACAAGGTACAACCTCTTCATGCACAAAGTAACACCTCCTACGCATGCAAAACCCACATAAGCACGCAGGATTTCATACTCATTGTGACAATTTGATTGATATCGAATCTGCTTTATTCAAAGTGGATATGAATGAATTTGGTATTAACAAAATCTACGAACAGAAATGTGGGAGATTCGATGAACAAATAGTGTTGTTGAAGCAAAAGCTTAGGATGATTTATAAAGGAGAAGCTTTTAACGGGAAATCTACGAAAACTGCTCGATCCCATGGCAAGAAGTTTCAAGTCTCGGTTCAACAAGAAACTTCCAAGATTCTGGTATTTTCGACCTTCTTTAATTGATCTCCCTGGTTTTTAACAAAAACACGTAGAATGAAGTTTAACTGACATTTGGGCTTTATGGGCCGGGTTAACAGGGTAATTTGGGCTGGGCCTATATGCAAAAATCAAACTTCATGGCAGCAGAGGTTGTGTACAAGAAGGCCCAAATGATCGACCCTGATGCAAACAAGGCATGTAATTTGGGCATCTGCCTGATAAAACAGGCCCGTTACAAAGACGCCCAACTCATCCTCATAGACATCGTTAGCGGCAGGATTCCCGGAGCTGAGGATACAAAGGCGTGCGTCCGGGCTCATGAGCTGTTGACAGAGTTGGAAACATGGCGGCAACCACCTTTGGGTCCGCCGGAGAATGTCCCTGGATTGGATCTAGATGATGACTTTGTTAATGGACTTGAAAACTTAATAAATGAATGGGCCCCTTATAAATCAAAAAGGTTACCCATATTTGAAGAAATTGAGAAATATAGGGATCAATTGGCTTGTTGAAATTATTGGTTTTCATTTTTTGAAATTATTTGAGATTTGTCGGGTGTGATATAATCGAGCATGAGCTCACGTGGTAAATTTGCTAGTGGGTGTTCAATAGTTGTATGTGATGTGTGAGAAATTATTTATAGAAAATTATTTGTAAATTATTTAAATGTTTTGGTTGATATATTAGACAATGTTATTTTAGGTTGTAATTGATTTTTTAAATTCATATGATTAGAGATATATTGTTGTATGGAATCATATTATTAAATTTATATATTAGAGATATTTTGTTATATCGAATCATATTGATTTAAAATCCTAATGATCCTTAATATGTTTTAAATTGATGGCATTTTCTAATAATCTTTTGTATTCTTCTAATTAATACATGTTATAACTATATTTAGTAGTATTTTTTTCAGGAAAAAGTATTCATGTATTTATAATTGTTAGTGGTTCAAATATGAAGAGTTGAGGAAATGAGCTTCGTTGCATCAATATTTACTGCAATGTTGATTTTTATTGGGATAAGAGTGTTTGGGATAAGAGAAAAACATGAAATACCAAGTACCTTCATTGGTAGGGAAAGAGGTAATAAAGTGAGAATTTGATGAATTCTTTCAATGCACAAAATATATCAAACGTATATTGATTTCTATATATTCTTGAAATTGTTTCCGTAAAACTTTTGTATAAGTTAGGAGTGTTTGATGTGTTTTTCTGAATACAATGTTATAATAGATGTCTATGTGCTTTATGTTATTGAAAATTATAGTATTTATTTTTCATATTGTTTGTTATCTGTTAGATTGTGTGTGTGTGTGTGTGCATGTGTGCATACAAATACAAATTGTAGGTCTACAACTTGCAAAACTTCAAACGGTCTATAAAATCATCAATTAAATAATAATCGTTTATATATTGGGATATGTAATTAATCACCAAAAAAACATTTATATTGCTTAACTTTATAAACTCAAAGCGTTAAATTATAAATATTAAGTCAGGTCAACTTCATAAACTTTAATGTTGGCGTCAATTTTTTCATATCACTATCATTATTTTACAAAGCAAATTATCATTTTTCTCATTTATTGATACATAATGCTAAAAATTAAATAATTAGTATCATAAGTATCAATAAATATCATAATTAACAAAGTTCTTTGAGTTGTAATAGTTAAATAACATTTAGATGGAATTTGAGGAGTTTTGATATTAAAATAATTGTTTGATGCAAATAACCAGCTTTATTAATTATTGTGGTTGTTAAATGGTCTTAGTAGAAAGTGTAAGAGTTGCAATATTACAAATAAAAATAATCCATTGCAATTAATCAAAATTTTTACTTATGTCTTTTGAATTGCATTTGGTTAAAGTTTTAGTGGAAAGTTGAAAAGATGTATGTTTCAAGTAGAAATATTAAAAATAATTTGTTAGAGTAACCATATTTTATCTATTTAAGGTAGTTAATTAACAATAAGTCTGAAATAGAAAAAATTCACAATGCATTTACGAATCAGTATGGGTTCATTGCCTTGTTTTACTTATGGCTTAAATGGTCTTACTTGATGACTTTTTATTATTGTTTATTTATTATGATAATGTTAAATTAAAATATTAAATCTAGTCAACTTCCTAAACTTTTATGTTGACGTCTATTCTTTCATAACTACTCTCGTATTTTACAAACTAATTTGTCATTTTTTCATCTATTAAGACATGTTGTTAAAATATATCAACTATAAGTATCATAAGTATCAATTATATATCATAAATAACAAAAGTCATTTGAGTTATAATAGTTAAATAGCTTTTAGATAAAATTTAGGGAGCTTTGATATTACAATAATGTTTCAATGTATTATATTTGTTTAATGATCTTAATAGAATGTTTGAGAGTTGTAAAATTAAATAAATAATTCAATGTAGTTAATCAATTTTTTATTTATGTATTTTCAGTTGTAATTAGTTAAAGTTTCTATGGAAAGTCGAAAAGTTAGATTTGATCTAACTTATATATATATATATATATATATATATATATATATATATATATATATATATATATATATATATATATATATATATATATATATGTATATATATATATATATATATATATATATATATATATATATATATATATATATATAAAATATAAAAATGGTCCTTGTGATGTATTGTGTTTTCCAAATTTGATCTAAGGGCATTTTGGTCATTTTAGAAAAGATAACAACTCAAAAGTTAGATTTAATGCATGAAGGATTAACAATGAAATAAAATAAAACCACAATGACCAACGGTGAAGCAATCCTGGTTGTTGCCCTTAAGGTAATACTTTTTGCAAACCACATGATTGATCATGAAATTTTATCTAATAATATAATTATAATAACTAATATTAACATAAATATAAAAACTACATAACATTACTATAAAAATTATTATTATATTTAAAAGATGGTCAAATAAGTAATTTTTAAATTAATTAATCGTAAGAATAGTTAAATGTAACATTAAATTGTGTATTATATTTAATTTTGTTCATGTGCAAGCGCATATAGAGGCCATTGAGTAATGTAATTCTAATAGATGTTTATTATATCATGTTCTTCAAAATAGTTGCAAGTTTATACATCAACTTAATGTAAGAATTATTATTTCACAGTTAACGTCAATAACATAATTATTTTTAACAACATAATTTGTCAAAATTCTAACTACAAAATTTTACTAGTACAATGCACGGAAATTCGTCTAGTATATTATAAAAAAGAAGATGAAGGTTATATGATCTTCATTAATCACCATTGAAGTGTAGCAGTACATATGTATACATTCTAATCATACGCTAAACTAACTATCTTGCACCTAATAAACTAGCTGACGAAGTAACTAACATAACTACCATTAACTAACATAACGACCATTATAAATATATCCCTCGTGAAGATGGATTTATAAATATACTTTTTAAGAGCCATCTTGAATCGTGTTAATGGTTTAGTTGAAATCGGGTTCATATATGCATCAATTCGATTGTATTGTCCATAACTTTTATCCAAAATGAAATGGAAATCAAGTTCAATGTGTTTGTGGGATTGAATTCCAAATGTAATACAGAGTTGGTGCCACAGAATACCAAAGTTAGTGCGGTAGAATTAATTCCAAAATTACATAATAAATGTCTCAACCACATGATCTCACTTGTGACAGCAAATGACACGACACTTAGCTTTAGTTGATGATCGAGAGACAATTGTTTGCTTCTTGGATTTCTATGAGTTCAATGAATCACCCAAAAAACAAAATCCAATTACAAGTCTTCTTATATCGTAGCAACCAGCCCGATCAGAGTCACTAAAGGCCTTAAGTTGGAATTATTGTTTGGAAGACAAGAATAAACATTGACCAGAATTAAGCTTCAAGAAGTGTAACAAATTACTGCCAACATGTAAATGGGGATGTCGAGGATGAGTAACATACTGGCTTGTTTTGAAGGCTTTCTATTCTGATGTTGTCTTTTTTATGTGTGTCTTAGGTGATTGCTAGGTGATGCCTTAAATGATGTTTTAGAGATGCTTGAGAGTATTGGAGATTTCAATACTTAGATATTTGGTCATTGTATCATGTCGGTTAACTTATTTTATGCTTTTACTATTGGTTTAATGTGTAAGTTGGCATCATATTGAGTCTTAAGTAACATCTATTATTAAAATGTTTTGAAAAATTTTGATAATTTTGATGGTTATATTTAAAAAATGTTGTTGAAAAAAAATAATAAACTGGTTTAAAATAACCAAATTTTACGGATGTCACGGTTGGTACCAGGGTGTAATTTTAAGTGAACTATGTATTAGCTAACGTACCTAGACTTAAAATGTAGATGCTTAATACGGTGATGGTGACAGTAGTGTTACACATGTTTTAGTTTGCATACCTTAGTTGCTATAGTATTACATAGAAACCTACAGTAGCATATTTTAGAATAATTGTCTTACGTGGTAAGGAATTGTTGTCTTTTCCGTATTTGCTATTTATTATGCGAAGGTATATTCATGGTAGGATAATTTAGAGGTGTAACATGTACAACAATGAATTAATGAGGACGACGAATAGTGGGGGCTAGATCTTGGAGTGAAGGTTGCTTGAGGGCTTCGTAAAACGATAATTTCATCATTAATAAAAGTTGATCGTTAACTTTTTAAAAGGTGTTTTATGTACAGATTAAACAAATGTCAGTTCTACATTTTAACATTCTTTCATGTGAATTCTATAATTTTTTTGGATTCTTTCTCTTTTAACTCCTCAATACGTAATACGAAGCTTAAGTTGACATTAAGGATACCTTCACTAAATTAAATATCACATCGTGGAGAGTATGTAAGGATTTATTATCTAACTTTAGTCTTTTCTTAGAGAACGACTTTTCTGACGTTGACCAAGACTCCAAGAGAACCAATTTGTCTCTTTATTAGACCATAATATGAAATAACTTTTAATAAATAACATGTAACGAAATTGCAAACACGCGATGTGTGTGAAGTGTGAACAGTATGCGTGACGTGTAGTCAACTTAAAGCAGAAAAGGAATGATTTGAAACAAAATGCAAAACACCAATCAAATTGTTTCCCTAATAAGATATGGATGTCAATGGTACTTAAAAAGTACAAACTATACAACCACTATATCACAATATAGAACTCAAAAGATAGCCTCTATGTCACCCCCAAAAAAAACTAACAAACAAAAGAAAAAGCATCGGCAAACAAATAAACATGGGACGACAAAGCCAAGAGTTTTTTTTTTTTTCCATGAATGAGAGATTTTTACCATCCTAAATCCCTGAAGCAAACACGTACTTCACTTGCCACAGTTGAAGCCGCCACAAGCTGATAGAACTATAATCAGAATCAAAGCAATGATGATTCCAAGAACTATCAGCTTTATCTTCATGTTCTGCAACCACATTTTCCTCCTTATCTGTGTGCCTTGCGTCCTAAAATCTTGTGCCTGTAAATAGCATCACACAATGCTTATGTGCTTTTTTGATTTACTTATGGCTAAATGTGTAACAGCTAAATGCGAAATAGCAATTTATTTTATAGTCTTCTACTCTATTTTCTTTCTATTGCAGCATTGTACATTCAAATTTCTTCTTTTTCACATTGAAACTTTACGTACTTGTAGTTGTAGCATTGTTTTCTAATTAAAAGACAATATATTTCAAAAGATCTATCCAACTATTGCAGTGAAAATTGCTTTGTATTTAGATGGCATTGCATTAATTAGGCAGGATTTCCAAAGTGCAATGTTGTAATAGAAAAAATTGTAAGTAGGATGCTGTGATGAACAAATCAATGAAGGTCGGTTGCTATTTCTTGCATTTAACCTTTTATTAAACAAAGAGAGACTTGTTGTTTAAGTTATAATGGGGTGTAATTCATATTGTTTAACAAACAAATCTTAAAAATTGTTACATGACAAAACTTGTAAATTTCATTTTCTATATGAAGCATGATACCGGAAAAAAAAATATGCATAGATTTACAGACCTGAGAGCGGAGGTTCTCTGTTTTATCGACCAAAAGCTCGATCTTTTCTCCACGGTCAAGAACCTAAAGATTCAAAATTTTAAAAGAAACGTTATAAAACCAACATCAAAGTACCACAAATAATAATAATAATAATAAAATAAAAACTAATCATAATAACAATGATGATGATAATGATAGTCCTACTAAATCATACAACACATTACACAGGGGTCATGGGTTGCATCCTCTAATCAAACACCTAATAAGTTTTACCTTCTCAATATTTTCCATCATCACACCCTTGACTTCTGAAACCTGGGCTTTGACTTTTGCAAGCTTGCTGATTTCTTCTGGATTATCTACACAATACTGCATCTGTTCCTTCAGTTTGGGACTGGTAAAAGTGACTTGTAAGAAGACATTAGTTGTAGAGCAAGAGTTTAAAGGTTGTAAATCTTAAGATCAAATATGGAGTAATGAGGGTACCCAAATTCTTTGTTCAGACTATTTGCAGCAGCTGTAGCAGCTTTCCCACCTCCATATTTCTTAATGAAATCCTCCTTCACTCGCTCCAGAAAAGCCATTGGAACCTGTCTACCAACAGATTCAACGGCGACAACACAGTATGCTTCATAATTTAATGAGGCGTTAAAGATTGAGTTAGTCAACTTGGTGTTGAGAAAAATTTGGGATACAAATTCATTATATATTTATAATAGGAAATACAAGTCAAATAAATAACTACTTATAAAATATGTTGTATGATAGGAAATACAGATAAAGGTCAACTACCCATAGCCACTTCCCTAATTCAAATAAAAATAACATATATAAGGTTTCTTTTAATGCCGTCGTTCTCAAGTATTGTTTGTGATTGCATATCAAGAAAGTAGAAAAATGAAATCTTTCTAACATAGTTGAAAATTTACCAAGTTGGATTACATGTATGAAGTTTGAACTGACATCTATTAACAGCGATATTTGAAGCATATTTTGCAATAATCAATTCAACAAATCAATGCCAAAGACCAAAACATCAACAAACCCAATACCCTACAATTTAAATGGTTACTGTTTATAGCAAGCTTAGCATGACCTCCTTGCGAAGATTTAAACCCATGTATCATGCATTAAAACAAATACTATAAAAAGTATTAAAGTAAATGGTGCCAACGGCAAAGAACAACTCTAAGCTAGGAAGTAGGAGTTATAGGTGATTCAGATCCAAAAAACTATCACAAACATAAGATTTGCATACTTATTAGAGCAAATAGGATAATGATGATTCTCAACATCAAGAATTAACCTGGCAATTTGATCGGAGTAGAGTTCAATTATTACATCTTAACGGGCATATATCCACCTTTTACTTTTGCAGAGAATAGAAACAGTGGGGTTCTAGTTGTCGGGTTTGCTAATAAACTCTAGGAGATTGATTAAGGTCCCAAATATAAGATGATTGAATCCCTGCGCTTACAGAACTCGCACCGCATCAGGAGCAGAAGGATACATACAGAGTCAAAGACATCAAGTTCATCAGCAAATAGGCAAATCAAACAAGGAACCTTCATCTAAACTTACGGTGCAATCGCATAGATCAGTTCCGCATAAGCACACGGAGACGACAAATATGATGCATAGTCAACCTAGTCCATCATAAATCAAGCTTATACTTGCTAAAATCTAGTATCGGCTAAGTTCAGATAAATAACTTCAATCGTCACAAAATATTCAAATCGACTAGCATTTCACGATAGTAAATTATCAATTCTCATAAATACGATCAGATCGAGGATGAATTCAGAAAACCAAAAGGATAAGATCAGATCGGACTCACTGAATCCATCTGCAACAAGGTAGTTGAAGGTGTGACCATCGCAGTTGTAGGTAAACTTGTTGTTCGTAGCAGGAAGCTTCTGGAGACACTGTGCAGCGATACTAGTGAAATTTCCGGTGAACTCCGTATACTCGGAGAGAATCACCGTTCCTCTGGCGACAAAACTGTAGATCAACGACTGTTGCCCCATCCCTCCGATGAATGACTTGCGTGTCTATGAAAGAGATAGAGAGAGGGAGGGAGGAGTTTGTAGAGAGAGAAAGTTGAAGCCTTGAAGGTGACTACTCAGAAAAGGAAGGGTTGGGTTTCCGTAGGTAGAAATTACATCGTGGTATTGAGAAAAGGCTTGTTTGCATTTGAAATAACGGGAATGCCACGCCCAGTTTCGTTGAATCCGCCGGTCCGGGTGAGCCTAAGCTGAACCGGTTTGAAAAAAAAAAAAAAAAAAAACTTATTTGGCGAAACTGCTTTTATTTCTGGTTTAACTGGTCAACACGACAATACCCCATTTGAACGGCAAACGACATAAACTTGGTTTTAAATGCTATTGGTACCAACTCTTACGACTTACTAACACAGCAACACTGTTGGTTATTTTCGATAACCAAAATATAAATGCGGAAGCTAAAACCTTAGATTTTGATCTCGAATCTGATTAAAAGAAATAAACAAACGAAGATTACATACCTGTTTCTATTAAGCTTTTCAGATCTGATGTGTAGGGTTAGTTTTCCAGTTGATCTCAAAAACCCTCTCTAAACCCTCAGCAAATAATACCCACGAATTTATCTGTGTATTTTTGTATATTTGATTTCAAGATAAAATTGCAAGCAATGTATATCAAACTACTCTTTGATTAATTTGGAAATATAACTCAAAAACCAAATCTGTTTACAATGTTTGTGTTTTTTTGCTTGATTATATCATGTCTCGATATAATCCATTTTATAGGCTGAATTCTAACCTATAATCATTAAACAAACATGAGACCCAACCACTTGTTGGTGTCCCTAACTTTAATCCAGGAAACATGGGTGGGTGGAGGAACAAGTGGAGAGAATTATGAATGGGAGACAGGAGTGGAGTTAATTTAGGAATTAGGATTCCAACAATCACCCTCGAATCTCTAATTCTTTCTAGAGATGTCTTCAATCCCGATCAAATCCCGCATTATCTTGAACTTGGTTCGAGCCAATGGTTTTGTGAGAATGTCTGCATTTTGTTCTTCACCTGGAATGTACTCCACCTCTATTTGTTTGTTTTCAACACAATTTCGGATGAAATGAAACCTCGTGTGAATGTGTTTACTTCTTCCGTGAAATACTGGATTCTTCGTTAGTTCGATAGCCGACTTGTTATCAACCCTAAGAACCACCTTCTCTTGCGTTTTGTTCAAGATTTCTCCCAGCAAATCTTGAAGCCATATTGCTTGACATGCAGCCGCGGTGGCTGCCATGAATTCCGCCTCGCAAGATGATAAAGCAACAGTGTCTTGCTTTTGTGAGCACCATGTTATCGGAGACAACCCATAGTAGAAAATATGACCGGTTGTGCTTCTTCCGTCATCTGGGTCAACATTATGACTACTATCACTATAACCGATGAGTTGGTTTTGTCCCATCCTCTCGTACTTGATTCCGTACCCCGTCGTTCCTTGTAAGTACCTTAGGATTTGTTTGATTGCAGCGCCGTGTGACTCTCTTGGACTTTGCATGTAACGGCTAACAACTCCAACCGCGAATGCCATATCGGGTCTTGTTTGCAAGAGATATCTAAGGCATCCAACCACCTTTCGATATTGTGTTGGGTCGATTTCAGGTTCATCTTCGGCCTTTGACAATTTATTCCCCGGGTCCATAGGAATGTGAGTTGGATTGCAATCATCTAAACCGGCTTCCTTTAGAATGTGTCGTGCATATGCTTCTTGATTTATAGTGATCCCCGATTCTTCTTGTTTGACTTCAATGCCAAGGTAGTAGGTCAATCTTCCAAGATCCGACATCTCGAAGTTCTTGGACATCTCGAATTTGAACCTCTTGATCATGTTCAAATTTGTACCTGTAACAAATAAATCATCAACATAAATTGCTAAGATTAGCAAGTTAGTTTCTTCGATCTTTCGGTACACCGATGGTTCTTTCATGCATTTGTGAAACTTCATACCCTTCAAAATCCCATCAAGCTTCGTGTTCCATGCTCGAGGTGCTTGTCTTAGACCATATAGTGCTTTTGAAAGACGGTACACCTTATGCTCGTTTCCTTTCTTTATATATCCTTCCGGTTGCCATACATAAACGGTTTCCTTCAACTCTCCATGCAAGAACGCTGTTTTAACATCTAGGTGGTGAAGCTCCCACCCATGAGTAGCAGCCAAGGCTATAAGAAACCGGATAGTTTCTATTCGAGCCACTGGAGCAAATACCTCTTGGAAATCAATACCAGGTTGTTGCACGTACCCTTTAGCAACCAACCTTGCCTTGTATTTATTGATGGTGCCATCTGCATTTTTCTTCAGTTTGTACACCCATTTGAGTCCAATTGGTTTCACCCCCATAGGTTTGTTTACGAGAGTCCACGTATTATTCTTGTTGATTGAATTGATTTCCGCATTCATGGCTTTCACCCATTGTGGTTCTTTCTTTGCCTCTTCAACCGTAACTGGCTCGTCATTGGTTGTCAGAAGAAGTTCTTCAATGTCATCAACATAAAGTACATAATCTCGTAATCGAATTGGAAGCACCTTTGCTCTTGTGGGTCTTTGGTTTTGGACATTGTTCACGTTGTTGTTGACCGGACTTGGTTGCTCGTTTTCTTGTACCTCCACTCCATCTTCAATCTCGTGATCTGATTCGTTTGGTTCGTTGTTTACATCGTTTCCTTGGTTGTTGTTTGCCTCATCTTCTGGTAAGTCCCATGGTACTATGAATGATCCTGGTTCTTCATTGTCAGGTGTAGTTTCATTAACCCAATTCCACCCTTTGGTTTCATTAAAAATAACGTCTCGACTCACGATTATTTTTTGTGTTGTCGGGTTAAATAATCGGTAGGCTTTTGTACCTGGTTCAGAACCAAGATGAACCAGTGGTCTTGATCTTGCATCCAACTTTTTCACGTTTACCGGTTCAACTTTTGCATACGCTAGGCACCCAAAAATGCGCACGTTCTCCAAATTAGGTTTTCTTTTATACAACTTCTCGTACGGAGTTGTATCACCAAGTACTCTTGTGTAAACACGGTTGATCAGGTTTGTGGAGTGTTTTACCGCTTCTCCCCATAGATAGTTTGGAACATTCATTGCTTTCATGATACTTCTTGTCATGTCCATAAGTGTTCTGTTTCTTCGTTCCACAATACCGTTTTGTTGTGGTGAATATGGGGCGGTAAGATGACGTTTAATTCCTTTTATATCACAAAAAGAATTAAATTCTTGCGAAGTAAATTCGCCTCCTCGATCACTTCGAAATACCTTCAAAGACTTTCCAAGCTCATTCTCCGCCAAAGCTTTGAATTTTTTGAAGTGTGAAAACGCCTCACTTTTCTCTTTTAAGAGAAAAATCCACATATACCTTGAAAAATCGTCAATTAGTGTGAAGATGTACCGGTTTTGACCCTTTGTTGACGGTGTTATCGGACCGCATAAATCACCATGAACTAGCTCCAATGGTCGTGTTGCTCGGTACGTTGTCATTACTGGAAATGACTTTCTTGTTTGCTTGCCCACCAAACAAGATTCACACAATTGATTCTCATTGTCAAAATGGGGTAACCCTTTGACTAGACCGTTCTTGGACATCTTTTTCATAGACTCGAAATTGATGTGCCCAAGTCTTGCATGCCATCGCCACGTGTCTTCGCTCAGTCTCGAATGTAGACAGATTGGCTCTCCAATAGTCAATTTTATTTTATAAAGGCGGTTCTTTGTTCGTTGTACCTTCATTAATAAACATTTATCGGCATCATGCATCGTCAAATAGTCGTCTTTCATCCGAATATCGCATCCGGCTTCAGTTGCTTGTCCGAGACTAAAAATATTATTTTTTAAGTCCGGAATGAAATAAATTTCCGTTATCAATTGTTGTTTTCCCGACTTTCCTTGGAAAAGAATAGAATCTTTTCCTTTAATTTCGACACACGAATTATCACCGAATTTCACCTTTCCGGTTATTCCTTCGTCGAGTTCGGAAAAAAATGATCGATTTCTAGTCATGTGATTACTTGCCCCGTTGTCCAAATACCACACATCGTGTTCTTGTGAGTTGTATCGAGACGGTATTACCTTCTCTTCGTTCAGAAACACTGTTTCGTGAAAAAATACGGCTTCGTCGCCTTCGTCTTGCTCGGTAAAATTGCTTTCTTGGAATTTTTGAATTCGGTCCGGACATTTTGACGCGTAATGGCCCGATTTATCACATCTGTAACATATAATTTTCGACAGATCTTTTTTCGGGTTACGGTTCGAGTCCGAATTGGAATTGGGCCGATTATTGGGCTGTTTTTGGTTATTGGGCTTGTTAGAGTTCTGGGCCGAATTTGACCCGGATCCAGAACCCGACCCGTCTCCTTTAAACCCTTCACTAGATCGGTTTCTTCCCCATTTTCCTTCTGATCCTCCCGTCGCCTTCTTCCCTCCCGTCGCTCTTCCGGACGATCGCGATCCACCACCGCCGTTCGAGCCACCGGAACCACTGGATCGTGTAAACAGCACCCTTGATTCACCGCCGTCTTCCACCCGCACCCTCTCTTCGTAAGCCTTTAACCTTCCTACAACATCATCATACCCGATTGTTTTTAAATCGAGTAGTTGCTCCAGCGAGGCAACGAGGTGAATGAATTTTCGTGGAACTGAACCAAGAAGCTTCTTTACTAACTTCGATTCTTCGATTGTTTGACCCAAAGCCGCGGATTTTGAAGCAAGCTCCGAAAGTTGGCCTGAAATTTTATCGATCGAGTCGGTCTCCTGCATCTTCAGTCGGTCGAATTCGGTGGCTAATGTTTGGAGTCGAGCCTCTCTCACTCGATCGGCTCCAACGTACCGATTCTTGATCGACAGCCACAGAGTTTTCGAGTTTTCAACATCACCGATTTGCATAATTAATGGTTCCGGGATAGCCTGATAAAGAAGACCCATGGCCAGGTAATCCTTTTCTTCATTAGCTTCTCCGGGATCAATTACTGACCAAGCCTTATGTATTTTCAGAACAATCTTCATACGCAGAGACCATACCGTGTAATTTGTGGGATTCAACATTGGACAGGAAACCGAAGTGGTTCTGACCTCCTTGATTCTCACCGGAGGTGTAGCTGCACCGGTACCTCCAGCGTCATCAACATCTGACATCTTTCTTCTGGAGTTATCAGATAAGTCTCACAGTTCACTCTTGTATACCTCACAATTGTAAACTGCTATATACCACAGCTTTGATCTTAAGCTCTAATACCAATTCAAGATAAAATTGCAAGCAATGTATATCAAACTACTCTTTGATTAATTTGGAAATATAACTCAAAAACCAAATCTGTTTACAATGTTTGTGTTTTTTTGCTTGATTATATCATGTCTCGATATAATCCATTTTATAGGCTGAATTCTAACCTATAATCATTAAACAAACATGAGACCCAACCACTTGTTGGTGTCCCTAACTTTAATCCAGGAAACATGGGTGGGTGGAGGAACAAGTGGAGAGAATTATGAATGGGAGACAGGAGTGGAGTTAATTTAGGAATTAGGATTCCAACATGATTTGCTACTCATCACGTGTTTATATAGATGGAGATATAACCGAATGTGAGAGATTTAAGGGATAGAGATAAGTTTGATTCAACCGGGAACTCAACCCACAGGATAAACACTAGATAATGTTTATCTACTATTCAAAATCAGTCCATCAACAATTTTAAATAGCATTATCTATTAATATCGAATTTATGATAACAATATATTATTTAGATATTAAGTGGTCCCATAATTATCCAACAATCTCCCACTAGACCATGAATATCTAAATGTATACATAACCATATAAGCGCTTTAACATATGTTATCATAGCATTGGTACATTAAAAAATCTCGTCCATTAATCACAACAGTATAGGATCAAAGCAGTCTTTGTTACAATTTGCGTAACTAAACTCATCAATGGTCACATATACATATATGACTAAACGACATAGATTAAACATAAATGTGTGGTTTTGAAATCAAATTAGATTTCCTACGAGTCCCTATTTAACTTGAAGTGAGATCAAACTTCAAATAAGTGCAAATAATAATGGAATAAACCAAATCCTGAATTCTGTACAGAAACAAAAAAAAACAAGCACCAAAATAACATGCAAAACTCCCACTAAAACAAAATATCATCAATCCTTATCACACCCATGTGTGTAGTATGCTCGTGAAAGACCTTGGGAGGTAATCCCTTCGTGAGCGGATCCGCTATAATGGAGTTTGTCCTGATGTGCTCTATTAAAATATTTTCATTTTGCACTTTTTCTTTAACAACTAGAAACTTAATGTCAAAACACTTTGACTTAGTAGAACTTCAGTTGTTGTTGGAATATAACATTGCTGAATTATTGTCACAATACAACTTTAGTGGTCTTTCAATACCAACATTACGCAGCCCGTGACAAAAATCTGTAATCATATCCCGAGATTTGATGCCTCAAAGCATGCTATAAATTATGCCGCTATAGTGAAAGAAGTTACCAAAGGCTACTTAAAACTCTTTCATGAAATAGGCCATCCTGCTACCAGGAAAATGTGGCCCGATATGGATCGGTAACTATCTTGGCATCAAATAAAACAAAAATCATAATAACCAATGATCTCCAAAATATCTTATTTCTATATGTGAGCATATAGCATTTTCTTGTATGATCATTTGTTCTCAATATCATCGTCTAAAACCAAAAAGATATATTTACTCCCACTATAATTTTTATACACAAATCATCTTTTGCATTTATCTCAAAACCAAACGAGATAATGATATGATGAAACTCGTGATGCTATAGATGGGATCTCATAAGTTGAGTTTGTTCTAAATGGGAGGTTGAATAACATTGTCGGTCTTTGTTCATGAATTACTACTTCATCAGTAGGTACTTAAAATCCATACATAACCAGAATTCAGAAACAATAACATGAATCATGATAGATTGCTCCCCAATGACAATGTTTCTAACCTTATTTCTCCCCCAAACTCAACATCCTCAAAGAACGTTGCTATATCCAAATTGCATTGTCAAGATGCATGCAACAGAGAACTAACATAATGTTCTCATTCCATTCCTTAAAGCCTTAAAGGTGATCCCGTGGAGCGCATAAATAGCATTCATATTGCAAATATTATGCCAGGATTCAAATTTGATATTTTGAGAACATAAATAACATATTCCTTCTTTATGCTCATTAATCCGTAAATTATAATCAATAAATTCAATTTATGACAACATCACAAGATATCAACACAACATTAATATCAAGTCTTTGGACAATAATATTAACTTGCAATAGATATATTGTTTTAGTGATAAAACATTGACAATAAATTATGTCAATCAATAAGTGCATCTTTGGATCGACTTATTAATCACATTGAACCGAATAATTGTCAAATGTTTACCACAACATATGTATTTATCCGACCAAATATTAACCTACCTTTGGGTCGGTTAAAATCCGCATTAATAAACACATAAACCATAATATTTAAATTCAAGTTATGACAACATCACAATTTATCAACACAACATTAATATTAAGTCTTTGGACAGTAATATTAACTTGCAACAGATATATTGTTTCAGTGATAAAACATTGACAATAAATTATGTCAATCAATAAGTCCATCTTTGGATCGACTTATTAATCACATTGAACCGAATAATTGTCAAATGTTTACCACAACATATGTATTTATCCGACCAAATATTAACCTACCTTTGGGTCGGTTAATATCCGCATTAATAAACACATAAACCATAATATTTAAATTCAAGTTATGACAACATCACAATTTATCAACACAACATTAATATTAAGTCTTTGGACAGTAATATTAACTTGCAACAGATATATTGTTTCAGTGATAAAACATTGACAATAAATTATGTCAATCAATAACTCCATTTTTGGATCGACTTATTAATCACATTGAACCGAATAATTGTCAAATATTTACCACAACATATGTATTTATCCGACCAAATATTAACCTACCTTTGGGTCGGTTAATATCCGCATTAATAAACACATAAACCGTAAAATTTAAATTCGTAGTAAATTAATTTTCACAAAAGAGATCGCTTTGGCGATATATTGATGTCAATTAAATTACTTCAAAAATAAACAATGTCATAACTGAAATTTGTTAACAAACCCAAAAAAAAATTACGGATTTCATAATCTCTACAAACACAAAACATGATCTTAAATTAACAAATAGAGAAAAGAAAAACATAAATAAGTTCTTAATGCAAACCCCATCACCATGAAATAAACGAAATCTCATTTCACGTAGCATTAATTAGTTTTTTTTTTTATCCAAAACATAATCAATACAAAAATTAATATAAACAACTTTGATGATGATTACCACACATGAGAAAAAATCTGGAAACTATAAGAACCTCAAAAAATATTTATACACATGGTGTCAAATTTTATTAGTAAAACACAACGACCGTGACTTTAATTTAGCATCTAATATCACAACTTTAATTTAGCATCTAATAATGTTGGATATTTCGCTAGATATATTTTACCAAAATCAAATAATAAACCATTATCCAAATATTTATTGTTTAAATTATAAACAACTCATAGACAATGAAATCGAACTCCAAGACCACCAACAGTTTGATTTCTAGAGATGAAGGCAATTATGAGCTACACAGAATGGATATTTATATATATTAAATTACATGATCTTGGTTTAATATTTCCGAAAAAAAACATGCCTTCATTTGTATGAGATAAATGATTAAAGACCAATGGATAATACATATTGTCAATGTCAACAGCCTTTGTACAACAAATCTTTAAAAAAAAAAAGATACATAAACAATAAGGACGGTATTGGGAAGTAAACCCCATATTTGACATTAAAATTTTCTGATTTGACATAAAGTTCTACTTACCTTTATCTTATTTCTTGTAGACAACCAAACAATAGAAAAATCAAAAGGTATTTTCCAAACAACCACCAAGAACGAAAACTAACAGGTTTGTTCAATTTTAAACGGTTATCGTCTTCTTCAAGATTCAAGAACATCGATTAAATTAAGCAGGTAATATCTTCAACAACAAAAAATTCTAATAACAAATTCGAGTTGCTCTGATACCAATTGTTGGTTATTTTCGATAACCAAAATATAAATACGGAAGCTAAAACCTTAGATCTTGATCTCGAATCTGATTAAAAGAAATAAACAAACGAAGATTACATACCTGTTTCTATTAAGCTTTTCAAATCTGATGTGTAGGGTTAGTTTTCCAGTTGATCTCAAAAACCCTCTCTAAACCCTCAGCAAATAATACCCACGAATTTATCTGTGTGTTTTTGTATATTTGATTTGCTACTCATCACGTGTTTATATAGATGGAAATATAACCGAATGTGAGAGATTTAAGGGATAGATATAAGTTTGATTCAACCGGGAACTCAACCCACAGGATAAACACTAGATAATGTTTATCTACTATTCAAAATCAGTCCATCAACAATTTTAAATAGCATTATCTATTAATATCGAATTTATGATAACAATATATTATTTAGATATTAAGTGGTCCCATAATTATCCAACAACACTTCATATTTACAAGCGATGTGGATACGATGTCAATCTCCGGTTTTCCTTCTATTGGGGTGTTGGGATTGTGTCTTGAGTCTGAACATTGACTTGCTAGTTTTTCAACACGTAAAATATATGTTTGACAATTCAAAATAAGTTTTTTAAAGTAGTTTTTTTGACATTATTTCCTCCTAATTCTTATGGTTTTTGAGATATAATGGTTATAATACATTCAATGCACTATCTACCTTTTTTTTCTTGTGTTCCTTCTTTTCCTGTAAGCTAATTCAAACACTTTTTTTCAAAAACTTATTAACTTATAATTAAAGATCTAATGGTCCAGCGGCAAATATGTATGTCCGGCCTCTTTGAGGTCTCAGGTTCAAATCCCACTAGGGGATTAGGTAGTTTAGGTAGGATAGATGTAATGCAATATTTGCCCTTTCAAAAAAAAAACATAAGCTAATTCAAACACTATTTGAAAACAGTGTTTGAATTAGATGTAATGCAATATTTGCCCTTTCAAAAAAAAAAACATAAGCTAATTCAAACACTATTTGAAAACAGTTTAACGAGTTTCAAAATTACAAGTTTGATCTTTTTGGCCTAATCTCGTGAACTTTGTCATTGTTAACCTTGAAGTGACTATTCTACCATTTTGCTTTATTTTAGAAATACTTTCATTACTATTAAAGAAATAAAAAAATTGTAAATTAGTCTATAGTCACCTAATTTCTTTGGGTATCGTCCAGATACCAACAAGTTTCGAACCTGTAGTTTTGGGACTTTTTGGCTAATTTGGTGATGAATTTAGTCAACTTAAACTTGAATGGTTATTTTACTTTTTCGCTTTATCTTTTATATCTTTTACATTAGTTTAAATACTTTATTATTATTAAATAAAAAGGGTCCACAACCTTATCCCCCCCACACCTATCCCTTGAACATACACCCTCTTTCACAACTCTTTCTCTAATCCTCGTAAATTTGGGGCAAAAAGTTTAAACATTAATTAAAATTTTTAGTAAAACAAACAAATAATTAAAATTAAATTAAATAATAGATTTAAAAAAAAATTACAATTACTTAATTTTAAGATAAATAAATAAAATTTTAATTAATTTATGTAAAATTTGATGTTTAAAACATTGAGATTGAAAATTAAGAAATGATACATAATTAAGTTCATTTAACTGAAATATAGACTCAATTTGAAATGAAGGACTTAGAATGTTAAATAGAATATCGATTCAAGTTTTGGACCAAACTTAACCCAATATTACTATGTCGTTGATTTTAAACCAAGAACCCACTGGATCAAACACAATGGCTCTGATTTTATTTTGGTCCAGTTCTGATTGGATTATTTGATCTTATTGATCCGAACCGAGTATGACGTGTCACGTAATGAGCCCATCCCCACGAATCCAATAGACTCTGGTCCATGGGAGAATTGCCTTATGGCGGCCTGGCGTGTACTGTCCTATAGCTACTCAATACTCCACGGTCCATCCATTCCCGAACGAGATCTCTCGTCTCTCTCCCCAACTCCAGAGAGATATGAGTACGGCAATGTCTTTACCAAGTGCCTATTCTCGCGTGCCATCGAACACCAGAATCGTTAGAACCTCCAATTCATCATTTTCTGCAACTCTCCGTTTTAAATCCACGAACAATCGTCATGGCAAAGGAGCAGTAGGTATGTCGTTGCAGAAGAAATTGGTTCTTCCGAAACATCGTTTTAGGTGTTATTGTAGCAGCACACCTGGTGACCCTGCTCCTGGTACCCCCTCTTTTTTCACACGTAATGCTTACTGAAAATTTTCATGTTTGTGTGTTAATGAAATGATGGGGATAATTTATAGTTATTGAATTCGACTTTTGGGTAATTTTGCGGATAGGTTTCTAGAGGGGTTTGTTCCTTTGAATTAAATGGCTTGTTTAAAGTCTTTAATAATGAATTTGGGTCTGGGTTCTGAGGGTCTTCGTATTCAGGGGTTCTTATAACATCTTCATACAAAAGATAAAACTACATTTGGACTTTTTTAGTCAAACTGGTATGGAAATAGTATACACTTATAATTGTTTGATTTGAAGTACTTGAATAACAAACTCTATATCGCCACCTTAAGAATTGGAATTTGCAGGTGAAAATGAAAGTAAAGAAGTGCTGGATGCATTTTTCTTGGGGAAGGCTCTTGCAGAAGCACTTAATGAACGTGTCGAATCTGCTGTGGGTGAGTTCTTGAGTACGGTTGGCCGGTTGCAAGCCGAACAACAAAAACAAGTACAGGAATTTCAGGTACTAAAAAAAGTTTCATTTTATAACTTACTAAACGTAAAAAGAACCATAAGACAAATTTGATAAATTGGTAAGAAATCCACTTCGGGGCTGTTTGATTTGCCTCTTACTGGTCCAGTAAGAGGTTACGTTAGACTCAGACCGTTTGATAACCCCAAAATTTACCTCTGACTCGGTCCTAAACCCTGATATTTACCTCTTACCCCGGTCAGCTTCAAGATAAGTATGACACTGACGCAGTCAGCTCTTACTCACTCAGCAAATATCAAACATCCCCTAGTTGCATAAACAAGTGATCTAAACATTGTAATTTTCATAAATGTACGGTCTAAATCTGATTGGTTGGATCTGTATACAGGATGAAGTGCTAGAAAGAGCTAAAAAGGCCAAGGAGAAAGCAGCACGTGAAGCCATGGAAGCACAAGGACTTGTTCCAAAATCGGGTGCATCAATTAGTTCTTCACCATCTGTAACCATTATTGATGAACCAAAGATTTCTCCATCTTCATCTAGCTCAGATTCTAAAGATGAGGGCCCAGATAATGGCAGCACGGACCCACTTTTAGGAATATTGATAGACGATTAAGATAATCGTTTGATGAAGTTGAATCTATTGACCATGGTTCAGTATACGGTTACTAGTTTAGGACATGGAACAATTGAGCTGGTATATTGAAAAGGGTTGAGCTGATGTTATAGAGATGTTAAAAGAGTATCAAAAGTATTATGCAGTGGTATATGTATGATATAAAAGTGATTACTGCAATCAGATTATCATTTGATTATGTAAGAGTTATGAATAAGTGAGGCGTACAAGTGAATAACCACATTTTCAGTCTTCATAGCAAATCCATAAGTAGTTGGCTACTAGATGAATGTTACGTTTTGTAGTATAAATATCCTCTTAATCTAGAGATGAAATACACTTATCGTAAGTGTCATTATATCCTATTAAGTTCTTAGTTTGTATTGATAATCTAACCTTTACCTGAACAAATTTGTAAAAGAAATCTTTATATTTATTTTCCAAAAGGAAAAAAATAGTTTCACATAGCAAATTTGATTGTTTTTTCAAATCTGATGTTCATTTTGTACAAGAACCGCCAGTTCTTGGAAGGTTATTTAAATTCTGGACCACCTTTTAAAGTTAAAAAAACTAGAACCAATGCAGAGTAATAATGTCACCTCAATTGTAGTACGCAACATGCTCAACTTTAGATCGTACACATCTGATCTTTTCCACGATGATCATCATTTGTTTGATGATCTGTTAATCATTTTTCTCATGAATTTAAACAACTTATGTTAGGCGGCAGAGATTGATTCATTAGAGCAGCTCAATGTAAAAATTCCATCTATGTATGACTCAAAAAAAAAGACAACAAATATAATTTATAAACTCATTCAAACAAAAAGAGAAACAACTTTTGGTTAACCAAAAGATGTCCGAATGAATAAGTGGATCCTTCAATTCCATTCATTCATAACAAGGGTTCACAAGTTGAACTCCAAAGTTCATTTCAACCAATACTCTCTCAAACTAAGCCATCGACTTTGTCTCTATTATGCAGATTTCTCGTTTCCATCATCTTCTTCTTCTTCTTCTTCTTCTTCATCCATGTCAGAAGATCCCTTCTTCATATAATCCACTTTGAAGTCATAATCACCTTCCACTGACTCATCTTCGTCCATTGCAGCCGATTTTTCGGTTTTTTTACTTCTCTTCTTTTCCGCTTTCTTTAGTTTCTTGTTCTGTTGACTACTTGTTTCCTTGACTTCTGCCATGGCTTGGTCTTCACCATCGTTCTTCGTGCTGTTCTCTAATGGATTTTCTTTTTCAGTAGTTCTTTCTGGTTGTTTGTCATCCTGTAAAAGCAAAAAAGAAACACTCATATATATATAGCTTACATGATTAAGTCAGCAAAAACAAAGAGAAACAAACCTCAAGCATGGATTGGTCAATAGGAAGAGGGTCACTTGGAGGAATCTCAACAGGATTAAATTCGATTACAGATTTAAGGCTGCCAATATATGAAGATTCGGTTCCATATACTTCATCCACATTGAACTCTTTACCTAATTCGGATACAATACTTGCATCCATACCCTCTCCTTTTTCGTTCCTAGTTGGAGGCATTGTATAGTATTCAATTTTACCTGCAATAAAATGGTAAAAATAAGCACTTTCTTTCTTTTCATGTACTTTAAAGTGCATTCCCTAAATAGGTAGCAAGAGTAAAGTAGGTTGCTATTTCTTATCGATGTTGTAGTAAAACGAACCTTCATTCCAATCACGCAGTACGATTCTTGCAGCAGCATTAATGTCCATGATGCCACCCTTTTTGAGCTTACCTCTGATGGTAGCTACCTTGGAAAGGAAGTCATCAACAGAATCAAATGTAGGAATCTTATACAATGTTACTAACATTTCTGCTGGACATAACTTTAGAATTTCCTTCACTGCAATTCACATAAAACCAATTTTACAAACATAAAAATTAAAGATGATCACTTAATGTGGAAAAGAAATGGCTTTTTAACCAAACCATTAATAGATACCTGGAGAAACAGGATCCTCTAGTTTCTCAATTTTTATGCAATTCCTGAGAGCTACAGCTGAATCATTCTCTCCAGTTTTAAGCATCACAACACCAGGGCAGTCTAGTAATTTAATATTTTTGTCTAATTGGACTTCTTGCATGGTTCTAGTCAGACCTGGTGTAGCCCCAACATTGGCAACATGACATCTCTTTAAACTATTAATTAAACTGCTCTTTCCTACATTAGGAAGACCAACTATACCCACAGTAATCGATTTTTTAATCTGCAACAAACAAAGACTATGTTTTCAGTCAAAAATTTACAAGAAAAAAGCATCAAAAGAGAACGCGAAAGATACCTCATGGCTTCTTGAGTAATTCTTGAGTAGCTTTAAAAGAGTTTCTGCTCCAAGACAGTCACTTGTTTGTAAAAGATTGGTGGTCTTTTTTGCAGCCTTTGATGATTTCCATCCAAGATTAGATTTCTGCTTTTGAGTGCTACACTTAAATGCAACAGCTGGCAACTCCTCTCTTAAATATTTGAGCCACTTTTCAGCAGCTTCACGAGGAACAAGATCTAATATGGACAAAATATAATGAGATAGCAATGTCATATTCGAAAATTGGGTATTGATAGAATATTTGGTTCAAGTTCAACAACTCAAAAATAATAAAGAAATTGTCTCAAAGGGCAAAAGACAGATAGATATGATATTTACCTATTTTATTAAGGAGCAAGACAAGATGTTTTTCAGGACCAGCTTTTAAAACCATCTTTTCCATATCAGTACATCGGGTACCAATGGGGTCTCGGGCATCAAGCACTTCCAAAATGACATCTGATGCTTCGATAACTTTGGCCAACTCCTTGTAAAACGACCTCTCTGAATTGTTCATGAAAACCCAAAAGCTTTTTAGAAAGATGATAAAAAAAACATATGAACAATAGAGCAAGAAAAGAAGGTAAAGCTTCAAAAGAATCATGTACAGTAACATACCTTGAGTTTTACTTGTGGCAGCGGGATTATTACCAGCTTTTCTTTCTCCAAATTCTTGTTCTTTGGCAGAAACCTGTTCAGCCAGATTGGTGATGTCATCACCATCATCCTCAAGTAGACCCAATTTCCTCTTTTTAGCCTGAAGAAACAAATAGTGCCATTTTAAATTAAAGTTTTGTAGCAGAGAAAACATTATGATTTAATAAAAATCTCTAAGTAAAAAATTATTAGGACCCATAATAACAAGGAAGCAATTAACAGATATGACCACAAAAACACTCTCAAAGAATGTTGATGTGACAAACGTAGGTATCAAGCTACCCAAATACCGAAAATAATCACTTTCAAAGTAGACATCCAAACACACCCCAAGCAACATAAACTGTGTAGCAAGTACTACAAAGGAACTCTAATGTTAAACCTGAATGGGATGCATATGAGATTAGCATTGGAAGGTATAGGTGTTGACATGAACAATGAATAATGTTCTCATTTAAGAATAGAACCAACATATTTCATCCAAATAACGCATCAAAACCCTAAATACGGAACAAACGAAAGAAACAAATTACCCTCTCTTTACGAGCAGCTTTTTTCTGCTCAATTTCCTCAAGCGCCTTAGTACGTCGAGCCTCGAGAGCCTTAAGCTCTTGTTCCTTGAAAGGCCAATCGTTGGGGATACCTGGATCCTTCTCAACCTTAGGCCTTTTGTTCAACCCAAGCTTCTTGGCTTCTTTGGCCTTCTTTTTATGGTGCTCCTTCACCTTCTTTATTACCTTATGCTTCTGTTTCAATGTTACCCTCTTGCTCTTACTCTCTGCAAACACATAGAACAAATAACAGATATAAATACATCAACAGAAAGGATACACGCACACAAACATGTATAGAAATTGCACAAAATTTGCATTTACTTTTACTTCTCTTCGGCATGGTTGATTAGCGATGTGAGGTTATTTGGAGGTTGAAGGAGCTTATGAGATTAGGGTTTTAGATGAAGTTCGTCAGGGTTTTAGGAGAAGTTCAGAAGTTCGGCATACGATGTGAGGTTTGTGAGGTTATTTGAAGGTTGTAGGGGAACGAGAGGGGCTTAGAGATTAGGGTTTTAGAAGAAGACGTCGGCGAATTTGTTGTATATATTACTCCTCCCTCCTCAAACATGAAAACCGTAGATATTTATTTTTGTTAAAATTAAAAAAAAATGTAAATTTTATCGTTGATTTTTTTATTGAAGCCCATTAATTTTTAAAAGGGAAAATGACTTATAAAAATAATTATGTTTCAAAAATATTCAAAAAACATCATCCAAGTTTGGTTTGTTCAAAAAACACCATTCAAGTAAAGCCTTTGTACAAAAAACACCATCCAAGTAAGGCCTTTGTACAAAAAGCACCAACGAACTACATGTTTTGTTTAAATTTTACCCGATGGTAACCGGCTCTTGCAGGTTAAACTGTTCATCTGTTATTATGTCATGTCACTAAATATTAGGCCAAGTCATCCTTTAATCTGCAAGAGCCGGTTACCATTGGGTAAATTTTGAACAAGACATGTAGTTCGTTGGTGTTTTTTATACAAAAGTATTACTTGGATGGTGTTTTTTGTACAAAGGTCTTACTTGGATGATGTTTTTTGAACAGACCAAACTTGGATGATGTTTTTTGAACAGTTTTGAAACATAATTACCCTTATAAGTCCTTTTCCATTTTTAAAACGATAAGATAAGGCCATTTTGACATATTTCAATGATGGATTTGTTTTTTGTTTTTTTTTTCTGAAAATTGAAAAATATTATTTTACCATTTTGATTTTTGTATAGTTTAAAATTTTTTTAAATATATTAAATTAAAATTCAAAGTACCTCTCTCTCTCTCTCTCTCTCTCTCTCTCTCTCTCTCTCTCTCTCTCTCTCTCTCTCTCTCTCTCTCTCTCTCTCTCTCTCTCTCTCGGACATGAATGAGAGACATGGAAATACCCTTATTCTTGTTTGTTTGTTATTAAAAGTGAAGATAAGAGGAAAAAAAATGAATAGCATTTTCATATAACTTACTAGGCGAATGCCCGCGCGTTGCGCAGGAAAAAAATATTAGTTAGAAAAATAAATATATGTTATTCTTATACCAATTTAAAAAAATTTATAGAAAAATATTTTTTTATTGTTAACTATATGATAATACATACATGTGTCATAAATTTGGAAGACAACGAATTTCAACAATTCTAATGAATAAATACAATGCATTAAACAAAAATCAAATTAATATGGTTTAAGATAAAGAGTTATCTCAAACCACATTATTTTAATAATCTACTAATAGGTTGTGCTTGGATAAAAATTTTGTATAATTTCAAATTTAATTTTACTTTTATCTGTTTTATAATTAATTTAAAGACTGCGTATTTGGTCATGTTTTAATTTCGAATATTTAATTTAAATTAATAGTATGCTATTTGGTAGATAATGGAAGCATATCAATTGTATTATATAAGAGGAATGGAAAATATCATATATGTATGTGAAACAATGTGGGATAAAGAAAAAAAAAACTTCAAATTGATGTGGTAAAAGATAAATCATGTATCTTGAACCACATTGATTTAAATGACTTCATTTATAATAAAAAATATATATAGTTAGAATACACGAAGTATATTGATTGAATGACCTCCGATAAAATTAAAAATCGTCGTTTTGACATCAATATTGCTTAAGAAATAAAAGTTCAAAATTTCATTATTCAACATAATGCATGTGATTTTGTGCAATTTGATGAACGAATCCATAGCTCATCTTGGATCGACTCGCTAAATTTTTAAAGCTCAACTTTATTACAAAATACGACAATTTTAACTATATATTTCCTTGAACTTTAATATTTAGAAATGTTTCCAACAATAAAAAAATCTAATCTAATGATTTATATAATTGTTTAAACTTGAGAGAGACTTTTATTTATAGAATAAAAAAGCTTCTTGAGTTGGTTTATCATGACGATATGGGATCAAAATTTTACTCATAGTGTGTTATTTTTGTGTCAATTTCTTGTCCCACATTGCTTAAGAAACACAACTGAAAAAAAAAATCAAACATCTATAAGTAAAGAGACTAATATAATTCTCATCCCACATAGCTTAAGAAATAAATTTTCAGAGAAAAAAAATATCTATAAGTAAATAGGCTAAAATCATTTCTCTCGTATCTTTGTTCTTTTTTGTTCTTGATTGTAACCAGATTACGAATCAGTTGCAACATTCCATGAACCTTTGGTTTCTGATTTAGGATCGTTTTTGTAAATTTTGGAAGGGTGCTCACCGATGTCCACTCCGATATGTTTTTCTAATAAATTCAAATTAATGTGGTACATGATAAAAATTCATATTAAACTACATTGACTAAATGGCATATATTATAATATTTATATATAAAAACATATTTGTTTGAACTCTCAAGGATCAGGCCAAAATAAATGGAAACGTGCTTTAAAAAATTGAAAATAGCAACGCATGTAATGGCTATCGGAAGCTCTGTTTGACGAGCTAACTGATAAATTAGCTTTTAACTTATAAACTAATTTATCAATAAGCTATCTCAAGATAACTTATCAAAAAGTCAGGTTAGAAACTAATTTATAAACCATTTTAAAAACAAATGAAACTAATTTATAAACCTTTTTAATGCTCTAACAAATGCTAAATCATAATAAACTAGCTTATTTTCTATCAAACAAGACCTAGGTTTTATCTTCAACTAGCGGTAATTTTTCCGCGCGTTGCTGCGGATAATTTTTTATACGAAAAATTTCGAAAGGAATGACGTCTTATATTGTAAAAACGGAATAAGTGTTTAAAAAATCGTAAAAAATACAAAAGTATTAATTTTCTAAAAAACAAAGCTGTAAAACAGTTACCCAATTTTAAAAACATGTAACTTTAGAAAACACAAAAAACAAAAATATAAAAAAGAAGTTGATAAACCTTGTAAAGTTACTTGTTAAAAGGATGTAACCAATGTTGTAAAAAGAATTTAAAAAAAAAGGTTGTAAAATAATTTAATAGAAAGAAACTTTAACACAAAAGAAAACAATAAGTTGTAAAAGGAGTTAGAGGAAAAATTGTAAAAAAAAGTTTGAATTTAAAAAAACAATGAAAATGGTTAATAAAAAAATAAGTATCAAATTTATAAAAACAACTCAATATCTAATAGTTGTAAAAATTAGAGTTTGAAATGAGGAAATGTTATATTTACATAACTATAACCGTAAAAAAGCATCTAAAAAAAGATAAAAAAAAAATTGGGACATGGGATTCTAACCCTGCTCCCTCAATGTTTTATCACAATTATCGATGGAGCACAAACCACTAAGCTAGCAATTGTTTCATTAAAAAGTTTGCAAACGAAATATTTTAAAGACAAAATAAGCGTAGGTTAGCAAAACCCTGAAATGAATAGTAAACGGCTCACTTTAAGCGGCCACAATTGTATATATATATATATATATATATATATATATATATATATATATATATATATATATATATATATATATATATATATATATATATATATATATATATATAGAGTAAATTACCCCACCCCCCTCCACCCCCACCCGTCTCTCTCTCTCACACTCATATCCCATCCCTTTCCTCCCGTCCATGTTAACAGATATTTGATTCCAGCAACCACCATTCGTCACCTCCGACAACCACCATTAGCCACCACTGGCAACCACCATTAGCCACCACCGACACCAAATCAAACATTCGATAACCAAAAACTGTATCTGACTAGTAATAAAAAACCAAACAAAAACCTATAATCAAAACCGATTTCAGAAACAATGTAGAACAACTCCAAAATCAACATCAAACCCGATACAAAACAAAAATCAAATCGATTTCAGAATCAATTTTTAAAATACAGATTTCAGAAACTGTAACCAAAATCGAAACCAAAACTTTAGTATCATAGTCGTTTCTGTCATTACAACATTTGGAAAATCAAACCCCAAAACCGTAACTTTCAAATTTTATCAACCTTAGTCAAACCTTAAATCCAAATCGTAATCAAACCTCAAATCCAATTCGAAAAATCAAAACCTTTATCTTCTTCATCAAGAGAGAGAGATAGAGAAAGAGTAACCTCAAATCCAAATCTTAATCAAACCTCAAATCCAAATCGTAATCAAAACCTCACATCCAACTTGAATTTCTTAGCGAAACCGATGGGTTTGAAACTACCGGCAAAGATGATCCATATCAGAGTGGGGAAGTGGCGAAGATGGCGAGGCTTCCACCAAACCCATCTCTTCAAACTGACTTCACATGCGTTCTAGATTGGGGGTGGGGGTTTCCAACGACGAAGGTTTAACAGAGAAGGGAAGCAACGGAGATTGGGCAATACTGGTCAGTGGTTCCGACGGCGGAAGGACGATTGCGGTAATGGAAGGTTGTCTGTGATTGAAGAGAGTAAGTGAGAGGAGTCGTAGGTTTTGATGGGGAAGAAAGTAAACGGGGGAAGGGCCGAAGGGATAAGGAAGGGGGTGGGGGTGGGGTAAGTTTTTTTTAATTATTTTAATAAATTATACATTAAAAGAAAATGAAAAAAAATAAAAAGGGTAAAATGGTCCTTTTACTTGGTATTTGAATCATTTTTTAAAGTAAATCCTAAGCATGAGGACCATTATGGTGATTTTTTTAAACAGTTTGACCATTCTTGCAAGTTGTTGCCAACCACAAGGAACATTTTTGTAATTTACTCTATAATATATAACTAGTGTTTAGACTGTCCGCGCGATGCTACGGAAGCCCGGTATATTGAAAACGTAGCTCGACAAAAAAAATTATGTAAGGGACGAAAAAATGTAACTTTAAAATATAACAAGGGACCGGAATCCGCGCGATGCTGCCGAAGCCCTGTATATTGAAAAACGTAGCTCGACAAAAAAAATATGTAAGAGACGAAAAATGTAACTTTAAAATATAATAATGGACCGGAATCGTAACTTACGAAATACCAATAATATAACTTTATAATAAATAGGGATGAAAACAATTAATTTGAAATTAGTTGAAGGGAAAAAACGTAAATATAAAAGTTTGTTAAAAAAAGAATCAAATTTGCTTATTTGGATTTTGTATCAAATGTATTAACAATTATACTATGATTTTAATTTAGTAGTTATGGTTCTGAAAATAATGAAATTAAATGAAAGTATTTTTCCTCACCGACGCTATTTGCAAATTAATCTATATCTATACATATTAATAAAGCAAGCCCCTTAATGCCACTTGGCACTTTCTAAAGCTATCATTTTCCACATGTCCTTCGTGTTCCAGAATATCGTTTTCCCGCTCATTCTATGAGCCTTCTATACATAACCGATATTCGATTAAATCCCATAAAATCGGGGAAATTGAATGAAGGTTTGAACGTGGAAGGTCTAAATTGTAGGAGATACGTGCGAGATTAGGGCAAATCAATCTTATTTAAATTTGAATTGTATATGCCTCTCTTCTCTCTCACAGCTCGCAAACTTCAACCACATCCCTGCTTCCTCACACCTGAACCGTCCGCCACCGTCATTCATTATAAAGCCTTCAAAATCGTCGTCGATTGCACCTTGTCTACTACATGCGCTGTCGATCCTCACACTTACGGCCCCTTCATCACGTCAACAATTTCGACCCTAATCGTCCTCCTTTAGTCCACTCCAGGTCATCTCTCAATCCACAAACCTCCAGACGCTTTTGCGTTATGTGATTGGCGGCAAGAAACATAGAACTTGAATCCCAATTTTCCATCCATTTCTTTGCTTTCAGATCCTAGAGGAATCTTATTGCAGTCCCTTTGCCAGTCCTTCACGTAATGCTTCTTCCAGGTAAGGTTCCTGTACATACCGCATCATGTTCTTGAGATTTTGCTATTTAAAATCATGATTTTTCATTTAATTGTTTGATGTATATCGTCTTCTAACTCATTATTGATTAATGAGAGTCACTGTGTGCTCCTGAAACCATTCATTGAAAGGCACAAAAAACCCATATCGATTCCTTCTACCTTCAAGAAATAAGGACCGGTGCATTATTTTCAACACCTGTGGCTGTATTTTACACATTGGGTGCATACGTGCAAGTTTTAACTTTAGGATTTTAACATTTTAAATGATAAACACTTCTACCCAAATATTTGAGTGTGTGTATAACCGTATCTGGTGTATGTGTACGCGTTAAATTAGTACAATGCTGTCAATTGAATGGCTGGCTAAAATTCAGAAAATCTCAACCAAAGAAACCTGAAAAAGTTGAAGCCTTTCTATAATGATTTGTGTTAGATGGTTTTATGAGAAATTTTTAAAGTTGGGTGGTTTTAGTAACATTTTTCAAAAGTTGGGCGGTTTTAGTGTTGTACTTTCAATTAATGGTTTGATAAGAATAAAATTAAAAAATTAAGAAATTTGAATGGAAGTAAGATGCTATTTTTTACAGACAAGTGAAAGTATTTTGCTACTTTTTGCATATAGCCTGTGATTGGGCTAAATGCATGAAACAACATTGTACTTCCTTTTTTTGTATAATGTAGCATCTTACTTTGACTTATATTTCATAAGTTCATTTTCAAAGTTAAAACCTTATCTAGCCATTGGACTTTTGATTAAAAAAAAGTTAAGACCTGTTTGATTAATTCACAAACTGTGATTTTTAAATAGAATACGGTATGTGCATTAGGAAAGGTTCAACATAAACAATTTGTTAGAGGCCAAATTGCAATTGGATTCACTACCGAGGGTTTCCTTATGTGCAGACAACCTGGGTGCGTATGCAATAACCAATTATCCTTGGTGCCTATTCATAGAATCCAAAATAATTGACACTTTGTTAGTTAACATGCGCTATACACTTGTAAGTAATGCCCGATCCATCAAGATCTGTAACTGCTATAGTGCTAATTATTCAACTTCGACTTATTCTTTACTTCTGTTAGATTCATATACTGTGTTGCAAGTCAGTTAGGTCTGAATTGCACCATGAGACTCCCTTTAATTCTTATAGTGTGTTACAAGTCAGCAGGTAAGCTTTCAGTCCCTCTTCACGTTCACTTTGTGATCGACCAAACTACCCAAGAATAAGCTTCCTCTTCACCTCAAACTCAAGAAGACTCACATTTTCTGCAACATCAATCAAGCAAGTGTTACAGAACATTGCAAAGGAGATGTCTTGCAGTAGTGGTGGCATGATATAATTGGAATTGGCTCTCGCAAAGAGGAATGTTTTTACATGTGCGATATTGATATAAATATTTTTTTTCATACTTCATTTTGACAAGTGAGATATTGATACAAGTGTTTGAAAATCTCTAACAGCAGGGTCTGAATATGTTGGTGCAGAATATGCAGCTTTACTGTGTGCTCAAAAACAAGGTTTAAGAAGGTACATTACCAAGTTATGCATAGCAAAACTGGAGAAGAACTATTCCCATGGTAATTTAAGTCACACCTACTTTAGCAAGTCTATTTCATCTACTTATAACAAGTGGTAATCACTCAATTCAGTCACTTGATTCTTTTGGATGTCTCCGATATGGAATCTTCTCTTTAGCAACAAAGGTCTCATTCTTCCCTTTTCTATTTCCCCTTATCATTTATGTCTTTATGAACACTTTGAAAGAAATTAATTTGACGGTATGAAAATAACGATGTTTGTGGTTTTGAACGGGGTAAGGTAGTGGCTAACGAATGTGACGATTAACATATTGTACCTGTTAGTTTCTCAATTCTCACTCACCAAGTCGATTACAAATACGAATTTAGAACTGGAAGTTAAATTCTTGATAACTTTGTTTTATTTCTCATCAGATAATTTTATTTAAAGTCACCTAGACACTCTCTTTTGTCTCTTTGATTGAAACTTACAGTTGGAAGTCAACGATGAATGACATCACTTTTCAATGTTAAGGTGTGGTGTCTTGACTCTACGACACTTTGCTATAGTCATCTGCTTAACTCAAGTCTTACAAAATTTCTAATGTCGTTTTAAAGTTTTAGTTTGCTAATTTAAGATTAGGTTAATTATTCATTTAATTTTTGGTGTGGCTTGAATGAGTTTGGTTGTTCGTATGTATTTATTCTTGATGACCCAATTTCCAACTAATAAAAAAGTAGGTTATTGATTTGTGGAGGATCATGAGATGGACGTAATAGCCATTAACACAATAATCTAAGGGCTAATTGAACATCATGACTAAATACAAGAAATTGGTTCTACTGTTGGAGGATTGTATTTGTAATATGTGAATGTCCCACCATTTGCAGGTGCTCTTTCCATTTACAAAACCAGTCTTGGCGTTGTGTTTTATTCTTGAACACATGATTTTTTTTCTTGGATACATTTATTCTATTATTGCAAGTTAACTCTTATCTATCTATGGTTAACAAAAATTTGCATTCCATGACTCTTTTAAATTAATAATTTATTTTTTACATGTGAGGTGGGTTCCCGCTATGAGGTTTCCTGGACTACCACACATGAGGAACATTTACGGGTGAGATTCTTCCTTTATTTAGTTGTTGATTTGATGAAATAAGTAAAAAGCCTTTTTATTCTATTTAGATTTTAATCTACAATTTGGGTTTGGACATGGTAAGACTCTGTAAGAAAATGGATTTTGTATGTAATGACACTCTACATCGTTTGCATGCTTTTAAGATACTTTTGTTATTTTTTGAGACATTGAATATGAATGTACAACATTGTATTAAAATAACTCAAAGTAGGATACTTACATTACACAAATATAAATAATCACATTTATACATCATGCAGTTAGCCCATTTTGGATCAAATACATGTAATAGCAATATACTTCAATTTGTTAATTAAAAGTACATGTTTTTTTTAAATTTTGAAAGTATATGGATTTTAAAAATAGCAACATACTCTCATATGTTTGAAAGTAAAATGTTGTAATGAATAAAAACAAAATAAATCAAAATAAATTTCCCTTTTATATAAAAAATTTTAAGTTGTCAACCCGTGTTAAACACGGGTTTATAACCTAGTATATATCTATACTACATTAAAAAGGAAAAATGGTTTCTAAAAATGGAAACTCTTGAAATTAAGATATCCACATTATTATGCACAAATTACAACCTTATGATACACCAAAATTTAATTATCATCTAAATTTTAACTAACTAGAATACTACGGATGAAGTTGTATTTGAAATCCCAAATTTCACCCCAATCTCGGTCCTTCCCCTATATATTGCCGCTATTCTCTCCGTCCCCTTCTCCCCACAAACCGTAAGCAGCTTCCATCTCCTTTCCTCTCTCATTCTTTAGAAAAAAACCCTATATCTATCCACCACTGCACCAATCTTTCTCTCTGTTTTTAACTGTGTATGTATGTTTAAATGTGTGTGCGCTCGTGATATCCAAGCAAGTTATAGCTGAAACAAGTCGCCGATGAGGATGGAGCAGGGCTGGTGAGTCGATGACGGGTCTGTAGTAGGCGGTTGACATGTTGGCAACAACATAGGAAGACGACTGCAATTTTAAGGTATTTTTTAGCAAGGTCGTGTTTTAATTTTGTTCCAGATTTTTTTGCTTCGATTTTAAGGAATTTTTAATCCCATTTTGGAATAAAAATGTTGCTCTCATCTGGTAGTTTAAACTTTAAAGTTATCTCTCTTTCAATTGGTATTAATTGTCTTTCTCAGGCATATGGTTTCAGTCCCCTTAATCATTTTCTTCCTTTATCTCGTATAAGAAGGATGGTCAAATTAGCGACAGGGAGGAAGCAAAGAAGCAGGTATAGGTTTCTTTAAATTTTTGGTGAAACTTTTTGTGTTTATATTGGATGGTTGTTGTTCACTTGAACCACATTTTTATGTTTAACAAGGAACCTAATGGTTTTTTTAAACCTCCGACTACCAAACCTTTGAAAGACTGCCTTTTGTTCTTCTCATAATATGAGAAATTACGGTATATCTTATTATTAATTTTCTTTGGTGGTTGACTTTTGTTTTCGGCTGATACTAAATCCAACGATCCTTCACATCTCTATCTCCATCTCTATGTCAGGTCTAAGGTTTTTCTTATTCTTTTTTTTCTATCTTCAAACGACCACTGTAACACCCCTTTCTCAAACCATAATTTAATATAGTTTATTTTACAAAACGTGACTAATAAAAAGTCACCAGATATTTTTTTAACATACTTTCTTCTAAAAGGGTATTACAGACTCAATACAGAAAACCATAATTTAAATTTACTGTATTTACACTAGTCCCAACGTCAACTTCCGCTCCTTTCACCTAAGTACATAGCATTTAAAAAAAAACAATATACGTGAGACATAAAGCCTCGTGAGTAATATGGGTTTTAGACCCAAAATATTTCTGCTCAATACTTGAATTAATAACAAGTAAAACTGATAAACTGCTGAAAACTTATTTTCAAAATAAGTCTCAAATCTCTTTGCTTTTCTGTAATTAGAACCTAAAAACATTTTCTTTCTCAAAAACGGCTTCTTACTTTAAAACTGTTTTAATTCTTTGAAACTGCTTTCTTTCTTTAAAACTACTTTATTTCTTTAAAACTGCTTTCTTTCTCATGTACTTGTGACCAATTAAAACTCATGAATTGTTTTAATTTAGTTCATTCAACTAGCTCCCCTCGCGGGACAGAACAGATCCGTCCACTTGGTTATGCTCATTCTGTCTCCCCTTTGTGACTTGGAACGGATTCAAGCACAAGGGTATACTAAGCTAGACCACTACTTCGCGGCGGGAGGTACCATCCCAGTAGTGTCTTCTGATCCCCCGATTATGTGGGTGATCCTAGTCCGGACAACTAACTCTTTCTTCTTTCTTTCTTTAATTCTTATCTCATTACATATTAAATTGGTCAAAATGGGACACAATTTATAAATAACTCAACTCATAAACTTTTAGACTCATAATCAAAAATATCTTTAAAACTAATCTCAACATCTTTAGCTCATGTATGGAGCTTCTTTCAAAACTTTATAAACTATACTTCTTTAAAATCTCTTTTAAACGCTTAGCTCTTAGAGCTACTTTCAAAACTATTTCCAAACCTTAGAATTTGCAAATATTTGGAAATCTCATTTTCTGAAAATATCATTTTGCTATGTACTCGAAAACATCCTCATAAAACTCACCTTGGTGTAACTACAAGTCTCTAAGCTTCTCGTATTCCTTTTCCTTTCCCGTGCTCAATAACGTTCGAAGCACCACCTATACAAGTAGTATATATAAATACTCAATATAATTAACTCTATAATGCTAAAGTCTCATATGACACAACTCCGGGTTATAATAAATGTATAACCATTAATAAACTCGTTTTATAGTTTTCTCCGAAATACGCGTATATTGCTACAGTACCCCCGAGGGGTCGTATTTCAGTTATGACTCTTTTCCATGAAATCTTAGGCCATATTAGACTTGTGTTTCAAATTTGGAGTTCATTGGACAAATCTAGCTCAAATTCTAAAAATCAAGTTTTGGCATAAACTTGAAGTTTAGCCACTGCCGCTACAGTGACTTTTCCGCAAGGTCGGATTACGGATTTGACAATTCCCGACATGTTCTCGTACCATTTTAGGGTTATGGCTAAAATTTCAGACCAAACGGACATGTCTAGCTATGATTTCTAGCATTTGAAATTTCTAACATTTTTGGTCCCTGTCTGAGGGCGCACCGCGCCAGGGTTGGGCGCACTGCGCCTGGGCGCACCCCGCCCTGATCCTGGGCGCACTGCGCCTAGCGCCTGGGCAGACTCCTGATCAGTCGCGATTTGGCACTGTAGCACGCAGTTTTCACCCATTAAGCACTTATTTCTGTTCTTAATCGTATGGGGTTTGTTCCTTGACTAAAACCCTTGAATAATAACAAGTTTTAAGCCACTAGAAACACCTTAATCACACCAATTCATGATTTAGGGTTCTTGAGCAACTTTTCAATTTCTCAACAATAACAACCTACTTTGCTATTTTTAAGATATGTTCTTACTACATGAACATGTTTAAGCCCAGAAATCATATACACTTCATGAATTATGACTGAAATTACAGATTTCAGTCCACTCCATGGAAACTCATCAAGAACACACAAAAGCTTGGGTAGAAACTTCAATTACTAACCTTGTTTACTTTGGAATAACCAATTCCAACCTTTCTCTTGATTTCTTGGCAACAATCCTTGAACTTCTTCTCTTCCCGTGCTCTCCCTCTCGTTCTATCTAGAGTCTTCTGGAGATGATCTCAAATGATGGAGGATGATAACCATTATATAATATATATTTAATATTTATAAACATTTTCATTTTAGTCCCCAAGCTTTCAAACTTTTCTTCAAGAATGGTCCTAAGACCCATAACTTTGCAACCAAAATTTCCATTAACTTCTAACTTGACATTTTCTTGACAATTTTGGTCATTTCCATGACAAATGACCATTTTGCCCTTTTTGGTCGAATTTCACTATTCACACGGTAAAAACTCCAAATTTCATATAAACTTTTATTTCTTAAATTATTATTTCACAAATACATATTATTTTACATAATAATCATATAACGTGTCAAAAGACGGTTTTACCCTTTTACAACTTTTTCGCGGGTTCTTACAACCACACCACCACGACGACTGTCGTCCCTCATCCTCCCCGTGTCTGCCACTCTAAACCCTAGAGGCAATGTGTTTTATACATGTTTCTTGGTATTTATATCGTTTCTTTCAATTTCATTAAATGAAACAGGGCATTTGATACAAATCATTTGTTCAAATCCATTGTAGGATCTTAATGGCACTGATGGAGGGGCGATTTATAAAAAAATTTCAAGATTTTCTTATTTGAAGGACCACCATTTTCTTTGAAGAATTACATTATTAAACAAAACTCAAAGAGGAGTGATTCGTAAGTTTGAGTTGTATGCTTAAGTGAAGTCTATGTTTATAAGTGTTATCTTCAAAAATTTCTAGCACCTTATATTGGTTTTCAAATAATCTGTTGAAGATACATATAAAATATCAGTTAGATTTAATGTTATTCTCAATTCGTAATAAATTTTTTTATACCGCTCCACTAATTTGTTATTGCTTAAGTATATTTTGATAGTCTTTTATATTCAATCACCAAGATATTTGCTTTTATAGTAAAATTGGAACAAACAAAAAACGTAAAAGTGTAGAGATGTTTTTTCTTATGTTGGTTTTACTACGAGGGACCTTTGTTATGTTGTTGTAATGTATAAAGAAAGTGGATGTATAATTGTTATGATATAGTGACCAAAATTTTTCTTTGTGTGATACTAGAAAAATATTGCCAGACATTATCGAAAATCCGTTTATTCAATGTTCATTTTAAAAGGAACATCTAAGGTAGACATTATTGAAACCCTGCTATTGCAACATTTTAACCCCCAATCAAATCCCCCGCCCCTCTCCCCATTAGCGTCTGCCGCATTGTGCGGGTACCAGAATTAGCTAAAAACCAAATAATGCATATTAAAAGAAAACTGACTGTCAAACCTACCTTCCTCCCCCCCAAGCACCCCGTCGCATTGCACGGGTACACCGCTAGTATATATATAATGTGGAGCTCCTCACGTGGGTTTTATCCAGCTCCTTATTGGGTCGTAGTCTTACTTATCGAAGCGGGCTGGACGTCGTTTAGTTCTTATGGGCCGTTGGTCTCTTGTGTTGTGTGACTGGATCCGAGCATTGTATCAAATATCAATTAACTACTTAAAACACAGACGAGAAGAAGCGTTCGTAGCCGTTGGGTGTTGCTCCAATCGCCGTTGATTTGTTTCCCTGCTAGGCTGCTACCAGAAAAAGAGTGCAAGGGAGAAAAAGAGCACCACCTGGTACAATCAATAAACAGATTACAGGTATAGTCACGTTCAATCGTTTTTTTTTTTTTGAGCGGCATAGTCACATTCGATCGTTATTTCCCGCTTTCAATTTTCAGATATGTTCAGTCAAATTTAGGGTTTAAATATTTCGATCTACATTGTTACTATCAGCTGCATTCCGTGGACAACAATATTGAAAGTCAATACGAGTAAATATCTGTTAGTGGAGGCCGCCAACTGATTCGCAGCCGGTTTCAGTTCAAAAGTGAGAGGTAATTCTGTGCACATGTTTTTATTGTTTCTCTAAAGTTTATTCGGCATTGAAAGCATGTTCAAGGAATTGACAATATAGTATTTCGTCTATGTTTAGAGTTTAAAGATGAAAGTGGACTCTCATTGTAGAACAGAGAGATTATATTTATGCATTTTGTGCTTTTCAAGCATAATGAGAGACATATGACATGTCGCTGTTTGGGGACTCTTATAAACACTGATACGAGTTCTTCTGGAGTTCTGGGTGGATCCCTGTTATTGATCAAGTACTTCTCATGGCAAGTTTTCTTCTCACACATATAGCTAAAGGGTTACCTGTTGACAAGTCTCTTGTAAACTTTGGAAGAGAAAATTTCAGCAATGATATTGCTCCCAAAGAGACAATATTTTCTGGTAGGTTAGCAAGGTTAATTTAATGTAGATTCATATTTCTGCAAATGGTTTCTTATATATGCTCTAACAAATTTTTTTTTTTCTAAACCACAGTGCTTCATCGAATGAGAAGGACAGTGAAGTTAACTTAAATTTGTCTTTATGTGCTTTTGCATCCATAAACTGATGTTTTCAGTCAATCAACTTGGCTAAAAACTCAAAATAAAGCCATTTTACTGTTTAAACCTTGGAGTAATCCTTTCCCGTTTTCTTGTAAATATAATTTCTTTTTTGATTTTACATAATCGAAGTTATACTAATTACTAAAACCAACTGAAACGGCCATTCAAAATGTCCAAATACTGTTAAGACTTTGTAGTTTAAGTCTTACTGTAATGGGATTTGACTATTAAAGTTACAACTTTTGTTACATCGTTTTCTTGATGGTTGGGGATATTTATTCGATATCATTGCTCTTTTGCATGAAACAATTTTCAAGTTAACATTTTTAGTGTCATTACTTTGATCAAAATAAATGTGATACTATGCAAGGCAAACTTACTGGTTCCATAAATGCTATTGAATGTGGGACAAAACTTGAAAATGGAAGCATGAAATCAACTTGCTAAGCAACCCTTTTGTGACATCCTATATGTATGTATATATGTAGGTATGTCCTTTTTATGACTTTCCTTAATTTATCATCTTTCCTTTTCATTCATCAGGACTTACCATCTCCTTTGCTTGAAAAGTAGGCATATATGACTCTGTTTTACAAAACATTAAAAAGTCAGGCAAGGAGGAACTGTATAAAGAGCTAGTTTACATTCTTACATTTGGTACTCTAGGGTATGTTATCAACTAGTGTACTGTTTTTTGCATTAATTTGTTTTTTCTAATATATCAAAGCTTCTTTTATAATCTATTTTACATTTAGGGACTGTTTCTTTTATTTTTCTATGAAGTTCTGTATGGATAAAGTGCCTGAAAGAGTAATGATGTGTGTCTGGATAAAGTGTTGTTTTCTTTTTTGGACTGAATAAACTGCTTAATAGGTAAATGACCAATTTGCCTTTGTTTTAAAGGAAAATTTAAAATATAAACTACTTCATGTCGAGAAAATTACTTCATCTTTTATCTAAAATATATACAAAAAGGCATTAATTGCCATAACAGATATACATATCTTTTAGTAAAATTTAAATTTAGTTTATTTTTATTATTAGTAATGAACAAACCGACAAAATCAATCCCGTAGGCTTCAACTTTGGGGTGGCCTACGGTTTAAAAAAATACTGGCAAAATCAATCTTCATTTGTAAGTTATTTGTTATTTGTTTTTTTTTTTTGTTTTTTTTTGTTTTTTTTAAATTTACCGCTATTACAAGCTATAATAAATACTAAGTAATAGAAAACACATATTTTATAATATTTTGCATTAAATGGAAAAAATAAAAGAAATTATTTTATGAGTTTGCAAATGGGCTAACTAAAAAAAAAACACTATATTTTGTCAAAAATTCGGTTTAACCATCAAAATTTTAAAGATGCGGAATTTTTTGTTAATAAGTTTCATTGAAGCCATTGTTACCTATTAGGGTGGGGGGAGTAGATCCCTCCCATCCCACTGAATCCACGCGCCACGTCAGCTTTTCTCTCTCCTCTCACTTCCATTTTCCCCATCTTTCACCAATCTTTCACCAATCTTTCACCAATGGAACCAGTACCCACTGAACCCAATGATCCCACAATGCCACATCAGATTCTTAATATTAAATTAAATAAATAATACCCAAAATAATAATTTATATATATATATATATATATATATATATATATATATATATATATATATATATATATATATATATATATACTCATACACACGTGTGTATGTATATATATGTTTGTGTGTATATATATATATATATATATATATATATATATATATATATATACTCATACATACGTGTGTATGTATATATATGTTTGTATATATATATATATATATATATATATATATATATATATATATATATATATATATATATATATATATATATATATATACACCAAACACAAGCGGGATCAAGAGGTTCACGAAGCCAAACTCCAACCCGCCAAGGCCGAGCCCGACGAAACCGAAAGGGAGGGGGCAGCGGTACCGGAGGTACCGGCGGTACCGGCGGTACCGCACCCAGCCCGTTCCAATCTTTCGCGAGCCCGAGCATTACTCCGTCCACCCTTAGAGTCGGTTTTGCAGGTCATAATGGTCGGAAAACCACCAATTTTCGGTAAAAAGTTTCATCGAAGCCATTGTTGACCGGCTTCTTCATGTCATAATGGTTGGGTTAAAACTTTTTATTAAAAAGTGGTGGTTTTATTAGAACAAATGGAAAAATGATGGTTACACCGAAAAAAATGATAAAATATAGTGCTTATGTCGTAGTTAGCCCTTTGCAAACCGTCAATCATAATTGTATGACATTTTAATATAATTATTTGGTAAATTAAGCAATGCATTTTAATCAAATAGTTAATTGTTGAAAATTGAAATACACAGGATCATGGGCGGTGTTGTTGGGTTTTTCATGTAGATGCTGTGAAATTAGGGAAAAAAGTGGCAGACAATTTTGTAAAATGGAGGGTTTTAATACATTAAGGGGGTGTTTGGTGGTGTTTGTTTTTGAAAATGTAAAATGTCTTGTCTTTTTCCATGTCTACGGAAGAAGATGTGAACCAAAAGTCTTTTTCCATGTCTTCGGTCTTCATACAAAAAACTTTTTGTTTTTAATGTCTTTTTGGAATCATTCATTCAAACATAAGTTTTAGTTAAAAGAAATTATTTTTTTTCATAGCATTCAAACATTTTAAGCTACCAAAATTGTTAATTATTATAACAAATTTATAATAATTATTTGAATGTGCAAAATTTGAGAGAAAAAAATGAACATCTATTAACACAATGGTCATGAAACTGCAAAAAAGTTGTTTCTATTTAACCTTGGAACTGTTCATTTTATGAATAAAAAAGGAAATTTAAAGTAAGTACTACGGAAAAATGATAAAAATAAAAATAAAAGAACAAAATGATGACATTCGGTGGATTTTTTTTCACAAAGATGTATTCACATAAACAGCCGACAAAGTATTAATAGAAGTTATAACTAAAAGTCTAAGGTCTCAATTGCCACACATTATCTACAAATTCATACAAATGACATATATTTTTTTTTAAATCATTCATTTTATATTTTGCATTAAGTGGTCAACAATTTGATCTCGTAGATGAACCATACATTTTGGGTCCGTTGCAATTGCATGTGGTTGTACCTCATCATCATCTTGTACATTGTTATTTTAAAGTAGTGCATTGACTTGATTGTATTGAGAAAAATACTCACTACTTAAATACTCATTTTCTATAAAATTATGAATCGCAGAACATGCAATTGTAATGTTTCTTTGTGTAACCAACGAAAATGGAGCCATTTTCTTCAATATAAGAGTCGTGCTTTCAAGACACCAAAAGCACGCTCAATGATATTCCAAAGTTTTGTATGCGAGTGATTAAAATTTTCTGTGTTGTTCAATGCACGTCTTTGACGAAAATCTCCATGCCAATACCTCACATTACCATACGAAGCCATAAATCCTCGAATGTGTGTATATGTAACATCACAAAGATAATATTTATCCTTAAAGATTAAGGAAATAATTAATCTTTAAAATAAAATAGAAATATTAAAAAAAATGTAAACATACCTGGCGGTGGAAATGGGAATGATGCATCTGGATCTGCTAAAGCTTCGGATAATATTCTAAAATCATGTGTCACCCTTTCCTGCCGGCCACGACAAACGTAAAAATCATGTTGAAGTTGCATATTGCCAATACATTTTGATAACAATCGTCTTTTCCGTTCCTCTATACAAATGTTGTTTGTTAGGAGGGACAAGAACATTTATCAAAGTTCCACCAAATGCACCAATCACTCCTTAAAAAATCTATCGTGACCTCTTTATTATGTTCCAAAATGTTTGGATTTGGATTAAAGGAAGTTGGTACTATCATATCTTTTGTGCACGTTATTATTGCATAGTATCAACTTTCTTTAATCTAAATCCAAATGTTTCAGAACATTATAAGAGGTTACGGCGATATTTGTATAAAGGAAGAGGAAAAGGCGATTGTTATTAAAATGTATTGATAATATACGACTTAAACATGATTTTACATTTGCCTAGCCGGCTGGGAAGGGGTGTCACATTATTCTAGAATATTATCTGAAGCTTTAGCACGTCCATATGCATCATTTCTATTTCTACCGATAGGTATGTTTACATTTTTCTTAATTTTTCTATTTTATTTTAAAGATTAATTATTTCCTTATCTTTATAAATAAACATTATCTTTGTGATGTTGCGTATACACACATTCGAGGATTTATGGCTCCGTATCGTAATGTGAGGTATTGGCTTGGAGATTTTCGTCAAAGACGTGCATTGAACCACAAAAAGTTTAATCACTCATATGCAAAACTTCAGAATGTCATTGAGCGTGCTTTTGGTGTCTTGAAAGTACGATTCCCTATATTGAAGAGAATGACTTCATTTCCGTTGGTTACACAAAGAAACATCACGGAGAAACATCACGATTGCATGTTTTGTGCTTCATAATTTTATATGAAAAGAGGGTTTAAGTGATGAGTATTTTTCTCAATACGATCAAGTCAATGCGCCACTTCAAAGTAACAATGTACAAGATGATTAGGTGCAACCACATGGAAATGCAGCAGAACGAGAATATATGGTTCATCTATGGGATCAAATTGCTGACCACTTTATGCAAAACATAGAATGAATGATTTAAATAAAAGTATGTCAGTTGTATCAATTTTTAGATAAATTACCTTTCATGTTTTGGCAATTGAGACCTTAGGCTTTTAGTTATAACTCTATTAACACTTTGTCGGCTACTTATGTGAATACATCTTTGTGTAAAAAATCCACCGGATGTCGTCATTTTATTCTTTTATTTTTTACTTTCATTTTTGTATGGTTCGTACGTTAAATGTACAAGATGATGATGATGATCATTATGAGGACGAGGATGAGGTGCAACCACATGGAAGTGCTGCGGAACGAGAATATAGAGTTCATCTACGAGATCAAATTGCTGACCACTTAATGCAAAATATAGAATGAATGATTTAAAAAAAAAATGTCAGTTGTATCAATTTTTAGATAAATTACATGTCATGTTTGAATGCTATGCAAAAAGTCCATGTCTTTTAACTAAAGACTTTTGGTCCACATCTTCTTTTGCAGACATGGAAAAAATCAAAAGACATTTTACATCTTAAAAAACAAACACCACCAAAGTGACCAACCTATCACTTAACTTGTTAAGTCGTTCCATTTCCATTAAGTCAAAACGAAACGACTCTATACATCTGTAAGTAAAAAAGAAACAGCACCGCAATTTTAGTTATTAAGATCCTAAGTTTTAACCCTTGTATTTGACCTTTTCCTAATGTCTATATGTTGACAGCCCAGAATGCTGTTATGACATTAACTTCTGTGCTTCCGATGAGGTTTCTGTGTTGGAAGATTTGGTTATAACATTGGCAGAAGGGATTGCAAGTATTTATTTGGAGCTAATTTCTGTAGACAGCAACATGTCAAATGAAATGAACAACCTTGGTTTGACTTTGTGCACTTTGTCAACTCGAGCGCTTCAGAGAATATGGAATGAGGTCGATTGCAAAATTTTAATTTTATACTTAAACAACTCAAGTCACCTTAGGTGATGTTTCCATTTGACTTAATGGATTAAATGGGGAAACTATTAGATTATATACGAGTGTTTGTTTTTGACATAATGCAGAAAGAACGACTTAATAGAGAAAGTCAGGGAAATGAGGCTTTCCCTTAGATCCTAACTTTTTGCAAATTTGCCCTCGTTTGATTTTTTTTTTCTTACAGGTGGTGTTGAACCAGTGGTTGTATCAGTGGCAGCACACTTGCGGAAATGAAAGGCAAAAAAAAATAAAGGAAAGTTTGAGTCTTAAGTCGTTTTTTTTGGTGCATTAATTCAAAACGATCATACATATTAAGTAAAAAAGAAACTTTAACATCTAAATTAACTCCAATTCTTTAATAGTCAGTATATTGAATCATAGGCCCTAGCCCCTAGGGTCTTGAGGTTATTTCTAAAGTTCGCTAATAAGATAGACTTTTAGAAAGCCATGAATAAAATTATCTTTGACTAAGCACACCTTGACCATTACACGGTGGAGTATTGCTTACGAAAAAGATTATTCATATTCGTTAACCAAATACACAATTCTATGTAAAACGAATACAGTAGCCTCTCCTTTTGACTAAAAAGCCACTTTGTCTGGAATCACAGAATAATGTTGTATAACATTATTGGTAATATAATATGAATATATAATCACCGATGTTATTACTGGCATAATCCATTTTTTTAATTAAAGGTAGGGTAAACCATCGCTAAGTTGTGAAGATGACACACAAATCGAAAAATGATCCAAAAAAATTGAGGGTTTTGCATGCATTGGACCGGGACTCAGGCCGATGTCAATTAGACAAAAGTTGTACTTTTTTATACCAACCGAAAATTTGGAACAAAGTTGGATAGAGAGTTGCTTTTGATATGTCGTCCATACAAAAGACGTAAATGCCCTTCTCATTCTCATATAAATAATTGATGTAAAAGTTTGTCATGTCCTGTCCGGTCGTGTCAGCTTCCATAAGAAGGAAGTACTAGATAACTAATCCTACTTTTTTGGAAACGGCAATTTTAACCTAGATAACTAATCGTACTAATTTTCTTGAATCACCAGCTTTCATATACTAATCATTAATTGCATGTGGGGTGTTGAATAGTAACTCAATGATATGATAGCAAATAGTAATTTGATTTGTTTATTAGGTAAATGTCTGTCTGGCTTAAACTTATATATGAAATTATGATGTCTTATATCTCTTAATTTGTTGTTTATTGTTTGAATTAAAGTGGTGGGAACATGAACAGGGGGTTGAGAATGAAAGGTGGATTCTACTTTTTAATAGGAAATTGTAAAAGCAAAAGTCGCATTTTAGAAGATCATATTCTGCCCTACCATCTTTACAATCAACTTTTTTATCGAACAAGACTTGTTACCATTACATTAATCAAATTCTAGCGACTTATCTTTCCATAAAGCAAGGTTTCCCACTTGAGTCATTACTTCTTTGCTTCTATGCCGAAAGTGTGAATTTTATTAGAAAGATTCAGGTGAGCATCTTAGGTTTAGAAGATTCTGAACAGTGTTAGGAATTAATGAAACTAGTAGGTATGCCCATTCATACACGTAAGAGCATACACACAGTAATGGAAAGTAAAACTTTCATACACGTAAGAGCATACACACGGTAATGGAAAGTAAAACATATACAGTATAAACGTGATTCATTGTAAGGTTACTGAACTACCCTAAATCCGACTATTTCTTTGCAATTGCATTTATTCGTCTGATTAAGATCTTAATCAGACGATTATCTGCAATTATCTGCAATTGCATTTGCAGATTAAGATATTTTATTATAGAAATGAAAACAACACCACCCCTAAAATCCGACCTTCTCATGTACTCCTACTTTTATTTAAAGGGTACGTTAGATATTTGATAAATAATCAAACATTATTATTAAACGACGAATAGAACCAATTGTCGGATTATTTTCTTGCTATAATTGCAAGGAAAAAGTCCGCATTGGAAATGAAACGTTTGTTATTGGAGTAGGGTTAAAAAGGCAATTTGTTTGGGGATGAATTTGAAGATTGCCAATTATTGTAGAATATGCAAGGACAAGAGATGTGTGGACCATGGCCATTTCCTAATTCCTCAATTCAAGCTGAAACTTACCTGTTCAAATGAAAACAACACCCCCTCTAAAGTCGAGACCAATCACTAGGCTGATGAGATACTCTCATGATTTGATAATGATATATATATATATATATATATATATATATATATATATATATATATATATATATATATATATATATATATATATATATATATATATATATATATATATATATATATATATACAATTACTGTGAACAATATGAACAATTAGTGTGATTATACGATCGATCTTAACGATCTAACAAACGACAAGCACAAAATCGGGATCTATGAACGAACTATTGATTATGTAATCAAATCTGAATTCAAACTGATATTATTATCGGTTACGATTATCAATTGAAAATATTAATTGTCGTAAATAGAATTTAATTTGAAATTCGGAGATCTGCTCGAAAAACCGATCGTATCCTTGAAACATAAATGGATGTGATTCAGTCCTACGATCGCACAATATTTAGGATCCGTATTTGATCCTATATATATATATATATATATATATATATATATATATATATATATATATATATATATATATATATATTAAAATAGAATTCATCTAAATTCAAACTTTTATTTAAAAATTAATGTATAATACAAATTTATGCCAATAAAATAATGTTGATATGTAGATTATATAATTACTCAAATCAGTCTTATCAAACTGTTTGTAATTTATAAACAAATTATATATTAGTTTAATTAAGTACAAATATGTTCGTTATACCATGGTAATATTATACGTTGGTATGTAAATATATAACTTTTTAAATAAATAACAAATTGGATATTTAAGTATTACGTTTATCATATATATTAAATTTATTTATTGTTATTGAATTCAGGATTTGTATATTTAAACAAACAGATAACTTTTTAAATAAATAACAAATTGGATATTTAAGTATTACGTTTATCATATATATTAAATTTATTTTTTGTTATTAACTTATTTTTTCTAATCATGCTTGTTGCCACGACAATTGCACCACCTTGTCATGATTATGCTTATGACATGACCAAATATAAATATGTTGAGGTTAGAGCTTTTTTTTCGTAAAAAAACTCAATGGTTAAAAAGAGAGGTGTTAAAAAACTCCATTAAGAGGTTTAAACTAGATTATCTGTATTAATTAGTAACCTATGTTTAACACATAAAGATTCTCAAGATTTTATCTGTTTCCATATTTATCTTTTTGTGGTTCATGTTTTAGAGCATGTACAGAGTAAACTTTATTGATTCTTAATGGAACTGAATTAGGGGGACAAAATATTATTTTATTGTAACTTTTAATGTTTGTGGTGGTCAAAATTTGACGTGGATTTGTATTGCCAAGAGAAACAAACCTATTGTGGATGTTATTTGAGACATTTTTTTTTCTTTTTTTAATTTCTTGATCTTATGTTTGTAGATCTAACTGTAGTTGGGGATTGCTAGAGATCTTTGTTGAAAATGAATTGTATTGGTATTCCATAAAAAGGTAAGAACATAAGGTGTAAAATATTTCTATTAATTTTTTTATTCAAACCGTGTAACACACGGGTTTTAAACTAGTATATATATATATATATATATATATATATATATATATATATATATATATATATATATATATATATATATATATATATATATATATATATATATATATATATATATATATATATATATATATATATATCCTCAATGCTTTCTGTAGATGAAATTAAGTCTAAAGGTGGGTGGGGATTTGGGACTAATACTAATGATTTTATGCTTTTAGTACTAATTCTTTATATTAAAGTTACTGATGTCTAGAAGTCAGACCTTTAAACGGGGATCTTTATTTGATAGAATTAATTGAATACGGAGCGAAATAAGAGGAAAAAGTAATTGAATATTATTTAAAACTGCAACATAACTTTTGATCCCAGGTTAGTATCGCGTAATCACCTTCCACCTCAAGAACGTGGTGTAGATGAAAGCAGCTCCCTTGAACTATAGAAGCATAAGCCATGCCATCGCTATCTATTTCACATCGTACCCTTGAGTGAGTGGCTTGAGTGCTGAAAACCATTCCATCAAACATATAAAAATCAAGTCTCTAAAATTGTTTTTTTTTTTTTTTTTTTTTTTTTTTTGTAAATGTAGTTCATGAAATTCCGTATGTAAATAATGTTAATGGGCATTGAAGGTGTAGTTTATGAAATTCCCTAATTTTCACTGGGACCGCCCCTTTTTGACATGTGTTCTTTTTGGTTGCAACAAAAAACAAAAATTGAGAGAAAACGAGGGCAAAAGCAAAGTTGCAAATCTATTTCTCTGTTCTCTATGGAATTGTCCTCCTATCTTTAAGAATCAAACACCGATGCGTAGCTATCATACCCTCAATCTTGATTTTGAGGCATACAAATCCCTCGAATCAATTTTAAATGGAAGATGGAAATTGTTTTCAACTCAAACATGACTTAGTCTAGGGCAATAGTTAGTTGTAAATAATGGTAGTGGGTGACAAATTGACAATGGTGATATGTGGTGGCCGAAGAAAGAAAGGAGGTCGGCTTAAGGTTGGATATGGTAGACCATTTATAATTTATTAATGATATGCAGATTAATGTAAATTGTAATTAAATAGAAAAGATAAAAAATAATAATAAGAATATAAAAACTATTTTACATAGATAGGAAACCAACCATATAACTTGATTATCCTGAGTCAAAAAATAAAAATTAGAAACGATCTATGGAACTTGTAGGAACTATTTACGTAAATTTATCTAAAAGACAAACTAAGAAAATATCCAATGTAAAATGATGATATTAGCAATCCTTTCGGATAGATGGTCAACTTTGACAACTCGGAAATCGAAAATTTTATAAAACATAAAATAGATTAAAATTACAATATAATACATTTTTGGAGATTTAAAGATGAAAAAATCAACTAAAATAGAAACCACAAATGTAATTTACTCTAGGATTGACGAGGAACATGCTTTCATGTAGCAACCCCCTATTAGGGTATCACTCCTTTTGAATTGCTATTATTCTTTTCTTTTTTCAGATTTTCGTAGGCAAAAAGACAAAAGCATCGTTCATGAACCACTCATTAAAAGGAGGTTTATGACTCATATACATAATCCTAGTGTGCAATTACAAATTTGACCTTTACGTACGTACCATTTCCCCAGTTCTCTCGCTAACAATATTTTTCGTATAACTTTAACAAAGATTATTCGATCATACATGAAATTTGAAGGTGGGATGGTCCCATGGAACACCCATCATGGGAGACAAACGAGGCAAGTCATATATATATATATATATATATATATATATATATATATATATATATATATATATATATATATATATATATATATATATATATATATATATATATATATATATATATATAAGCGATCCGGTGAGGACACTTCTTAAAATGAGGACTCGTGAGGACACCTTAAAAAAATTGAAAAAAAATAAAACAAAAATATAAGTAATAAAATGGATCATAGTACTATGTTGGAGAAAAAAAAAATTCGAAAAAAAACTTGTGGATCATTAATTTTTTTTATAATGAAACAATGATCCACAAAATAAAATTTTTTGTGTATCATTACTGTTTCTCCATGATCCAAATTTTTTTTTCTAATTTTTTTTGGATCATGATATAGAACTATTCTTGATTTTATGATTTGTATTTTTTTAAAATTTTTTTAAGGTGTCCTTACGAGTCCTCACCGAAAAAAAAGTCCTCACCGGAACGGGACCCTATATATATATATATATATATATATATATATATATATATATATATATATATATATATATATATATATATATATATATATAGAAAGAGAGTTAGTATTAAATACATTTGGTAAATATTGTGTGAATGTAGGACCAATTTTGGACAATTATATTGATAAAATCAAGAGCTTAGATGATAGTGGCATTTGTGTAATTAAAATGAAATAATAAAAAAATACACGCGTGTTCGGCTGATGAAGGGCAATACAGTAAAATTGTAAAACATAATCAAAACGGAATATTGCTAGCATCACGGGACACGATCATGTTTACGGTTGGATGCGGTGGTGGTTTTTGACGCCGTTTGCGGCTGCCGGAGGCGACAGATATAGTCGTCTGGAAATCCACATATTGATTATCAGAGAATGAACTTGTAAAATTGTTGTTCACGTAAAAAATAGTTACGTAAGAGTTTTCAAAGTCTATTCTCAGAGAATGGTTTGTAAAATTGTTGTTGACGTAAAAAAAATAGTTACGTAAGTGTTTTCAAAGCCAATTTTCAAAGAATGTTATATGTGTTTAATAACTGTAGTACACATACTAAAGATTTTTGTAGAATATTTATATCATTCTCGGAGAATGGAGTAATTATATATGTTTACAGAGGGCTGGGAACTGCTATATGGAAAGCCCCATTCTATAAGAATGAACGTGAACCATTCTCATGAACGTGAAGAAATGCTACTACATTCTCAAAGACATTCATCCCCATTCTCTGAGAATGCCACATTCTCTGAGAATGAACATGAACCATTCTCATAAACGTGAAGGAATGCTACTGTATTTAGACATTCATCTCCATTATCTGAGAATGCCTTTCCAAAACCCAGAATAAAAAAAAGGCGGAGATCGATTTTTTTAAACCTGCAAATTAGACCGATTGCTTCAAAACAGACTTGATCGTGCTTCAATTTGCTTCGATCGAAAGTTCACCACCGCCGAATATGCTTCAATCGATTTGCACCACCGCCGAACCTGCAAATTAGACCCACCTGCAAGTCAATTTGCACCACCGCCGATGGTGCCTATAGTCGTCGACATTGGGAATTTTGCCGTGGATGAGCACCTTCGTCGACATCAGACCCACTTGCAACTCGATTTGCACCACCGCCGACGGTGTCTATAGTCGTCGACATCGGGAATTTTTCCGTCGACATCAGACCCACCTGATAAAAGAGGCTCGTGGAAGGAATAATGGGGGAAGGGTATTCCGATCGTGCCCTTGTGAAATCGATGGATATTATTAGGTCGCACAGTATTTAGAAAACGTATTTGAACATATATATATATATATATATATATATATATATATATATATATATATATATATATATATATATATATATATATATATATGGAGTTAGTATTAAATAAAAATGTTAATTATTGTGTGATCGTAAGACCATTCCTAGACCATTAGATTGAAAAAAATGAGTGGTTGTGATCATGGTGGCATTTTTGTAAATAAATCAACAGAAGAACTCGCTTCCTGGAAAAAACGGACAATGAAGGGTATAAAAGTAATTTTGTGAAATCAACGAGATATGCTAGAAATTAGCATTTTGGTTTGATTTCCGAATACGATGCATTGATTTTCGACGTCGGTTCCTGCATAAATTCCGATTTTGTTCTGTTCATATTGATAGGTCGTTTAATTTTGAAGAATTGGTTTTTCGATTTTGCAATAACCGTTAGTATCAGAATTGTACCCAATTATAAATCAAGATCTATTATGTTTTAATTGGTTTTTAATTTTGTAATTTTTGTATGTGCGAAAGATTAAGATGTGTATAACGTTAACAACTTTTTGTGCAGCGTTTATGTTGGTTTGTCGAAGACCATTCTTGGAGAATGGCTGCTAATTTTTGTTGTTTTTTTGACATTATTAGAGAATAAACACATATGTTACAGTTTGAACATTCTCTGAGAATGCATCCAATAAAACCATGTGTTACACATGGAACATTATCAGAGAATTAGGACCACAATAAAAGTCTCAGAGAATATGGAATGAAATATCTACATTCTTTGAGAATGAAAGTTATTTTACAAAGTCGACATTGGTTACATTCTCCGAGAATGAACAAATATACCATTCTCAAAGAATGCCTATAAAAAGAAAACAAAGATGAAGACGAATCGCAAAAACGCAGACATTGGTTACATTATCTGAGAATGAACAAATATACCATTCTCAAATAATGCCTATAAAAAGAAAACAGAGATGAAGAGATGAAGGCGAATCGCAAAAACGCAGACCCAAAATCAACACACCCAAAATTAATTATAAAAAGTGGCGCTATTCTCGCTTCAACGCTAACCGATTTCTAATCAAATGCAGTGCTTGGGGCCGGCGCCTGGGCGGTGGTGGTCGACGGTGGTGGAGTTGGTCCTTGTGGGTCACGATTGCTGTGGAACGAGGCAAAAGAACCTGGGCGGTGGTGGTCGACCGCGGTGGAGCTGGTTTCTGTTGTGTCAAAAAGACCATCGCCGACAGCGGTGGTGGATTCCGGCGACAACGTCGGGTGCAGGTGGTCGGCTATGGTATAAGGCATCGATCGATTTTGCTAATTAGGGCTTGATAGATGTTCTGGTATAAAAAGGGAAGAATAGGAGAGAGAGAGAGAGAGAGAAAGAGAGATGAATTTACCATCATACCCTTTATAAATGGGTGGACCACAATTGGTCTTACAATCACACAATATTTAGAAAATGTATTTGAAGCTACATATATATATATATATATATATATATATATATATATATATATATATATATATATATATATATATATATATCAGGATCGAGTGATGACTCCAATTTCGGTGAGTATTGTGAGGACAAATCTGGACATCCAATCTTGAAAAATGAGTGGCTAATATTCATTGTGAAAAAATTGACACATTTTAAAAGCTTGGAGGGCTAGTTGTCTAAAAATTAAAACTAGTGGGTGGGTAATACAAATTAGAAGGGTAATATAGTAATCTGATCGAGTACCCCTCCCCCATTGCGACACTTGTCACAATCTCGTTTGCTGGGTTTTTTTTATTCCACCAACTTAGTTTTTGGGCCATAACTTTTTTTCTTTGTAAAAAAAATTCTGAAAAAACCAAAGTTCTTAAAATTTAATTCTCTACAAAACAAGCACTATCATGAAAATTTGAAATACAAATATTTTTTATTTTTTATTTTTATAAAAAAACAAAAAATAAAAAAAATCACCAAAAATTATGAAAATTTAAGGGATCATTGTAGACATTATATTAGTAAGTTTGCAAAAAGAAATTTTTGAAAAAAATATTTTTATGTATTCATTTTTATATTTTTAAGTAAAAAAATTCATCAAAATAGCAAAAAAATATACATGATCCAAAAATATTAAGAACCAAAATATGTTTAATGATTCAAACTGTTATAAACTAATTATTTTATGAATCAAAACTTAACAAATAACAAAAAAATATACATGATCCAAAAATATTAAAACCAAAATATGTTTTATGATCCAAAACTTATGATCCAAGATTCAAAATTAGTTATGATCCAATATCCAAAACGAGTTATGATGCAAAACGAGTTTTAAACGAAAAATGTAATAAAAAAACTGGAAAAAACGAAAAAAGGAAAAAAATGGAAAAAGAAAAAAACGAAAAATAATATTTAAAAAAAATAAAAAACTAAATAAAAATAAAAAACACAGCTAAATTATGTTGTATGGACGTGAGTAACATGTGATTATATCCTCGAATCCGTATTACGTTCCATGGACGAGCGTCATATGGGATTACATCAAATCCAATAATTACGTTTGACGTTATTGCCCTTAAGGAAATGAATGGACGATAATTGTCCTCGCAGTCCTCATCCAAATTGAAGTTCTCACCGGATCCGGACTATATATATATATATATATATATATATATATATATATATATATATATATATATATATATATATATATATATATATATATATATATATATATATTATATATATATATATATATATATATATATATATATATATATGTATATATATATATATATATATATATATATATGTATATATATATATATATATATATATATATATATATATATATATATATATATATATATATATATATATATATATATATATATATATATATATGATTAGGTTCATATGAGACCATTAGATTTCGTGAGACCGGGAGACGCAATCATATCCACTCATTTTGGGTGTAAAAAAAAAATAAATAATAAAAAATGCAAAATAAATGAAAAAATATATTTATTTATTATTTTCGTCATTTTTTATTCAAAAAAAATAAAAAAGACAAAATTGCAAAATTGGTCCATGTGTTTGTCATTTTATATGGTTTTGGTCCAAAAAGGTTTGATGGTGCACCATTGGTTCAATTTTGAATCTTTTTTTGTGATTTTGGTCCCTATCAACTTGAAAAGACGATTATACCCTTTATATTTATTTATTTATTTTTTATATTTATTGTCAATGAATTTAAGTAATTAAAAATAAGAAAAATACTTTCTCTCTCTCTCTCTCTCTCTCTCTCTCTCTCTCCACACATACGAACCCTAAAAGGGATTTAAGGAAAAAAACTCTACAACCACATCTCCTTCTTCTCCGATCAGATCCACCAACCATTACCACACCTCCACAACTGTCTAGGTCACCTACCCACACGTCTCAATTCAGAAAACCAACAAAAATCAAATTTTGGAATAAAACTTAGAAAGCGCAAAAGAAAATCAAAGTAAACTTCAGAAAACCCCAGAAATCCAAACAACCCGATTATCTTCATCGCATTCTACCTTTTATACATGGAGCTAGGGTTTTAGCTCCGACGAGCTATAGATCTAAACAAATTGTCAAAAGGGTTTTCATCTCTTCTTCCCTTCGTTCCATCTGAAGGCTTCATAACGTTAGCCATTAACAAAACCCTAGCAATGGCACCATCTGATATTCCGTTCAGCATACGTTAGTGGTGGTGAAGATGACCTTTCTCCGGTCAGATCCAGTCGACTATACGAACCCCCACCACACCTCCTTTCTCTCTCACTCTCTCTCTTAGCACATATACAAACCACCACCGGAGACGAAGTGAAACCCCCAGCGGTGTGACAGAAGTGTTGGTCGGAGCAAGGTGGCGGGATGAATGTGAACAGAGAGACGAAGCATCATCGGAGAAGATGTCGGGGTCTACCACCGCTGGAACGAAGCTCTAGACGAGAGGGGTCAGTCTCTGTCGAAGATGTGTCTGTGAGGTGGTGGCGTGTTGCTTCCTTACCACCAGAGACGATTCTTTAACCTAGATCTACAATGGCGTCCTTAAAGAGAGAGTGAGATATAAAGAAAGGGAGAGACAGATCCAGGAGAGAGAGCGGGGGGATGGGGTGGGGGGTGATATTTTTTTGATTTATTTTAAATAAAAGAATAAAAAAATAAACAAAATAGATTAACAAATAATTACTTAAGGGGTATATTTGTCATTCCAGGTCGTGTGCGGACCAAAACCACAAAAAAATGTCAACAATATGGACCAAAATCACATAAAATATCCAAAATTGGACCAATGGTGCACCACCAAACTCTTTTGGACCAAAACCACATAAAAATGACAAACACAGGGACCATTTTTTGCAATTTTGTCTAAAAAATTAGCTTTTTTTTTCATATTCTAGTAGGATATTAATTCTATGTAATATTCTATTAGAATATTAAACATCCAGCAACATTCCACTGAAATATTTTTTGATTTTTAGGTTTTTTTAGATAGAATAATTAGCAAAAATTAGTAGGAGATTTTTTTAAAAAAATCTCATTATTTTAGCCTATTTTAATTTTTTTATTTTTTGATCTCCAAAATGAGTGGCTAGGATTGCGTCTCTCCATCTCACAAAATCTGCATGGTCTCATTTGAACTTATATATATATATATATATATATATATATATATATATATATATATATATATATATATATATATATATATATATATATATATATATATATAAAGTTATAATAAGACTCATAATTATTGTGTGGTCGTAAGGACTAATCATAGCCAAGAATCTGTCAATGGTAGTTTGGTAATTTTGTTTAAGGATAAAATAAATTCAAAATCTGATCCTTTAAATTATGTCATCAATCTTCTAAAATTAAGGCATTAATCCCCTAAAATCATGGCTACACATTATCACCATAAAATGCATTCAATTTCTCGGAACCCTAGATACCAAACTCTCATCGTGATCAACAACCATCACCTTGCCTTACAGCTCTAACTTCCGTCACATACACCACCAGTTGTCTGCTTCCTCGTCAACGCATCGACCACCATCCTTATACCACTCATGAAACTCGACTGTAATCCATTCTCTTGATCATCAGTTACACCTACCACATAGTGTTTAACCACCGCTTATATATCTACAGTCACCATCACCATCACTAATGCTTTCATCCTACAACCATCAAACCACCTTTCATATCTTATCGCCATTTTTAGTGACATCTGATTACCACAAGAGTTCTTGATGGCTCCGTTTGACATACAAGAAACGAATCGAGTGGTTACAACATATTCTTTCAAGGGGGACAACAATCTAAATTATTTTCAAAAAAGAACACTTATTCTGTTAAAATGACAATGTTTTCTGTCAAGAATGACATTGTATTCTGTCAAGATTCTTGAAGATTTTGGGGCTGGAAACACACACATGACAATCAATGTTATGGAGAGATAAGTTGAGATTCTTGGAGATTCTAGGTAAATCTTGTGTAATTAGAACATAAAAGAAATAAAGAAGAAGCTTTTGAGTGTCATTTGAAGGTAGTCATTCTAATAGAATGTGATATTAGCTTCTACTATAATATTCAAATACAATATTCTAGCTATTCTGTTTTGTATGTTAGCTTCTATTATGATATTCTAATCCTTCCGATATTGCACAATACAATATTCTAGGCATTCATATTCTGAATTTCTAGATTCTAAATATGTTTACATACAAAAGTGTTACAACTTTGACTATGTACTTCATTATAACAGAATATGTAATTATGATTTTGTAATTCATTCTAATAGAATATTTAACTTACTTTCATATAAATATGATTTTGTATAATTTTGTAATTCATTTTGATAAAATATAAGTGATTAATAACTCATAATAATAATTCAAATTAATTTTACAACTTTATTAGAATTGTAACAAAATCGAAGTTTGAATTTGAAAATAAATTCGAATTCGAATTTGCAATTAAATTGAAATTCATAATTTAATCCCATGAAAATCTCACATTCCATATTTGAAAAAACATAAAAAAAAGTCCATATTACCCTTTAAAATGATATAAATGGAACGTTGATAATTTTTAATTAAAAATATCAATATTCTCATATTAATAACAACGATAGATTATTAGAATTCTACGCACCAAATTTGTGCTTACGACCACACAAAAATTGTGGTTCTTAATATAACCTAGCTATATATATATATATATATATATATATATATATATAATTATATATATATATATATATATATATATATATATATATATATATATATATATATATATATATATATATATATATATATATATATATATAAGTTAAATGAGACGGTGAAAATTTTGTGAGACAGGGAGACGCAATCACAGCCACTCATTGTAAGAACCCAAAAAAATGGTGACAAAGGTATAAAACGAAAGTATACGGAGTTTTGGTTGAACTATGATCTAATAATAAAAATTTTGTATAAAAAGAGTAAAAAGGGCATTTTCGTCATTTTGGAAAATTTAACTTCATAACGAGATTTTAATGTGTTAAAATGTTTTTAACGTGCAAAATAAGTTTATAAGTGGAGTAAAGCTATAAAAGTTAGAAGTTTTTACAATCTAAGCACGTTATATGCTATTTTGGAAAAAATGGTAAAAAGGGGCAAAATGGTCATTTCACATGCAAATGACCTCAAAGTCAAGAAAATGTAATGTTGGGGGTCAAAATGAAGAAATTAAACTTATAAAGTCATGAAAATGTGTTTTTAAGTCACTTTGGGAAGAAATGGAACTTAAGGGGTTAAATTGGCATTTGGACAAAGTTAGGTGGTATAAATAGGAGAAATATCTTCTCCCATAAGATGGAACACGGGAAATCAGTTCCAGAGGGAACCAGAGAGAGAGGTCGAGAGAATTCTAGGAGGAGAAGCAATGGATGTAACAATTAGTCATTTAGTTCAAGATTTCCAAGCCAAATCAAGGTAAGAACACTTGTTCTTGACTTCTAGCACACAAATTCTTCACGGGGTAATTTGGAAACTAAAAGTTCAGTTGCAATCCAATATGTTTTATGAGTCTTTTCATCTAAACAAGCTTGAATTATCAAGCAATTCTATTTAAATCAAAAGATATGGTTGAATTGGGAAAATCATGATTTTGGCCAAGAACCCTAATTCACGGGTCCTTGTAATTAAAGATGATTTTAATGACTAAAGTGAGTTTAATATGTTAGAATAGATGTAAGAAATCAGTTTTGATAATTAATTTGAAGAAATTTCAGTTTTTGGACCAAAAATGTCAAAAACGGGATTTCCATGAATTTGAATGGAATCAGTGATTCCATGGTTAAAAGACGTGTTTAAATAATGGGTTTTGGTCCTGGAATGAGTCTAAAACGATTAAGTAAGTCATAAAGAACTTAATATGAGAAATTAGTGAATTACAAGACAAAAATCGGACTTAAACTGGACTCTGCAGGTCATGCACGAGTCGTGCATTTTAAACCTTGGGTTTGCACGAGTCGTGCACTACCTGGGAACAAAAGAAAGTTGTTTTTAGAGGAGCACGAGTCGTGCTCTTTGTAGTGCAAAATATGCACGAGTCGTGCTCCCACTGCAGTGGCAAAATAAAGTGTAATTTGATGCTAGGCCTATCCATTTGATCCCCAATTGATACCATAAGGTTAATATGATATAAAAACATGAAAAATAATGTTAAGTTGATTGTATGACTTTCCAAGGGTATAATGGGCAACAATGTACCATATAAGGGATAATTGAAAGTAACAAAGAAGAGGATAAGTGAATTAATGAATGTCACAACCATATTGTGATATGGGTCTAGGGAGGTTTGAAATCAGTGGTCTATACATACTAATAAAGTATAACATGTTATTAATAAAATGTGAATAAACTCCTTAGGTACTTAAGGAGTAGAAGATCGTGAATAGGAGGGACGAGGAAAAGGAGGGTTCTAGTTAGACTTCTCTAACTAGTCAAGGTGAGTAGTATGTGGATTTTTGGGTACATAGCAAAATGGGTTTATGCAAAGAAATGAATTTTTATACACAATGTTTTATGAGTCAAAAATGGTTTTATAGAACTTGAAATGGTTTAATGGAAACAGAAATGGCTTTATGGAATTGGAATTGGTTTTGTGAAATTGGTAATGATACCATGAAATGGTAAGTATAATGTATACAAAAGATAAAGGAGAAATACAAGAAAGTAATAAAGTGATTGAGCCCATGTTGATGAGTTGAGAAGTATTCGGATAAAGACCACGGCCTGCTGCGGTAGGGGTGGCAAAGAGACACTACTGGGATGGTACCTCCCGTCGCGAAGTAGTTGTCTTACCTTGGTAGATGAATTCGTTTCATACTATTGAGGAAGTAGCTATACGGGTGCGCTCGTATAAAACCTACGGGTGCGCTCGTAGGAATGTGCTCACTAATGAAAAGGAATACCTATGAGTGCGCTCATAGGAAATTAAGTAATTGGTAAATTTGGAATGTTTAAAGTATAAGAAAATTATTTTGGGTCTAAAACCCGTATTACTCACGAGACGTATGTCTTACGTATGTTTTTAAAATGCTATGTACTCAGGTAGCAAAAGAAAGGGTAGATGACGCGTTAAAGGAACAAGAAATTCTAAATTGATCAGAGTATGTACCTATTTCCTTAAATTATGGTAATGTATTGAGCTTGTGACACCCTGTATTGAAACTGAAAAATTTTGATGGAAAAATTTAACATGTAAATTGTTTTATTAAAATGTTGTATATGGAACGGGGTGTTACAAATTTGGTATCAGAGCCATAGTTTAAGTGAACTAGGTGTCAATACTTGAGCCTAGACTTAAACTGTGTAGGAGTTAAGTAGGGTAGATACTTAACTATGAGGTTGTAAGTAAGGAAAAGAGGGAGTAAACCCAAAACAGTGGAGCATGAGTCTTGGTGGTAAAGCTGGAAGCAAGTATGTATAGGTGGTTATAATAATATGGGCCCGTACTATCATAATCACAGGATATATACTTGAGTCTGGCGGAATCATACGAGAAACATGTGAAACTGTAAGGGATGAGTGGAGGAGGTGTGAGGGGACATAGGTTTAGAGTACATGTGCAATAGAATCCAGTATGCCTAAAAATATTAAAGTAATATTTGAAAAGTATTAATGGTGAAATAATTAGTATGAGTTATGAAGTGGGGGAAAACCCCATATTCTATATGTGAACTACTACAAAGTATGAACGAAGAGAGTTGAAATTAATATAACAGGGGTGTAAAAAGGGTAAGAATCCAAATATGTGGTTGTAATAACCACCATACCATATGAAAAATATTGTAAAGTATACGTAACGGGACATGCGACAGTATGAAAGAAAACAGTAAAAGGGACATAACCAGAAGATATAAATATATCGATAATTTTTGAACAGGGAGAAATGGGGTATATAGTACAAATATCAAGGAAAGTGTATAACTGAAAATTCTGTTGTCTAACGGAAAAGAATTATGATTATGGAATGAGAATAAAAGTAGTAGCACAACAATGGTCAAAGAAATATAGATTGGGGAGAAGAATATAGATACATATATATGAACAAAATTCCTAAAGGAAAGAAGAATGTCATTTAATTGGGAAACAGAAGAAAATGAGTTGGGTTTTAAAAATTATAGACAAACCTAAGGACTGTATAAAAGGGTAAAGAATAAATACTGAAAAGTAATATGAAGAGTCTCCCAGGGACAACCAGGTAATTAAAGTATGATCACTAAGAGCTGTAATCAAACATGTTGTTATGAAACAAAAGTAAAATACTTAATTAAGTACTAGACAAGGAAGCAAAGACAGAAATGAAAATTTAGAAATGAGAAGTCGTGACTTCCAAACCTGAAGTAAAAGTGATAATTAAACGCATCTAATGGTTGGAACAAATAACTAAGTCATAAGTACAATGCTATAATGAGTAAATATAACAAAGTAAGCTACCTGAATGGGAAGGAAATGAAAAAAATGGAAAACTAATAAAGGATGTGAGTATTTTGTATTATCGTAATACGATTATAAGAAAATGAATTGAGAAATGGAGGTAGAATGCCTAATCAGATGTTAGGCAAGAAATTAAAGATAAAGTAAACGTTGAAGATAATGAGGGGAAATATAAAGAAAGTTATTAAAGAAAATGGTAATGAGAAAAATGGTCGTTGGGATCCGATTTGGTAATCATATAAAATAAGTATAAGTAGAAATGTCAATGGTAAAAGGGTAACCGAAAGAATGTGTGAATGGCGACTGAAATAATATGAGGAAAGAAATAAAATTAAATATCTTGATAAGCATCAGAAAAAGAATCAAAGAAAGAATAAGAACGATAATAAACAGACAAGAAGTTACCCTTTCCGTATATGAATGAATATAATTAGCAAAAGTATCCGAAGATTGTGAGAAATGGCCAATACATGGTTAGTAAAGATGAAACATAAGAAAGAGTGTATATGTATATATGTGCATAAATATAAAAGAACAAGTAAGTTACGGGACATATATAAAAGTATACGGGTGATTATGGAATAGGTACCTTAATTAGAATACTATAAAATGTGAAGCATAAGAGTGAGATAAAGTTTTAATGTAAAAAAAAAACAAAAAAAAGAGAAAAACACAAGACGAAATTAAGAAATTGAACATTGGATTGAAAATATTTAAATGCATGGTAGTAAAAAGATCGAAATGATGAAAATTTATTAACAAGTAATATTGGTAAATTGAGCATTGAGTCAAGTAATTGATATGGGACAAGAAGGGATGAGGTACTTAATTTGGGCTTTTAAAACAAAAGAGAATCAACTATATGTATACGTGTACATTATACAATTAAGAACTTGTACATATGTGCTAAGAAGTTGTTAAGAAAATGAGTTGTATATCATTGACAAGTTAGAATCATAATAAGACTAAAAGCATATAAAGTTGGCCATAAATTTCTGACAGCTTTGACCTTCATAAGAGTCAAGCTTAGAATATGTCCATAAAATTATTTGAAGTATGTATGAAGTATATTGAAATTGAGCTTGTAATTATACAATACCATATGTAATAAACTAGAAACACCAAAGAATCAACGTGGTAAAGTCGGGGTGTTAAGTGGTAATCAAGAGGTAAAAGAGAAACAAAATTTATTTGTAAAGGTCTAGAGTGGGACAAGAGTTTGAGAATTGATTTTTGTAATCAAGAAGTCAATAAATATGGTTTGTGAAATCTACTTACATCACAAGATGATAATGTCATGAAAAGTGTAATGAGCATGAAAACGTGAATGATCATATACAAGCTGTATGAGACATTATAAGTTGTTTGAAAAATGGAATCAACCATGGAAAACAATTGAAATACTGGTAGAGGAAGAATAAGTGAGGGATAAAGTGCTAAATTAAGCACTAGGGTGAGAAATAACAATTACGAGAAAGTATTAAAATATAAAATATTAGTATGGGAATGGTACATGGGGGTACCCAACAAAGAAAAACAAATGTACTTATAAAAGTATTGTACAGAAATTGAGGAACGAGAAAGATATATTTATAATAGTAAGAATAATGAGAAAATGAGGACAAAACCTCATAAGTAACAAGAGTGGACGAAAGAAGTAATTAGAATGTTAATACGCTAAAATGTAAAAGTAATACAAGTAAAAAGTGATATAGGTTAAGAAACTATGAAAGTATTGTATACAATGTACAGGAAGCGAGTGAGAGGTATGCGAAATTGAGATTTTGTAAAACTACAAGAGTAAGGACGAGAGTAACGTTTGAATTATTAATAAATCAAGATCCTAAAGTACTATAAGTATCACAAGATACAAGATATGTATTCGTGGGAGTAACTCCTGTGAATTAAAGGGGATGAAGATAACAATATAGTGGAAATGTATGGAAGATAGAATAAAGTTAAATGAATCCTATAATTATGTGATAAGGGTGATGAAAATAAGAGTAATGAAATTGGACAGCAACAAAAGGGCAACTCCAATAGTAAAAATTGTATAAAACTATAAGGCCAAAGAGAGTGTATTATACTTAAAATGACATCTAAGGATATCTAGTTACTCAATACAAAAGGCGGTATGTCGTTTTGGTCCCTCGAAAGTGAGAAATGCGAATTCATATGAGTGGTGTACCGTTTCGACAGATTCTGTCTCAAACGGAAAAGTGAGGATGTAAAGCGTAGTAAAAAAAAAGAATACATCATCTCTTATAAGTAATAATAAGATGGGAGTTGTTAATAGAAATAGAGAAGTGTGAAAATAAATAAGTAATATTAAGTGAAATATGAAAAGAGTGGAAAAAAAAGGGAAAGGGTTTGTTTAAGTAAATGTCCATTAAGAAACGAAATTTTACAAAGAAAAGATTATGTGAATTTTGTATAATTATGGATTACGTATAACTATATGTTATGGAATTTGAAAAAAAAAATTAAGTAAGAAATGTAAGGATATAATCTCACGTGTCCTCATAAAGATATGGAAAAAAAATTAAGTAGAATGCCATTTTTGACAAAAGAATAAAAGTATAAAACAATTCTATAAAGTGAGTTTTATTAAGAGATTCGGTATATAAATAAAATAAGATATAGAGAAATGTAACTGGAAAATAGGGGTATGAGGTATGAATAAGTAATTAAATAGTTGAGAAAACGGTTGTGAGGATCACAAGGGAGATTTTGGTCACTTGATAACAATATTATAAAGCATTTTAGGTAATATAAGAAACAAGAGTAATGTGACTAAGAAAGTATTTTGGGTATTTGGATAAATAAAAAGATTCAAAAGAAATATTTATACTATGTAAATTTTGAGAAGATTCCGAGGACGGAATCCTCTTAAGGAGGGGTGATTGTAAGAACCCAAAAAAATGGTGACAAAGGTATAAAACGAAAGTATACGGAGTTTTGGTTGAACTATGATCTAATAATAAAAATTTTGTATAAAAAGAGTAAAAAGGGCATTTTCGTCATTTTGGAAAATTTAACTTCATAACGAGATTTTAATGTGTTAAAATGTTTTTAACGTGCAAAATAAGTTTATAAGTGGAGTAAAGCTATAAAAGTTAGAAGTTTTTACAATCTAAGCACGTTATATGCTATTTTGGAAAAAATGGTAAAAAGGGGCAAAATGGTCATTTCACATGCAAATGACCTCAAAGTCAAGAAAATGTAATGTTGGGGGTCAAAATGAAGAAAATAAACTTATAAAGTCATGAAAATGTGTTTTTAAGTCACTTTGGGAAGAAATGGAACTTAAGGGGTTAAATTGGCATTTGGACAAAGTTAGGTGGTATAAATAGGAGAAATATCTTCTCCCATAAGATGGAACACGGGAAATCAGTTCCAGAGGGATCCTGAGAGAGAGGTCGAGAGAATTCTAGGAGGAGAAGCAATGGATGTAACAATTAGTCATTTAGTTCAAGATTTCCAAGCCAAATCAAGGTAAGAACACTTGTTCTTGACTTCTAGCACACGAATTCTTCACGGGGTAATTTGGAAACTAAAAGTTCAGTTGCAATCCAATATGTTTTATGAGTCTTTTCATCTAAACAAGCTTGAATTATCAAGCAATTCTATTTAAATCAAAAGATATGGTTGAATTGGGAAAATCATGATTTTGGCCAAGAACCCTAATTCACGGGTCCTTGTAATTAAAGATGATTTTAATGACTAAAGTGAGTTTAATATGTTAGAATAGATGTAAGAAATCAGTTTTGATAATTAATTTGAAGAAATTTCAGTTTTTGGACCAAAAATGTCAAAAACGGGATTTCCATGAATTTGAATGGAATCAGTGATTCCATGGTTAAAAGACGTGTTTAAATAATGGGTTTTGGTCATGGAATGAGTCTAAAACGATTAAGTAAGTCATAAAGAACTTAATATGAGAAATTAGTGAATTACAAGACAAAAATCGGACTTAAACTGGACTCTGCAGGTCATGCACGAGTCGTGCATTTTAAACCTTGGGTTTGCACGAGTCGTGCACTACCTGGGAACAAAAGAAAGTTGTTTTTAGAGGAGCACGAGTCGTGCTCTTTGTAGTGCAAAATATGCACGAGTCGTGCTCCCACTGCAGTGGCAAAATAAAGTGTAATTTGATGCTAGGCCTATCGATTTGATCCCCAATTGATACCATAAGGTTAATATGATATAAAAACATGAAAAATAATGTTAAGTTGATTGTATGACTTTCCAAGGGTATAATGGGCAACAATATACCATATAAGGGATAATTGAAAGTAACAAAGAAGAGGATAAGTGAATTAATGAATGTCACAACCATATTGTGATATGGGTCTAGGGAGGTTTGAAATCAGTGGTCTATACATACTAATAAAGTATAACATGTTATTAATAAAATGTGAATAAACTCCTTAGGTACTTAAGGAGTAGAAGATCGTGAATAGGAGGGACGAGGAAAAGGAGGGTTCTAGTTAGACTTCTCTAACTAGTCAAGGTGAGTAGTATGTGGATTTTTGGGTACATAGCAAAATGGGTTTATGCAAAGAAATGAATTTTTATACACAATGTTTTATGAGTCAAAAATGGTTTTATAGAACTTGAAATGGTTTAATGGAAACAGAAATGGCTTTATGGAATTGGAATTGGTTTTGTGAAATTGGTAATGATACCATGAAATGGTAAGTATAATGTATACAAAAGATAAAGGAGAAATACAAGAAAGTAATAAAGTGATTGAGCCCATGTTGATGAGTTGAGAAGTATCCGGATAAAGACCACGGCCTGCTGCGGTAGGGGTGGCAAAGAGACACTACTGGGATGGTACCTCCCGTCGCGAAGTAGTTGTCTTACCTTGGTAGATGAATTCGTTTCATACTATTGAGGAAGTAGCTATACGGGTGCGCTCGTATAAAACCTACGGGTGCGCTCGTAGGAATGTGCTCACTAATGAAAAGGAATACCTATGAGTGCGCTCATAGGAAATTAAGTAATTGGTAAATTTGGAATGTTTAAAGTATAAGAAAATTATTTTGGGTCTAAAACCCGTATTACTCACGAGACGTATGTCTTACGTATGTTTTTAAAATGCTATGTACTCAGGTAGCAAAAGAAAGGGTAGATGACGCGTTAAAGGAACAAGAAATTCTAAATTGATCAGAGTATGTACCTATTTCCTTAAATTATGGTAATGTATTGAGCTTGTGACACCCTGTATTGAAACTGAAAAATTTTGATGGAAAAATTTAACATGTAAATTGTTTTATTAAAATGTTGTATATGGAACGGGGTGTTACACTCATCTTGAAGATAAAAAAATTAAAATAGCCAAAAATAAATATTTTTGTAAAGACTATTGAGAGATGTATTTTGCATCCGATAATATAAAAATATATGAAGTAAATGATGTTATGTTGATTTTTACCCGTTCGGGTAAGAACGACCAGGTAAAACACTAATTGGTTACTATTTCTAAAACTTATTTATTACTTACATCAATAAAAAATTATATTTAAAAAACTTTTGCTAATATACAAGCTTTTCTAAAATAAAATTTTAATAATTAAACATCTGTCTCAATCTATTTAAAATGTTTTATCAAAACATCCTCATAATTTTTATTTTTAAGAACACATCATATCGCATGTTGGTACTATTTTATTAATTATATGTTTAAAAGAAATAGAACATAATAAAAAATATAATAATTTTATTATATATTTAATAAAACAGATTAATTGATAAAAAACAATAAAATTAAATATATAACATCATCAAGAAAAATAAAATGAAAACGTTTATTAAAATAACATATTAAAATAATATGAAAATAAATAAACAAATAATGAATGATGCATACAAACAAAAAAAATTATAATTCTAGTGTTAGAAATGGTTATAAAATAATAAACCATAAATAAGTTTTCACCGAGTTTTTCTTAATATTCAACACTTTATAACGGCTTTTAAGAAGTTACAGCAAAATACAAGAGTTACAAATGTTTCGGTTTATTGATTTCTTTATAGTAATATGAAATTTGAATTTATAAATTGAGAAAAATAAAATTAAAGTCAAAAAGAGGGATTTCTTGGGCAAGCCTCCAAGCAAGAAAAAAGGGGCACACAAAAACCTTCTCTTCAAATCCACCACGACACTTTCTCTCTTTCTGTTGTCATCCCTTTTCTTTTTTACTCTTCTTTATTGTATGCTCCCCTTTTTCTTTTTTTCTTTTCTTTTCAGACACATTGCCCATATGAGTGCATATTTCAGCTTTTTTATCGGACAAGTATACCCTTATCATTTTACGAAAACCCCGTATGATATACATGTACTATATATATCTCACCGTTATAAAAGATTATTATTTCATATTTAGGAAAAGATCATACCTATAACTTAAGTGGCTCATGTTTACATATATATGTTTTTTTTCTTCATTTGCATATCTCCGAATTAGCGCCGAATGTTAATGATGTTTAATTCTTGAATATTTAAACAATTCTTTCGCTCCACCTTTCACACAACGTAAACATTTTAATCCTTTATTTGACCAACTTATACATATTCCACACATACATAGTTCATGTCAACAATCTAAACTCTACGGTCAATACAATGAACATCATTTAGTGTGTAACGTTTTAACGTACACATTAAGTTAGTTAAATTGAAGCTAAACTAAGCTTCCGTTTACAAAACACAAACAAATCACATAAATTTGAAAGAAAGAAAAACACGAATATGATGCATCCTACATGAAATGCGGTGAACCGATGATTTAAGAAACATATAAAGCAATAAAAACATAAACTTTGAGCGTATAAATAATGTCCACAAACAACATGAATATGCAATCAAAATCCAAAACAAACAAAAATGTTTAAAATCTATTAATTTTTGTCATTATAAAGAAATAATATTAAACATTTAGTGAAAAACCTATTAACTAAAGTAAAGAGCAGGTACTTTTACAGACGTTTCTAAAAGATATATTACAATACGTGGATGACAGGATAAAATTTGTGGCGGGTTAGCGAGGGACTTATCTCCTCACTAATTTATCACTATCCAACACCATCCACGACAAATGTTTAAAATCTTTGTCATTTAAAATTTGGAACTTTTTTAGTCGAAGATCCGCTTATCATCAGAGATAAATATTTTCCATCATTAATTTTGATATCTGAAAGTCTAATAATGTAGGTTCTAAAATTTGAGCGTTAAATAAATAAATTATCTTCAAAACGTTATCAAATGAACATTAAATATCGTTGCACTAAATACTAGATAACGAACAAAATTCATATAATGGTCGATGATCGTAGTTGTTTCCAAACACATAAAGACTCGCAAAATACACGACGCTATTATATGTTTGTATTTTGAATTTTTGTAGTCAAATTCCTCATCCTCCAACCCTCTTTTCCCATTGAATATATATGGAATGTATATAACCAAATGAAGCTCGCGTTGCTATATTTTCTCGGGTCTTTATACTCTAAAGGGGAAAGCAGTTGTCTTGGACAAAGGGAAAGGGTGAACGAGACTCCCACAGTTGAAAACATTTTCAGTTTTCTCGATATGGTTAAATGAGAAAACATTCTTACTCAATATTGCTTTTCATTGCCCCATTTTGGAATTGGTAATCGCCCTCCCTCCCCCTCCTCCCCCCCCCCCCCCCCCCCCCCTCTCTCTCTCTCTCTCTCTCTCTCTCTCTCTCTCTCTCTCATGCATATATAAACACAAAAAGAGACACACTAACCATATATATATATATATATATATATATATATATATATATATATATATATATATATATATATATATATATATATATATATATATATATATATATATATATATATATATATATAGGGTCGAGATCATGAGAGAACTTAAAAAAACCTAGGAACCTAGGAACTTTTTTTCTACACAATATTTTTAAAAAAAAAAATTGCATCCAATTTTTTTATTTAAAGCGTCTAAGAGATTTCTAAACCCTAAACCCTAAACCCTAAACCCTAAACACTAAACCTAAACCCTAAACCCTAAACCCATATGAAAAAAAATAAAAAAATAAAAAAAATGATTTTTTGCATCCAATTTTTTTATTTAAAGTGTCTAAGAGATTTCTAAACCCTAAACCTAAACCCTAAACCCTAAAACTAAACCCTAAACCCTAAACCCTAAACCTTAAACCCTAAACCCTATACCTAAACACTAAACCTAAACCCTAAACCCTAAACCCTAAACCCATTTGAAAAAAAAATTAAAAAAATGATTTTTTTTGAATTTTTTTTTTGATATCTTCTAGATGCATCATAACAAAAATTTTGGTATATTTTTTTTTGAAAAATATTGTGTAGAAAAAAAGTTCATAAAATGGGTTCTTAGGTTCCTAGGCTTTTTTAGGTTCTCAATTGAACTTTACCCTATATATATATATATATATATATATATATATATATATATATATATATATATATATATATATATATATATATATATATATAGAGTAAAGTTCAATTGAGAACCTAAAAAAGCCTAGGAACCTAAGAACCTATTTTATGAACTTTTTTTCTACACAATATTTTTCAAAAAAATATATACAAAAATTTTTGTTATGACGCGTCTAGAAGATTTCAAAAAAAAAATTCAAAAAAAAATCATTTTTTAATTTTTTTTTTTCATATGAGTTTAGGGTTTAGAGTTTAGGGTTTAGGGTTTAGGTTTAGGGTTTAGGTTTAGGGTTTAGGGTTTAGGGTTTAGAAATCTGTTATAAAAAAATTGGATAAAAAAATCAATTATTATTATTTTTTTCATATGTGTTTAGGGTTTAGGTTTAGGGTTTAAGTTTAGGCTTTAGGGTTTAGGGTTTAGAAATCTCTTAGATGCTTTAAATAAAAAAAATTGGATGCAATTTTTTTTGAAAAATATTGTGTAAAAAAAAAGTTCCTAGGTTCCTAGGGTTTTTTAGGTTCTCTCATGATCTCCACCCTATATATATATATATATATATATATATATATATATATATATATATATATATATATATATATATATATATATATATATATATATATGGTTAAGTTCATATGAGACCATTATATTTCGTGAGATCGGGAGACGCATTCCTAGCCACTCATTTTGAGTGTAAAACAAAAAACAAAAATAAAAAAAAATTCAAAATAAATGAAAAAATTGAAAAAATGTATTTATTTATTATTTTCGTCATATTTTTATTCAAAAAATAAAAATTAGAAAAAATAAAATAAAAAATAAAAAAATTAGCGTTTTTTTCATATTCTAGTAGAATATTACACTAGTTTGTGTTATATTCTATTAGAATATGCAACATCCAGCAACATTCTACTAATATATTTTTTGATTTTTCCAGGTTTTTTTCAAAATTTTTTTTATTTTTAATTTTTTTTAGATAGAATAAGTAGCAAAAATAAGTAGATTTTTTTTTTAAATTCTCATTATTTTAGCCTATTTTAATTTTTTAAAATTTTTTGATCTCTAAAATGTGTGGCTAGGATTGAGTCTCCCGGTCTCACAAAATTTATATGGTCTCATTTGAACTTCTATATATATATATATATATATATATATATATATATATATATATATATATATATATATATATATATATATATATATATATATATATATATATATATATATATATATATATATATATATATATTCCTAACCGTAAACACAAAAATAATAAGAATTTGAGAACAGTTCTGAACCAGTTAATATATAATGACATATTAGTAATTTTTATTTTAATTAAATTATAATAAAATAAAATTAATTCATACTTTTCTAAAATTTAAGAATTTGATTGGTAATTACCTAAAAAAAGAAAATCATTAATTTTAATTTGTCATATTAATAGATAGTAATTAAAGATCACCTGCATCATTTTTTCTCTCAAAATAAAAGAATAATGTTTTTTTCTTGTAAAATATGATTCGTGCGATTTCATTCATAAATAAATATAAAACACAATGTAGTTTTATAGTTTTATTGAATTGATTTTCTAATTATATTTCTGTAAAGATGGAACATTCAAATACAATTGTAATCATATACGAATACAATTGTAAATATAAAATGAACGAAACACAATATAAAGATAAAAATCCAATACATCTGTAATCTGTGGTAAATAAAACACAATGTAGATAGATAAAAAAAAATACATGTGTAATCATAAATGAATAAAAGACAATCTATAAATGAAAAATCAACTATATTTATAATCTTAAATGAATATATAACACAATGTAGAGATAAAAATATAAAATACAGTTTTATTTATAAATTATTAAAACACGATATACTGTAGGTTTCTTATTTGTTATTACGATAAACATTTTGACTTGAAATTGACTGTTTCAACCTTACATTCCCACAACTCCGGTACTCTCAAATTTCAATATTTAAAATGGACAAAAAATCAATTCAATATACAAATGGTAAATGTATAAAATGAACCATCAAAATATATAAAAGCATATTGTGTTACTTTTATATTTAAAGGGATGTGGTTCCCAAAAAAGTAAACACCAACATGCATTTACCTTCTACTATATAAAGCATATTTCATCATCAGTGGTTCAAACCCATACAACTACCTATATAATCATCAATGAATAATATATATAATCATCAGTAAATATAAATGTTTATATAATTATCAGCCAATAAACATTATATAATGATCATGAATAATATACTTAATCACCAATGAATACAAATGTCCATATAATCATAAACAAATGAACATCGTATAATCATCAATGAATAACATATATAATCATCAATGAATATAACTAAACATCATACAACTGTCCATATAATCATAGATGTATATATACATCTAATCGTAAATGAATAGACCTACATAGACCTAAACATCATACAAATATTTGATACTTCTTTCCAAAGACATCAAGAGTAAAATTTTCAATTACAAACAAAAAAATCAATACACATCATTTAAAAATTGATTGCAAATAAATGATTAAAACATGTAATCGAAAGATAGATTACAATAATACTTTGAAGAAACAAAGAAAGAGTGCCCCAAAAAAGAAAAACATCGTGTTTCCTTCCTAATTATCTAGTACATCTCAACGTATAGAGATATAACATGCAAACTCGAATAAAATACTCAAAAGTAATATTAAAACCATAAACTCAAAAGAAAATCTTTAATTGTTGAAAAAACATACAACAATGGTCAGTGGCGAAGGCCTTGATTTGGTGACTCACAAACATATCGACTTGATCTTGCATTTTCAACAACAATATTGTTTACTAGTTTGGAGGTTGGCATGGAGATAAAGACCAACGATGATGGATGACCGACTATTGAAGAACCCATAGGGAAGTAGTTGTCAGTTCAAGAATGATGGAGATGTAAAATTCCCAATCGATGTTGTAGGGTTTTGTAAGGTTGGTCTCGATGCTAGAAAAAACAAACTGATAGTGGTCTTGGGTCTGATGATGACGGGTTGATGGTGGAGTAGGCGTTGGAGGTGTGAAGACGCTTGTCATTTTTAGAAATATGAAAACATGATCCTTCTTTCTTTCTACGTCTATAGCTAGACAATGGTAGTGATGATGTTTGCTAGTCCAAAACATGTTGACTGTTAGAATAAGGAAGGTGGTCCATCATCTGTATGTAGCTATGGGGATGAAGGGTGAAGGATGTTGGGTTTGGCAATGAACCCTATTTTTACACACACACACACACACATATATATATATATATATATATATATATATATATATATATATATATATATATATATATATATATATATATATATATATATTCTAATTATACAATGGATTAACTTAACATGTTGTAAAACCTTTTCATAATATAAACACACAAGGATCAAAGACACGTTGATGATGATCTAGTGATTTTGAATCATAATAACTTGATTAAATTCCATAAGTACCATATGATCTTCAAAACAACTCTAAAACTTTTAATAACTCTAAATCAACATCAAATGTGCTTCAAGTTGACTTGATGAATCATTCATAACATTACAAGGATTTTCAATGAGTCTAAATCTTATTCAAGCCATAAATAGAGCTTTAAAATGCCAAATAGATCAACAAGTGCAGTTACCATTTAATGATGAATTCTAAAGTCCAAATAAAGTTAATTTAACAAACTTAAAATAAGATTAGAACTCTTAACAAACCCATTTGAAATGGTAAATGGTATATTTTGAGTTTTGAACATTTCAAATGGGTCTGTTCAGAGTTCTAATATCATTTAAACTTTGTTAAACTTTATTTGGACTTTGGAATCCATCATTAACTGGTAAATGCACTTGTTGATATATTTGGCGTTTTCAAGTTGAACTAATGCTTCCTTTGAGTTTTCAACCTCTAGTTATGGCTTGAATAAGATCTAGATTCATTAAAAATCCTTGTAATGTTATGAACTTGATTCATTAAGTCAACTTGAAGCACATTTGATGATAATTTGGAGTTATTAAAAGTTTTAGAGTTGTTCTGAAGATCATATGGTGCTTATGGTGCTTATAGAACTAAGAAAAGTTATTATGATTCAAAACCACTAGATGAATGTTTCTTTGATCCTTGTATGTTTATGTTTTGAAAAGGTTTTACAACATGTTATTATGTTAATCCGTGGTACAATTACAATTGACATATATATATATATATATATATATATATATATATATATATATATATATATATATATATATATATATATATATGTGTGTGTGTGTGTGTGTGTGTGTGTGTGTGTAAAACTAGGGTTCATCGCCAAACCCAACATCCTTCACCCTTCATCCCCATGGTTATATACAAATGATAGACCACCTTCCTTATTCTAGTAGCCAACACGTTTTGGACCAACAAACATCATCACTACCATTGTCTACAGACGTAGGAAGAAAGAAGGTTCATGTTTTCATATTTTTATAACCGCAAGCGTCTTCACGCCTCCAATGCTTACTCCACCATCAACCTGCCATATATAACTTGTTCTTATTTGAACCTGATTATATATATATATATATATATATATATATATATATATATATATATATATATATATATATATATATATATATATATATATATATGTGTGTGTGTATGTGTGTGTGTGTGTGTGTGTGTATGTTTGTATGTATATATGTATGTACAAATGATAGACTACCTTCCTTACCCACTTTGTTTTACCTTTGAACGGTTTACCCTGTTATAGAAAAATTATCATATTTACCATTCATAATATAATATTCATATTGAATTTATTACATTAAATGGTAAAGATGGTAAGTTTGTTATACGAAATTATTAAAAAATATTATTAAACATAACTTATTAAAATATTAATATGTAAAAGAATGAAAGTAATTTCATTTAATAATAGAACATGTTTATTAAACTATTTATTGAGGAATGAAGTATTTGTTTTCTTTCGTAAGACCAACCGGTACGGGAGCGAGAAAGGAGGGGCGGGGTCCAGCTGGCCTCCATCACCGCACGGGAACACCGCCCCAGTTGGGGTGTTACCCGCGGTGATGGACATCGCACAGGGTGAGTTCGTCGCCCGGGCAAGAGAAGAAAAGTTACAGTTTTAGTCCCTGATCTTTGGCATGGTTTAAAAATCTAACCCCCCAACGTCTAGTTTTCAATGGTTACAAAAAAAATTAATTCTTTTTAATTTTTTCATATATATATATATATATATATATATATATATATATATATATATATATATATATATATATATATATATATATATATATATATATATATATATATATATATATATATATATATATATATATATATACTCACACATACAACAATTTTAACACAAAACCCTCCCATCTTAATACATACACATTTTAAAAGCATATAAATGTCTTCATCGGATAACAACGAAATGTCTTCAAAATCGACGTCGTCAGACGAGGATAACGGCCAGGGAAATGACGAGCAATTCATCGGCTCGGAAGATTGACGTTTTATTTTTTCATGTTTTATCGTGTGTTGTTTTTATTTTTCGTTAGTTTTATTTGTCGTTTGTCGTTTGTCGTTTTAATTTACGTTTGTATTTTTAATTTCTTTTAATTAATGAAATGTTATTTAAAAAATTTAGTTTGGTTTAATTTAATTTATTTTTTATTTATTTAAAACAAAAAGTGAGGGGTTACCATTTCCTAGATTTGAAGGGGTGAGGGGAATGTGAGGGGAAGGTGAGGTGGCGCCTATTAGGCACCAGAACCCTCACGGTGAGGGGAACCCATACCTCTTAGTCTAAGAAGGGAGTAATGCAAACTATGCTTTGTACGTAGAATTCAACATGAAAAGATAATAGGGATAGCCAAGTAATTTACTCCAACCACCTGGCCATCTCCTTTCCTATATACTTCCATTTGAATGGCTTTAATTACTAGTAGTTGTTTGCTTCTCATCAATTGTGTATTCAATTTCAAAACTTCTTTTCCATCCACTTTTCTTAATACTCTCTCTCTCTCTCTCTCTCTCTCTCTCTCTCTCTCTCTCTCTCTCTCTCTCTCCTTGGGTGGTGCTCAAGATTTAGCCATTGGGTGTATGCAATTGGTTAATGGATATTGATCTCTTGTGGTCTTTTGGGGGGTGGTTTCTTATTATATTCCCTGAAACAATCAACAACTGCATGGCTAAACTGAGATCCTCTTCACAAATCTCTCAGTCCTCAAACCCTAACTCTTGTTCTTCGCTTTTGTGTATCGCACTTTTGATCTTCATTTTCTTTATCACTCTCCTTCAGTCCTCTACTTCTATGGCAGCTGCATCGCTTCCAACTGAACCAACCACTTCTTCCCATGATGAATCCTCCAGAACATCAACAACAACCATGGATTTTCGTCCAAAAAGAACCCATCATCCATCACATTCAAAGCCTACAAGGTCATTCAAAGCGGGGGCTCATGAAGTTCCTAGTGGACCAAACCCTATTTCAAACAGGTGAGAGTCAGATCGATGATTTGTTAAATCGATGATTAAATGGATTAATTGGTATACCCAAGAAAGAAATTCAAGAAATGGTGGTGGAGGCATCGGTGTTGTAAAGATACAATCAAAAAGCTAGCTTTTTCGTAATGGTGTTATGAACGGTATATGATCACTTTTAGCTGTATGTTTTGGTTTCACTTTCATGTTATTTTACCCTCATCATCATCGTCATCTTCTAATTCATCTTCATCTTAATCAACTACTAAGACTTTGTGTTTTATTTGGAGAGAAATGTATAGCAAGAGACACTTTTTATATTCTTTATATATCTATGTATACGTATTCCTTTTTCAGATATATCTATATATCAAGAAGATGATGAAGACGATGGTTCTAGCTAGTTTTTATTTTCTTCTTTTCTAGTTAAGTTTCTTGGAGTGGTGGGGCCATTCATATACTTATATTTTTTAATTTATGCGATTGGTTTGTGTTTAATTGATGCTTCTTTGTAGTCCTTGTTAAAATATATTTACATTTCAATGATTTAAAGATAGTGATGATCAAGTACATAGCGACCAAAATTTCATCTATTTTCTCTTACACGTAAAATTACATCGAACAAGCATAAGAAGTGGGAGGGTAAAAGGGTTTTGTTGAGATGCGAGATGATTACATAATGACCAAATCCTGAAAACTGATCTATTTTTCAAAAAGAACAGATGAAATTTAGCTATTAGGGTTTCTTGAGATGAGGGATGATTAGAAGAGGATCTTAGGTACTTGTAGGGAAAGGGCAATGTCGTCAAATTACGGCATTTGTTGAGTAGAGAGATAAAGAGGTATCAACTTAACTCTAAAGGGGTCATTGTCAAATTTTGACCAACACCTTTTGGTTTTTGCAAGAATACAAAATCCAATAAAGCTTGCTCACAATCACAAACGATCATCATGGCTACATGATTTGCTGATTACAATAGTTACCTTTGAATTTTATTTGAGTTATTGTTTTACGGGAATTGATTTGTACCTGAATAACCATTAAGTTTGCAGTCTTTTTTTAATTTTAAATAAATGATTTTTTTGAGTTATTATAACTTTATTATTGAATTAGAAAATTTAAAAAGCAACTTTCAAAATAACCACCAAGTTCTCCGTCTTTTATCTAAAAACTTTCATTTTATTTTTAGAAAAAACACTTATATTTTAAAAGTTTTCTAAAAAACCATACATATTAAAAAATTAAAAACATTATATTTAATGAAAAAAAACTAAATAAAACAAAGTTTCTAACTATGGAACAAAGTTGGTTAACCATTAGGATGTAGATTGTTTGGTTTTTGACTTTGGAAATACCAAATCATCGGGTTTTTTTCAATTTTTTGTTTTTTTTGTTTCATTTTTATGGGATTGTTAATAAAAAATATTGATAATGCATTTTTTTAGAAATATGATATAAGAAGATGCCATATGCTTATTATTTTATGTTTCTATTAAAAATTAAAATAATAAGCATTGTTGGTCTCATCTGGTATTATACTTTAGGAAACTACGTACTAGAAACATTATTGATAAACAAACTCGTTAAAATAAGGATAAGAAAAAGAATTGAAATCGAAAACCCAATGGTTTCGTATCTCCAAAGTCAAAACCTAAATTTTTTATTAGGTTTTTGTTTTATTTAAAGACCAAACTATTCTCACACTTAATGCTTAACAAACTCTGCTTCATGATTAGAAATTACATTCTATAATAAAAAAATATTCTTTTACGCTTAGTTGCCGAGTTCTACCAAACGAGGGAAATGAAGGGAAGTTGATGGAATTGAGAAGAAATGAAAAGAATTTGATGTTTAGTAGTTTTTAATGAAATGAAGTAGAAAGAATAGAAAGAAAGAGGATGAATAATCTTCTCTCCTAGCTTTCCTTCCGGTTTGGAAAGATTTGGAGAGAAATGAAATTAATTATAGAAAATAAGACTTAAATATAAATTTATTTTCTATTCCTTTTAACTCATGAACATATAAAATATGTATACCCTTTTATTTCTTACTAACTCGGGAATGCGAAACTATAGCTTGTTTTCTGTTTCCCTTCCCAACTTCTCTCTCTTTTTTTTTTCCTTCTGCTTGTTTTCTTTTCTTGTTAAAACTTGGAAACTAAGCCTTAGAATGAAGTTTTTGAAATATATATATTTTTTAACATAAATGGGTTTTCTGAAACTTTTAGAAATATAGGTGTTTTTTCTATAAGAAAAAATAAAGAGGTATTTGAGAAAAAAGTTGAAAACATACTTATTTTTGTGAAAATTTCTCATTTTTATATAATTATTTGTTTTAAGGGCGATGATAAATGAGCCTGATGGATGAGACATGGGTGTACATGTAGAGTCCTTCACCATATGAGTTGGATGATGATTCATTCAAAATTACCCTTGTCTTAAGCCTAATGTTAGTTTTTTTTTTGTTTTTTTTTTTTTGGGTAAATGAATCTTCCTATTGTAAAGAACATATTTTACTTTTTAGCAATAACCAACAAATTTAAATAAATGCTTAATATAATAAAATCTCGAAAATTTTTATCATATAATTGAATCATTTCTTTGCATCTGCATAAGAAAGTTTGTTTGAACCGAAACATCAAACTATAATATAATATTTAAAAGTCAATAACTTAGATAATATTTATAAAATTTCATAAGATATTAGTAACTTTGGAGTAGATACTAAAAATACATGTTATTTTAAAACCATTATGGTAATAGCATTTTCATAGAATCAATTCCATACCCTTTTAGCTTTATTATTTAGTTTGGAAAATAGATGAAAACAATATGATTTCTTTTTAATTTTTTTTCTTTATACATAGATGCTATCTTTGGATGTTATTTTTGTATCAGGAATTATAAACATTTTAGGACACATATTTATCTTTGTAATAGCATTTTACTTTCATTTTTTCTTTGTAATAGCAACATAATTTTATTTATTTGTTATCTTTGTAATAACAAGTTACTTTTGTTTCTACATGTGTTAGACAAATCAACCCATTTCTAACTTTTAAAATTAACACAAATTAATCTGGTTTTGGAATAAACATACACATGTTCATAAGTGAACAAGTTAGTCATAGTAATAGATTTGAATTTTTTTGCTCCTCGTAACGCATTTGAAGGCTTTGTTGCTCATGGTATTAAATTGATAATATTGATTCTACATATATACATATGATGTTGTTTATTTATGAACATACCTTGATTAGTGAAACCTACTTTTTTAAATTCTCATCTTTTTTTCTTATTTTGCTCTCGCTTCACATCTAGAACTCTAGCTGACTCTATCAAAATATGATAGTAATGGACTTGAATTGATTTTTTTTCTCATGGCAATGTGTTTTAAGGCTTTATTGCTCCTGGCATTAAATTGTTAATATTGATTTTACTTAAATCCATATCATGTTGATTATTTATTAACATACCTTGATTAATGAAACCTATTTCTTGAATTCTTATCTTTTTTCTTATGTTGTTCTCGCTTCACATCTGGAACTCCAACTAAGTCTCAAGGAAAAAGGATAACTTAGATGGAAATTAGGAAGTTAGGTTTCTAGAAGGTATACGTTTAATGTATATTGTATTGTTGTCTTGTGTTTTGGTCAATCTGTACCTTCAGATTCCTACAATCCTCATCTTTATCACCTATGTTCTACCATAATTTGAAACTTTGACCATAATATAATATCAATTACCTTTGTTGGATTTGATTTTGGAATGTTTATTTGACTTTGTTAAATATGCAAAAATATATCAAAAAGATTATCATTTGTTTTGTAGTCTTATATTCTCTTTTTTCTCTATCTTATATAGTGTTATTATATGATATTTTAATGAAACTTCCTGATTCAATGTGATTTTAATTATATTTTGAAGATTGTTATTTTAAATTGTACACCACTAGATTTATATATGTTCGTATTGAGCATTGCTCATCTATGAAAATATGTTCATCCATGAACATATAACAAACATATATTACTAATATTTGATTGCATATGATCATAATGTATTTCATCAACAATGAAATGTTCATCTATGAACATATGTCCATACATGAACATTAATGTATTTGATTTGCAATCATCGAATTCAATTTCATCCATGAACATTTGTTAATAGACATATATTACTAATATTTTATTATATATGATCATCATATATTTCATCAACCATGAAATGTTTATCCATAAACATATTTACATACATGAACATTAATGTATTTCATCTACAATCATCGAGTTCAATTTCACCTGGTTGAACATTGTTCAAAACCTCAACAGTTACAAAATTACAGGATAACACAGATCGATCCATGAATATAATCATAACCAAATCATTATTAACCTATAATTTTGTAATTGCTTGTTTAAAATCTTTTTGCGGAATCAATTTCCATATCCATTTATTCAAAACATAAAAAATGCTTTATGTATATTTGAGTTAATCTTCAAAATCGTGTCTTTCTGTTTTTCAGAAGCATAAAAATGTTTTGCTTGTTCGTCCAATATTTGAAAACCGAATTTGAAATTGCTTTTCTCTATTCCTCTTAGTTAGATGGTGATCCTCTTATATTCAATGTTGAATTGTTCAGTTATGAATATGTAATGTATTTAGGGCTTTTTAGCATCATACCCTTATGTTTACAATCTAATCTCCCAACAAGGAACCTGGTTATGTAGTTAGGTTGTTTTATTTGGTTTAACATTGATCCCCCTCCCCCTGTAACGCACGACAATTTAATACAAAGTACACCCAAAACATTTTTTGTATACAAAAAAATTGGTGCATTTTAATATTTAACTACAATATATAGGAAGTTATCAACATACGTAATTCATAATCATCCCTATGGATCGAGCCGGGTATTTTATATATATATATATATATATATATATATATATATATATATATATATATATATATTAAAGTTCAATTGAGAACCTAAAAAAGCCTAGAACCTAAGAACCCATTTTATGAACTTTTTTTCTACACAATATTTTTCCAAAAAAAAAATCAAAATTTTTGTTATGATACGTCTAGAAGATTTCAAAAAAAAATTTCAAAAAAATCAATTTTTTATTTTTTTTTCATTAGGGTTTAGCGTTTAGGGTTTAGGGGTTTAGGGTTTAGAATATTTCAAAAAAATCATTTTTTTATTTTTTTTTCATATGGGTTTAGGGTTTAGGGTTTAGTTTAGGGTTTAGGATTTAAAAATCTCTTAAACGCTTTAAATAAAAAAATTGAATGCAAATTTTTTTGAAAAATATTGTGCAGAAAAAAAGTTCCTAGGTTCCTAGGTTTTTTAGGTTCTCTCATGATCTTGACCCTCAATATATATATATATATATATATATATATATATATATATATATATATATATATATATATATATATATATATATATATATATATATATATATATATATATATATATATATATATATATATATATATATATATATATATATATATATATATATATATATATATATATATATAGAGTTATTGTCACTGTAGCATAATTAAGTTTGGCGTTTGTCCCGGATTGGTCACTAAAGTTTTTTTTGTGCAATAGGTCACTAAAGTTTAATTTTACGTGTTAAATAGGGGCTCGACATTAAAACTAACCGATTTACAAGTTAACTAGCTTAGTTGGCATGGTGATGTGGCAAAATATAGACCACATCATATACACATTTCTAGGTTTTGAAATCAACTTCTTTTTCCTTTGCGATTGAATTCTCAACAGAAAAGAATGTTAACACAGAAATTCAAGTTCTCTTTGTCACATAGTCAAGTTATTAGAGCTAATAGATCCGTCGGATAGCATTTTCAACTGTAGACACATTCCGATTTGCGATTTTGTTAACGATTTTAGATTATGATATGGTTTGTGTTTCCGATCTGGTTATTGCCCCTACGATTTACAGATTTTTTTTGTTTGGGTTTATGGTGGGCGTTTTTGTTTTCGATCTGGTTAATCTTCATGTGCTCCTCGAACCTGTTGGCGGGTGATTTGGTTTTAGTAGAACTAACAAAGAATTTTGATCTAGATGCCTAAAATGTCTTTATATTATTTATTTTCAAGTTTTGTGTGTAGGTTTCTGCAAGAGGGTTTGTATTTAGGTGTCTTCGTTTGCAAGAATTTTGATTTCGATGCCTAAAATGAGCTTTATATTCTTCATGTGCAAGTTTTTGTTTTCAATCTGGTTAATCCTCCAATTAGGAGACGCGACTCGACGGGTTCTTCGACAGCAAATTGTCAGGTTAGTAACTCGCTTGTATTGTTAATGAAAATAAATGACACATCGAAAGGGAAGTAGGAGTAAGACGACGTGTCTGATGGTTCCCACGATAAGTGAATAGGAACGACAAGTACTTGTGGCAAACAGCTTGGAGAAGCTTTAAATGCGGAACTTGGAAGGCCCTTGAAGTAAGACGACATGTCTTCAACACACTCCCCTCTCCGCCCATTCTCAGCTTGGAAGTCCATCATCAAATGCTACTCTTCCAACGGCTGTTTCTTAGAATCCTTAAATTGTTTTGCCAAAATACGTGGTATGGGAATATACCCATACCATAATGTATTCCCTTCCGTCTTAAAATCTTGCACCCTTTTAATGTATTTCAAGTTTGGGGAATCCCTTCACGCTTGTGCTATTCGGGTCGGATTGGAATTTGATGTCTTCACAGGGAACGCATTGTTAATTTGGTGGTGGCACTAGACAGAAGTGGAAACTTCACAACCGTTGGAAAAGCTTTAAATGCAACGACGACATTGGAAAATGTGGATCAAAGGCAACCGGAATATGTATATGACGTGTCCTATATGTTGACACGTCACCATGCCAACTAAGCGGGTTAACTTGTAAAGCTGTTAGTTTTAACGTCGAACCCCTATTTAACACGTAAAATTCAACTTTAGTGACCTATAGCGCAAAATAAACTTTAGTGACTAATCTGGGACAAACACCAAACTTAATTGTGCTAGAGTGACAATAACTCATATATATATATATATATATATATATATATATATATATATATATATATATATATATATATATATATATATATATATATATATATATATATATATATGTATATATATATATATATATATAAAATGAAAAACTAGGTAAGATCTAGTGAGTATTCTAAGCGTCCTTCGACCTCTATTGATTTAATAGGATGTTTGAACATATTACACAATTAAACATACAACGTTTATCTAATCATTCTTGAACTCCTTCTAATCATTATCTAATTCCATTCCAATGGTTAAATATGATTTTTAAAGCATAATAATCATTTTGGACACTTTTACCCTTTTGCCCCATTTTGACCAAAAATGATATTTTCGGGTTTCTACAAAGTTATTTTAGAACATACAATTTTTACCTCTTTATAGACTCATTTCAATGGTTAGATGTTAAAACATCTTTCATTTTACTCATTTATGTCACTTCGGCAAATTTCAACCAATAAAGCTTCTAAAATAGAAACAGACAAAATCTTGATATTTTCCTTCAAATTGCAATACGTTCCCAACATTTTATAAGTTCCATTCCATTTCAATTCTATGTTCATGTGTCTTCATTTATGCTAAAAAGAAAGTATTTTTCTCAATCGTGAATGTTTTTGTCGTTTAAGTCTTTGGTATTTCTACCACTTTTCTTAACTAGCTTTGGTTCTACTTCTATTTATGCATAATTGTATATTAGCAAATTTGATTTCATTGTTCCTTTAGCATCAAATGATGGAATTCACAATTTCAATCCAACATCAACGTTTGACTAATAGAACCAAATAAAGTTTTAATTTTCTTTCTCATGTATTTATCCCAACATATTCCAAGAATCAAACATGTTGCAAAAATCCCGTTTCATGGTAATGTTTGACCAAAAAGAAAAAATTCAACTTTAATATTGATATATTTTTCATACAATACTTGATTCTTGAGTTTTCTTGAAGCTATTACACAACGTAATTTCATAATCAACACTTAAAACCAAAATACATCAAGTGTTCTTCCGTCTTTGAAACCATCAATAGACATGCATTCAAGAATCCAAGTAGTACTAAATATCAACTTGATTTCTCACTTAATCCATGTAAATTTCTCATAAAAAATATGATAATTTCTCATATGCAACAATACTTCCCAAGAAATTCCTTATTTCTAAAATCAATTATCTAGGGTTTAGGAAAATACCTTCACTTCTTGTTGAACATGTCAAAACCAGAATTCACGAGGTTACTAAAACACAAAATCGAACTCAATAGAGTCAACTCAAGCCACCATCGACCATCCGTAACCACCAGCACCCTCCAATGCCGTCGCTGGTGTTCGTTCTTCAAAGCAGAACCGACAGCCGTTGCTGCCTTCAACCTTTCTCTGTCTCGTTGTCGGCTCTGTATCTTGATCTTGCTGCCATTGTCCCTCCATTAATCCCTCTCTCTCGATTTCTCCTTTTCCTATCGAGTACACCAAGGTGTGGGTGTTTGATTATATAATTTTTCTGGTCTACTTCTTCTTCCCTGATTTCCTTTCATATTTTGAGGGGCTCTAAATGCGCACACATGAAGGTAACATGGTTCCCTGATAGTGACTAAGTCAATTTCTGAGAAATTATTGAAATGCCCTTCTAGGTCATAACTTCTACACCTCAAACCCACTTTTGTATGAATCTTATATCTTTAGAAAGGTGAGAATGAGCTTTAAAACTTCCTTTTACTGTGATTCTCTCTAGGATTCTCCTTACAGACCCTTAAACATGACCACTTGGTCATTTTTTTCACTTTTCAAAAATAGCTCCAATATTTTTATTACTTTTGTTCATGAATTCCCTCTTTGCCCTTAACTGAACTTATAACTTTAGAATGACTCAATAAGGGTCTAAGCACACACATATTCGTATGTTCACTTTCTTAGACCCTTTTTCTCCTTTCATAATACATTTAATTTATTTAAGCACCAACCTTCTTTACGTTAAAGTATGTGTTTTAAACTTTTATCTTATTCCAAAAATTTGGGTCGTCACTAATATATATATATATATATATATATATATATATATATATATATATATATATATATATATATATATATATATATATATATATAAAAGAAGTTACATTGCTTAGTACTATGATGACAATGTTGAATGGAAAGAACAATTCAAACATACCTTATGTTGGTCAGACATCAAACCGACACCAAGTCCACTTTCAAGGAGTAAATTTTCTAGGATTTACATGAACCATTTCCAATTCTATTTATTTTTCACACAAACCATAGCCCAAACAATTGGGAAAATCTTATTATTGGCATCCCTTCCAATTACACTTAACAACTCATCACTACATAAAACTTTTAAAAACAACTATCAAGGTTTATGAATATTCTAACTTAGTATTCCAACCTTGTTTCACTTTCTCAAAACATACATAAAACATGCTGAAATAGTTTTTTCCATCCGGCATGCAGTTCACATCCTTGACATTAGATCCATGATTAGATCTTCTAATCTCCTCTACATATGACCAAAGCTTTGCATAGTGGCCAACAATGGTTCATTCGAAAAGAGATAATGCATGCTTCTTTGCTCTCTTATATTTGCTCATGCTAATTATATGCAAATTTATTTTTCATCTCTTCCCTAAGTAGGCTAACACTCATTTTTTGTTTGTGTAAAATTTCGTTAGTGTAATAACTACCAGTCCAAGCATAATTTGACAATTGAACCTAATTTGAAATTTCTACCACAATTATGCTCATGTATAAAAGACTTAATTTAGAATGAATGCTCTTGATATCGCGTTATCAACATTTATATTTTGGGCAATATCAAGTTATTTTTTAGCGTTAATCGATATAAAATAAACTAGTAGTACTCAATATACTTGGAAATTGCTATTTAGCAGGATTTACAGATTGTTGAGCAAAAAGTACTGGAAATTGGAATAGAATCTGAACATATGGAAAATGTTGAATGTTTGAGGATCGCGAAGAGAAGATAACGACTATGCAAGTTGCGGGGATATTGTTATATTAGTGACGCTATCGGAATGTGTTAGCAACGCGTTCTTAAGTCAGTTAAAAACCTTATAAATAACCAAATTTTTCATTACAGAGAAGAGAGAGTCCTAGGAGGAGGCTTAGAGAATGATACATACACCACCTATTCGGGAACCCTAAGGGTTAGTCGACTTAGAGGATGTTTTCCGAAGTTATTTTAGTGTTTCAAAGGCTAGAGGAAGGATTCGTTGCACGGTGTTGAAGGATCACTCAAAGTAATCATTCGATTCCTTGTTTAGTTTGTTTCTTTTCTACTACATTCTTATTTTGAACCATTTTATGATTATTTTAGTGATTGATGGACAAATCTGCATGTTTTAGTTGGTTAAATACAAACTAAGTTTTGGTTTAATTCTTGGCATGGTTGATTGTGTGGTTTAATTTTTTATGTATGTTTAGTCAAAGATCCGTATGCATTAGAGAATTGAAGTTGATTATTTGTTGCTAAGAAAGCATAATTTGGATGACTATTCTGATTATTAACTTGAATAATAATTAGTCTATGATCATTAGATAGTTATGACTAGTGGGGGACCAAACCCTAGGATCGAGTAATCAATTGATTGTCTTTAATGTGTGTGAGTTGCATTAGATGACCATTTTGTGCTCTAGTTGACTTCCATGACCATTGGGTTTAACTCGACTAAATCTCGCATAATATGAACTTAAAAGCTGGTAATGGGGATAATAGATGCATGATCATTGTATTCAAAAGTCCTTATGATCATAGGATTGGTGAGACGGACCAAGTAACTAATCATACTGGGAATTAGTAAATCATTATCAATTGACCATTACACTACCTTGAATTGACTAATTCTTATGAGAGTTTTGACTAAATAAAACACCTTCAGAACTTGCACAAATCTGGAATCTATGTATATGGTTGTATCATTAGTATCAGTCTGTGTTTCTTTTGTGAAATCCCCCGTATCAAAGATTCGTTGATAGTAATTTAATTTGCTAGATTCTTCTTACCGATTCCCAAGAGTTCGACACATGTACTTACCATCACTATGTTATAATATGATTATGTACACTGCTTAGTTTTGTGATAATCAGTAGTTTTGGAAAATGTTGTTATAAATTTAAGGCCCGTTTCTTTAATTTTAAAGAATTATTTATTTATGACTTTCACACAAACAACAACTCTTCAATCATCCATGAACCCCAAAGCTTAAATGTGCAATCACCATCACAAGATTTTACGAGTAATCTCCTACTACCATTTTGTAACATAATTGATATTCATTTGCAATAGCATAATTGCAAAGCATATTATTCGAATGTTTAGGGATTTCAAACCTCATACCTAGTATAGACTTGCTTTCTCCACTTAATATCCGCATTGAACCTTGTTTGAACATCAAGTTGTAGGTCATTATCACCGATCTCAAGCTCTCAAGTCTGGGCCATGCTCACCATTCTATACTTCTGAGTCATCCACACGTACACTAGCAGTTTTTGGATCGCCTTTACCACAAAGCTTAATCAAGAAACTATTTTTGGCGGTCTTGTTCATATGGGTATTGATCTCACTTCTGTCAATGTCATAAGCATTTCAAGTGGAAAATCTGCTATTCAGGAATGGTTTTCGTCAGGACTAAGCACTTTATTTTCTCTTCATAAAACCAGTCCTGTACATTAACACTATCATGTTCCATGTACATCGGCAGAACAACTCCATAATGATATGCAACCTCGATGAACTCAACATATTCCATCTTGTCTGAAATTAACCTTAATCCTTCAGGTAACTCGAACTTAGGCAAACAGTAATACAAGTTCTTGCGCTTCTCTTCCGTAAATCTTTCCAGGAACACAACATCCTCCAATAAATCCATCCCAGCAAAATTCACGCCTTCAAACAAATGATACATGCCTTTAAAGTAAGATAACGACTGCCTAATGAACACTCCATGGAAGTGTATGCCCACTTTGTAGTGCGATGCCATTGTAACGAAGAAAAATATGATTAGGGAGAAGGGATTTGGGAGAACAGCTCCAAACAGGGTTTTCTCGAGAGTTTGAATCGCCTTGACACTCTACAAATTAATATGGAATGCAAATAAGCTGAGTATGAGTGAATAGCGTGACATGGCAACTGACTAGGACCCTTTAACCTGCTGACCCCTTGTATTGGAGGTCAATGGTGGTTTTAACCCGTAATAATACACTTCATGCCCTTAGGAACCAAAAAATAATTTTTGGGACCTTTTAAACCAAATTCGAAAATGTTATAGGACTACAATGTCATTTTCCCCATAAACAAATACAGGCAATTATAATTTTTTAAACAAACAAGCACAATGAAAAGAATGTGATTGTTTACATTTTGTGTTCGGTTAAACTTAAGCAAACAAACATCATTTGCTAGGGGTGAGCAAAAATCGAACCGCAAATTCGAAAAAACAAAAACCCAGAAATGAAAACAGAATTTTTATTTAGTAAAATTGATTATTTGCGGTTTTGCGTTATATACCGCACTAAAAAAACCATATCGCATCATTCGTAAAAACCGACCACAAAACTGCATCATATGATCTTGTAAATATTTGAATAATATTCATTACGTATTTGATATATATAGAATATATTTTATGTTTTTTCCAAATAAATTTAACTAAAAGGAAGTCAAGAAGCAGATTCCATTTTCAACATAAGTCTTTGACATAGACGAAGATTTCATTTCAAGAATTATTATATGAATTTTTTGTCACGTAAATATTGTTTTAGCGATAGTTTTGACTTTCTTTTAAGGCTCCTCAAATATTGTTTTAGCGATAGTTTTGACTTTCTTTTAACATTTTAGCCACTAATTCGCCACTAATTCGTTTTATATTTGTATTCGATCTATTGTAAGCTCAAAGAAATATGACTATAATTCATCGGTTTTGCGATTTTAAAATCACCTCAATGTAAAACTACATTGTAACTATTGCGGTTTATAAACCGAACAAAACCACATAAACATCGAACCACACTTAAAACCGCAAACAACATCAAATACAAAAACCAAACGATGCAATGTTTTACAATCTAAAAACCGAATTATGCAGTTTTCTATAAGGTTTTAGCCAAAAGCCGGACCACGTTCACCCGTGTAATTTGCCCATTTGGTGTTGGTTTGGTTAGTCTAGAGCCGAATCTAAAACTAGTAAAAAAATGCCCCTCTGAATGGTTCCCACGTTTTTCTCCTTCCCTTCAAATTCTCCATTGCTTTCTCTCTCATCTATCTCCCCAGAAACCATGCTTTTGACACATCTTTAATCAAATACCCCAATCCGGAGTTCATTTAGGTGTAAACCAATTGAAATTGTTAAGATATGTGGAGTTTTTGATGTCTTTCAAACTCCATATATCTCACAGATAGATTCGATTCATTTGCAGAACAATTCAATTTCAATCCGTGGGTGTAATGTGATTGAATGATTTGATAATTCTTGAGCAACGTTGGTTTAAAAGTTTGCATCTCTTTTTGTAAGAATTGATGGGAGGGTTAAGGGATTTTGATAGCGTAATGCATTGTTCTGATTTTGGGTTTTGAAACGACTAAAAATATGGGGTGTTTTTCGTGTTTTTCGTCAAAAGAAAAGGGAAGATCGAGGAGACATGGAGGTCGTAGAGAGAGAAGCCCGGCTGTACCTCCTGGTAAGTCTCGTCTTTTTTTTTTTTTTTTTTTTTTTTTTGAGAAATTTATAGCTTCTATGGATGATCCATTATAATCACATTGGTGATCTTCATACATTTACTCTATTTTTCTTATAAGCGGGATCGTACTAATGATCGATTTTGATTTACGTTTTGTAACAAACAATGGAATTTCCTTTAAGTTTGAGAACCTTTTCTTATCATGATCACTTAAATCTGGCAAAGATCGATGATTTTATGATGGGAAATTTATATGTCTAAAGGCGTATCAAAAAGGGTCAGGGTTTTGGCGACAGGTTGCTTCGCCAACTTTTTAAATTTCATAGAGACTTCTCATATTCGATATGATTACAAAAATTATCAAAATAATGATCTATATCTTTTGAATAAAGCAATTTCGGTTATAACTTTTGTGAAACGATTACAATTCGTGGAGTTATAAAAATTAATCAGAATAAAACGAGCCAAATGTGTCAAATAGTTTAAAGTCGGTTAACGTGTTACAATTTTCTCAATGATTTTGTTAAGAAAATATATTATCATTTAGATAATGTAACTTTTCTAATCATGTACTAAAAGTGTATTCATAATGCTTTTAGACAGAAATATGTCATTATATTTAAGTTTTGAGGACCAACGACGGGTTTTATTATGCGCAGAGAATCAACGACGGGTTCCGGTAGAAGCGAGGCCTTGTAATAAACATGCTTCCCCACCAAGGAGAACAAGCAATGAAGGTGCTAATTATAATAATCAAACTCCGATCAATAAACCAGCACCCAACAACAACATTGCTGCACAAACTTTCACTTTTCGGGAATTAGCAGCCGTAACAAAGAACTTCCGGCAAGATTCTCTCATTGGTGAAGGTGGATTCGGCCGAGTTTACAAGGGCAAACTCGGTAAAACCGGTCAGGTGAGGTTGACCCATCAATAATAATATATTATTATTAAAATGATCAGAAAAAAAAAAAAAAAAAAAAAACGTTATTGAGAAAACGATATTAGTTTTTTGAAAATACTTTAGGAGGTTATAATCATTATATATAACGGTTAAATCATTTAACATGTTTTATGTGTTTTTTATTTAGCTCATATATTCTCGACCCGTTTTTGGAAAGGAAAAAAATATATATCCGGCTTAAACTAAAGGTAGAAAAAAAAATCATATAATAAAAAATCATTTTTTATTTTTGTTTCTAAAAAAGAAAGACTATACTTACTCAAGGCCCAATAATGTAATTCACTCCTAATTTAGATTAGTCTTTTACGAGAAAATTTAGATCACAATGGCTTTTTTTAACGGGTCCAAAATGTAGCGGTTTTTATATAAATTTTCTATTGTTTTGGGATTAGGATGTTGCTGTGAAGCAATTGGATCGCAACGGATTGCAAGGAAACCGTGAATTTCTGGTCGAGGTTTTGATGTTGAGCCTTCTTCATCATCCTAATTTGGTGAATTTAATTGGATATTGTGCGGATGGAGATCAAAGGCTTCTTGTATATGAGTATATGTCTGCGGGCTCACTAGAAGATCATCTACTCGGTAATATTTGTTTGTGCTCTTTTGGGACTCTTTAATTTTAGTTCTTTATAAAATTGGAAAATCTAATACTGAAATTTACAAATTAATTATAGTTTTTTATTAAAAAGTGTTAGCGTCTCTATTAACTATAAAAATTAGACACAATGGACGGTTGTAATTTGTATGTGTCAGCCCAACTTACTCTCTCACAAACTACACTCATTGTGACGTATTAGATGTAAAATCACAATAATACCTTTGTCAAGAAGCATGCTATTTTGCCAAAGTTCATATTTGATGTAATTATGGCTGTGTTTGGCGCGCCACAGCTAGCGTATAAACTAATGTTTTTTTTGAGTTTTTTTAGTTTGACATGTTTGGGAATCCAAAAACTAACTTATAAGCTAGCTAACAAGCTAGGTTTTTTAAACGCTACTAATAGTAACGTTTTGAGTATCGGTTTCAAAATGTTCTCATTTTACCTTCACAGTGGATATAATTCATTTATCCCAAATTATCTACACTTCCTTTATCCCAAATATTATCTACGCTTTCTTTATCCCAAATTGACATGTATCTACGTTTCCTTTACCATTCATAACTATATTCGAAGGAATGACTCGATATATATGATTTTCAACATCGTTGAACAAAATTTTGATTACATACCTTCAGAAAAACAAAACAACCATTTAATATCGAATAATGCAAACATTCGAGAGTCACGTCACGAGATGCGAAAACTTTCTTACCGCACCGCAGGCGGACGCGCAGTAGCGTTCGTGGTGGTGCTTATATGATATGGGATGTAAGAAATTTATTTTAAAATCTGTAATATTTTATTTAATATTTACTTTAATTTAATTTAATGTATTATGGTTTTTCTTATAATATTGGATTAATTTTGTACATGTCATTTTATGTCATTTTACGATTTCCAGCTAGTTTTATCGGTTTGTTTTTACCAAACGTCATTTATTATCAGCTAGTTTTTCAGTTAGTTGCTAGTTTTCTAGCTATCGCTAGTTTTTCAGTTAGTCTGTCAAACATAGCCTATGTAAAATAACATTAGTACCCTTGTCAAGAAGCACGCTATCATGTTCTTGTTTTTATGTAAACTGACAGTAATACCCTTGTCAAGAAGTATATTATCTTGCTCTTGTTCGTATTTGGTGTAAAATGGCGGAAATACCCTATCTTGACCTTGTTCGTATATATGTATGAAACGACGATTATCCCCTTGTCAAGAAGCATTCCACATCGTTTATAAATTATAATTCTCAAATTTTCAGATCTTCCACGAGGGAAAGCGCCACTACCATGGTACACGAGGATGAAAATTGCATTGGATGCTGCAAAAGGTCTAGAATATCTACACGATAAGGCTAACCCGCCCGTTATTTACCGTGACTTGAAGTCTTCCAACATCTTACTTGATCAAGATTTTAATGCCAAACTCTCGGATTTTGGGCTAGCAAAACTCGGGCCCGTTGGGGATAAAACGCACGTATCATCAAGAGTGATGGGAACATATGGATATTGTGCACCAGAATATCAACGAACGGGTCAGTTAACTGTCAAATCCGATGTTTACAGCTTTGGAGTGGTCTTGTTGGAGCTCATCACGGGAAAGAGAGCCATCGATCCGACCAGGAAAAATGAAGAGCAAAATCTTGTTTGTTGGGTAATTACTTCTTATATACCCCTCAGTTATTTTGCTTCTTTATTTAGTTGCTTATACTCTTTCGCTTTAAGAATTCATAAAAAGTCCACATAAAGATTCCGTGCCACTATGTAACCGTTCAAAACAAGTAAACTCTTATGACGGGAAAGCACTATTTTTTTCAGTTTCATAAATAATATTTGGATTAAATATAACTACAAAAACTCTTAACAAATTAACGATCTTGGTTTCTTTATATAGTAGTTAACAAGGTTGTAATTGTAAATACATTTTTTACTACTTTTAAACATTTTTCTTTTGATTTTACTGATTTCAATAGTAGTTAACAATGTTGTAATTGTAAATACATTTTTTAGTATTTTTTTCTTTTGATGGGTTGAAGTTGCACCCTTTGATGGACTGATGGTAGGTGCGGTTAGACAATTTGTTTAATAATGAAAAACAAGTAAGATTTGAAAAGAACACAGCTCAAGAATTTGAAAGTTGTGAAAAACGTTTTTACAACATTCTAAAATACTTTATTGAATAGAAAAAAAAAAAGCAATATCATAACTTTATCAACAGCTTTTTTAGTTATATTTAATATAGTACTAATCATGAAATGGAAAAATAGGTAAAACCCAATCTGACCTACCATAATATTTTACTTCTTTTACATATGTGCTTGGAAATTTAGTATAAAATAAAAAGTTTGTCCCCTAAAATAAAAATAATTGATTTACATAGTCTTTTCTATATAGCTTATTTGTTGTCTTTTTTAAATAGGACAATGAAAAAATAGAGTTTACATGAAACCCTATAGGGCTCCATTTTTATGTAAGTTTGTTGTTGGGCAGGCAGAGCCAATTTTCACAAACCCACGGAGGTTAAACGAACTTGCTGATCCATTACTGAAAGGAGACCATCCGGCTAAAGGGTTCAACCAAGCAGTAGCCGTTGCAGGTATGTGTGTCAACAGCGACGCATCGGTCCGTCCGGTGATCAGCGACGTGGTTACGGCTCTTACTTTTCTCGGAGAAGGAAACGAGAAGATAGAGTTAATCGATTCTCCAGCCGAATCAGCATCCCCAAATCGACCTCCCTCTCTTAAAATAACGGCATCTGCTAGTGATCGAGAAAAAGCTGTTGCGGAAGCCATGGAATGGGGCAGGACTGGTGCAACGAAACCAATGGCTTCAAGATCGATGCGTTAGATCTTCGAGATCTTGTGAATTTTTTCAGGAATGATAGCGAGAAACCGCTGCCGCTCGATCCAGGGCCCAGGTTTAATTTTGAATGTATAAACTAACGGGATAATAGATCAATTTTATATTACCCACGTCACCTTGTGAACTACAAACAGTGGTTTGAGTCGGTTTTGATTGTAAATATGTATACCTAACTATTAAACAAATTGTACGTAAGGAAACATTCTTTCAATCAATTTATAGTAAGTTTACAATCAAACGGCTATTTAGAAGCTTTAGAAATGAGCCAATTTTATTATCAAAAATGACCATGAAAGGTAGCTAGAGGTATATTCAAGGAGTTTCAGCTTTGTGCAGCATTCATGTGACCATATTTTTGCATAATCTTCTTAGTTGCAATTGCTGCAGCCTCACTGGCACGAAATGTTCCACTGGCCATAATTGCAGCAAACTCTTTGCCGATTTCTTCTTGCACTTTGCTTCTAGCATCTCCAAGAGGATCAACAACTACAGGCTTCTCTTGAGGTTCCACGTTTGACTTTGCTTCAGTTTTCTCCTTTGATTTCTGTTCATTAGATGCTTGAATTTTGTTGACTTGGTTTGTTACTGGAGGGGTTGCATTTGGAGATTGCCTGAACTGGGGAGCTTGTGGGACTGCTCCTGCCCTCAATGTAGTCTCCAGATTTTGTATCATAGGCACTGCAAAACATATGGCTTGTTACAACTTTTGTTTTTTTATATAAGTTAGAAAATTTCAAGAAATAGCAATGTACTTTCGTTGATTTGTTTATTATAGCATCCTACGTTCATTTCTTCCTATTACAATGTTATACTTTGCAAAATCTACCCAATCATATGTTAGGTAGATTCCCTGATAATAAAAAAGTTGGAAGTACAATGTTATAGTTGGGTAGATTTTTCAAAATACAATGTGTTGATGAGAAAAAATTTGAAAGTACAATGTTGTAGTAGAAAGAAATGAAAGTAGGAGCTATGATACACAAATAAATGAAACAATGAAAGCACATTGTTAATTCTTATGGTTAACCCATTTAGACAGGGTATTACAAGAAATAAAAGATTTGGTTTGAGGTCATGACATGAAAAGAAATGGAATGAGGACAATAAAAGGAAGACCACAAGTGATGGCATATAAGAATAGCAAGTTAATGCTTTAGTTTCTATACAGTTTTGACTTGAGAAGTCAAACTTGGTACTTTTTAATTGCGGATTTAATATGGATTTCTACTCAAATTTTATCCTCCTTACCAAATAGATGCACCATTTAATGCCCCTTATAAACATAAAGAAAACTTTTGGACCACAATCAAAGCAACTAATTTAAAGTGATGATTGCTAGTGCGAAAAAATATGCAAATTAAGATCTAAACTTAATAAAGAATAAAGGGCAAAATATAAAATACAAAAAAAGGATCACTTAACTATCATCATCTATCGGTTTAGCTATTTGACTATTTTCCATAGCCCTTTCTCGAGCCGTTTAGAGAAACATTTGCATTAATTATTTCTTTGTACATTTCCAAATTTAAGATTGTTTCAAAAGACCCCATGATTTGAATTTTATCTATTTTATCAAAAATTAATAACAACAAAGATGGAAGGGATCAGTAACACTTACTTATAAGAGTGCCCATTGGACTACTAGTGACTTCATTGGGGAGGTTAAGAATGTACTCTGGAATGTTGCTGCCTACCAAAAATTGTGTAATTTCACTGCTGAAGTTATTACAATTATGTGCCAATAAACTGTAACTTTCTGGTGTGTATCGTGGAGCTATCTCCTGTAAATACATCTCAAATACATCTTTTGGGATATGTGTGACACCAAGATCCACCACTCGCATTGGTGTCCCATACGGTGCTGTTCCAGCCACAACTTGTTGTATTCCCCTTCCAAAATAATACTCGGTACCATATACCACTACTCCTGTATGCCTTTGTTTGAAAATCAAATAGATAGTGCCGTATTCAGATACAAGAAAAATCTTAGTTCACTTAAACTAATGCTCTGATACCAACTTGTAACACATTGAAAGATGGCGATTCTATGATAATATTAAATAGATGGTTTACCAGATTGCCTCGATGGTTTTTCCCAAAAATGACATGGAGAGCTGACGTGCTAGCCCATGGCTTAGGTCATATACATGCAAACTTACTTTATGACCCTCCTATACATGAAATTTACAAATGGTTATGAAAAAGGTAATGGAAGCATTATATGGCATAGGATTTAAGTGAGTACTTAGAGCCTCATACCTCTCCCATTCTTTTAGAATCAAATAGACAAGTAAGTTTCAAGAGCTACAGATGCCTCGTCTCTGGTAAATGGTAAGCTGAGGATGGTGAATTCTAGAAAGAAAAGAGCAATTAGCACAGAATAAAGTGTTGCCAGATCAAGTCATAATTATCAATGGATTGTTATATCAACAATTAGGGATGAGCATGGGTCGGTTTGGGTCGGTTTCAGACCCAAAACCGAACCCAAACCGTTCAATTCGGTTTCTGGTTTTTACAAACCGTCGGTTTCGGTTTCGGTTTTTTCATTCGGTTTTGGGTCGGTTTCGGTTTGAACCCATGGTTTTGTGGGTTTTGGGTTTAAACCCGTGGGTCGGTTTTGAACCCATTTTCCAGCAAACTAAACTGGCAATCACGAGCCTGGTTACGAAACTAAGCCCCGGTATTCACACAATCAAACCAATATCACAGAAAATCAACATCAGAAACAAATAAACACAAAATCAAACCAATATAAGAAGTTGATACAAATCAATTAGAACACTATAACATAACACATAAAACAAATCATTTAGAACACTATAACTAAACACAGAATTCAGAAATTGATACAATTAGAACACATAAATCAGAAATTGATATAAATCAGAAACACAGAAATTCGATGTTTGATAATGAGGAACAGTGAAAGGAATCGATACCAATTACCAAGTTAACTTCTGATAAAGTTCAAGAAATCGCCACTGAAGATAATCGGAAGAGGAAAGACACGAGAGAGACTTCAAGATAATCGGAAGAGGAAAGATTCGAGTGAGACCGCGTACCGTTCGGAGTTCAAGACTTCAAGACGAGTGTGAGATTGTGAGATGAGTTCCCGACAGGCGAGGGCGTTCGTCCCATACGAGTTCCCGACTGGCGAGGGCGAGGGCGACTGGTTGGCGTCTCCGTCTCTCCGATTTAGGGTTTGCCCGTTTTGGAGTGTCGTCGATTTGAGAAGAAACACGAGTGTGAGGTTGTGAGAGTGAAACACAGACTGTGAGGCGTAGGCGCGTAGCTTTTGTTTGGGATATATTAGATTATTAGTTATTAAATCAGTAAATAATAAATAAATAAATAGTAAATAGGTTAATTTCTGGGTCGGTTCGGTTTTGTGGGTCGGTTTCTGCATAATTGGGTCGGTTCGGTTCCTATGGGTCGGTTTTGACAAGAAAAACCGAAACCGAAACCGACAGTTTCGGTTTTAAAAAAACAAACCCGCACCACCGGTTTCCGTTTTGGTTTCGGTTTTTCGGTTTCGGTTTTTGTCGGTTTCTCGGTTTCAGGGTTCGGTTTTGCTCATCCCTATCAACAATGACCGTAAAACAAAACTGTTTGCAAAACTTATCTAATACAGGACATATAAATCAAAACTGCTTTCTTTTCCTGCCTTTTTGTAAAAAAATTCTAGCCTTTAAGATTATCAGAATATTACGCATGCTAACACAAGCTATGCCTTCTCACAGAAAACCCTCTCTTCCCGGAGCAAACACCATGAACACAGAAGTCACTAAATAAAACCATAATCCACTTCACAACTTCATACAGCAATTGCGTATGTATTGAAACAGTTAAAAGCCGAAAAATCAACAAATAGATACTAGCAGCATGCATCAGATATATCATAATACACATTAAATATCTTACAAATCAATGACTATTGAAGTACACAACGAAAATAAGTCAAAAGTCGATGCCTTGCGGATGATCCTCAGATGATAATATAGAAATTCGGCACTATTTTCTGAATTGGGGAAAAGTCATGAAGGTCTTACCTGATACGTTATGAGCGTAGAGAAAATCAACGCAACTTGGGGAAGAATTTATGAAGACAAACACACAACTGCCTGCAACGTAATATTTAGCCGGTGAGTTTCTAGAATGATCTACCAATGTTGAAAATCATTACACTTCATTGACCGGTTGAGCTTTACGTTACCGAGAATGAAATAATTCCAAGTTAGAATAGACAAAACTGTAAAATTGGTCTATTCACTTGTCAAAAACTGTGGTTTGGGTTTAAATAGTTTTCTATTTGTATGAAAGATTCAAAATCAGAAATTTCTCGTGGTTTTGGCTCCTGACTGATTTGAAAAAACTAAAGTACCATTTTAATTTGTTTTTCTATTTTTTTAATACATATTTCTATTTTTTTAAATTAAAAATAAAAAAAACCCAACCCCCTACCCTACCACCCACACCGCTGGTACCGTCTCTCTCTCTCTCTCTCTCTCGACCCACACCTTTACATTTCCTTCGTCTTCCTCCTCCACCCATTAAAGCTTTACCACAACAGAACTGTGAATATGGAGGTCCTTTTCCCCATCGTTCTCTTAACAAAACCCACACTCTCTGGTAAACTGTTCGAGAATCAAACCCTAAAGAATATGCCATACCTGAAAACGATGGTTTTCAAGGTGACGAGGAGACACCCACCACCGTAAAGGATGCAGCCACGCAATCCCACCACCTTAAAGGATGCAGTGACGCAATCCCACCACCGTAAAGATCGAGTCGGCGTGACAAAGAAGACGATAAGGAGGCATTGAAAGGGGTGGCGGGGATGCCGGTAAATTCTTGAACCTTATTTCTAGCGTTTACGATTCTACGAATCCCATTCCTGCTCTTCTAGGGAAATGATCTCGAGCCCAACGTTTGAATTTGAGGATCAGCATTCGACTCCGTTCTTGCTCCGTTCCCTTATGGGTATCCTCCGAATTTTTTTTATTATAATTATTCGTCTGGGCTCCTGGGTGTTGAATTTGAGGATCATAGTGCGATTGATTCATCAAGATTCGTGTTTGTAAAAGTTATGTGTAAGACCCGTATCCTGATTATAACATATGCTTAAAATAAGAGTGTTAGGAATTATATGATCATTGGTAGTTATAAAGCTAAGAAAAACTTTAGTTACAATTTCATATGAAAATCAGCATTTTGTGTCATTTTTAGAAAAATCATAATTAATTCTAGGAAACTCGTTTGGACCTCAAACCAATGCACAAAGTTTACAAATTGAGTCTAGTATAATTACCAAAAATAATAGTAAGCTTGAAAATGACATTATCTATGGTAAAAAATGCAATCTTTACTGATTTGTTCGGAATTGACAGATTAGATAGTCTGTTTTCAAAAAAATCATAATAAATCATAGACAAATCGTATAAATACACACCATACATCCCTGGAAAGGTATTGAGATGAATTTTCTGAATATCAAATAAAAACGTGAATTTAATGGGTTTAAGATCGGCTAAACCAGTCTTGAACAGACTGATTCTAGAAGGCCTTTAATTTCAACAAAATTATATTATTAAAATCTTTTGTCAAAAGTGTCATGCCATTTTTTATTCAAGAATTCAAGTATAAATACCCCCCAAAACATCTCATAAACCACACCAACAAATCTCAATCCAATATATAGAGGTTTCTAAGCACTAGAGTGTAAGAAGTGAGCGGAAGGAAGCTCAAAAGCCTAGCGAAGAAGTTATAGGTTCCGACGACTGGTCATAAGGTAACTACAAACTTTTCTATAGCTTAATTAGGTATTGTAAAATAGTTTTTGTGTTAAGAAGTAGAATATTTAATAAGTATAACATATGTTATATTATACTCATTTCTAACAATATTAAACAAAAACCTTAAAATGTCGTTATTATAACAATTCGTAATTCCGAAAATAATACCGATTGATTTACTTACGAGGACGGTGACTAGGCCGATTACTTGGGATCTGGTTGTTGGATTTTCCGAAAGGCTAAAATGCTGAAAGGATCCTGCCACCCCATCTAATCTTCTACCTGGCTGTTCTTTACTTGATAAATCATTGAGTATCATATTGGAATTACTGAAGGGTTTAATGATGCGACTATAATATAGTTAAGGATTAAGAAATGATAGATTTCTTATTATGTTAACAGTTAAAGTTGAAGGAAATACAAAGCCGAGAAAGATAAACGATATAGTCAACTATAATCAGGTGAGTCTTCTCACTATACTATAGGTGATATTGCATGCGTAGGAAGGAAGATATGTTAGACTAAGATGATCTTACCTGTTATGATAATTGTATGAATTATTGCTATGATAATGATTGTTTGTGGACGGAACGGGATAGCCCGCGAGCCAATAGGCGGAACGGGAATAGCCTGCGAGTCATTAGACGGAACGGGATAGCCCGCGAGCCAATAGGCGGAACGGGAATAGCCTGCGAGTCATTAGACGGAACGGGAGAAGCCTGCGAGCGATAAGACAGAACGGGAACTGCCCGTGAGTCTTCAGGCGGAACAGGGATAGCCCGTGAGTCTCACAGACATATAAATAGTTATTTTGTGTTGTATGTTATGTGATGGATCGTATGGTATTTTGAGGAACTCACTAAGCTCCGTGCTTACCCTTTCCCTATATAAACTACTGTTTCAGGTACATCAGGTACCATGGATGGCAAGGCGTGACGTGTATACACTGTGCTGCTTCATTGGAGGACTGTTTTTGAATGGAAGTTCCGCTATGTTGTGATTTCATTAACTTTTGTTAATCCTGGGATGTTTTCATTAAACTTATAAGTTATGGAATTTTGTCAAAATTAATTAAGTGGCTTTTCTTATATTGAAGTATCCGTTTAATTTTTTTTTTAATTTTACCCTAAAATTTTGGGATGTTACATTATGAAATATTCGTCTCTTAATTTGGTGATTACTGGTAGTGAAAAAAATGCAAACATGGATCGATTATGAAGTTGGGTATCCTCTAAATTTGTTTGATTATAATTATTACGAAGCCGATTTTTTGTGTGTGTTCTTCATCAGCTTTCGATCCACCAGCCCTTCGATCTCCGGTTCCTTTTTGATTTTCGATTTGAAACAAGGTTAGTTTCCGGTCTCCAACTTTGTGTGTGTATGGGTTTGTTCTTGATTTTCTGGTCGGGAAGGTGTCGATTTCAGATAGTCGGAATCCATCAATCCCTAATTTTCGTTTGCAGACTCTTGGAATTTTCGTTTGCAGACTTGCTGAGAATTCCCACCCCCAAATCTGAATGTGTGTGAATGTGTTTCTGTGCGTGTGTGTGTATGCTTCGATTAATCGCATATGAATATATGTTTGTAAACATGCAGTTTGGAACTCAGTTGGGTGAGGAAGATGACGGGAGAGAGAGAGAGAGAGAGAGAGAGAGCGAGAGAGAGAGAGAGAGAGAGTATCGATGGTGTAAGGGGGGGATTGGGTAGATTTCTTTTTATTTTTTAATCAAAAAATATGAAAATAGTCAGTAAAAAATACAAAACCAAATTAAAATGGTATTTTAGTCTTTTCGAGTGGGTAAGGGACCAAAAGCATGGGAAATTCCTGATTTTGGACCTCCCATGCATGTTAGAAACTATTTGGACTCAGACCACAGTTTTTGACAAACCACGGGGACCAATTTTGCAGTTTTGTCTTTAGAATAGTTAAAAAAGGCAAAATGACACCGTAGCCCATCGAACTATCGGTTTCTGGTTTAAAAGGTCCCTCAAGTTTTTTTTTAGCATTCTAAGGGCATAAAGTCTATTTTTACATGTTCATCAGGTCCTCTTAGAAGGTTTCCCGGTTACATCAAGACAACAACGCTTCACCAAATATGTCTTCATCACCAAAGGATCTGAGAAAACCGACTTTAAGTTGCAGTACCTTCGGATATTTTTACCCCAATCGAATCAACCCAAAACAAGTTAGAACCATGTCCCAAAAACAGTTTACAACTAATTGACAATTGAATTGAAGATCTAAAGCTGACTTCGACAAAAAATCATCGTCAATTTCAAAGAATACCATCAACATTCAAGTATAGCATGTAGTGAATGCAAACAGAAATCATGAAATTAAAATGATTCCATCGAATTCTCTGACATCTAGTGAATGAAAACTGAAATCAAACTAGAATCGAAAAATCAACAAGGTGAATTCGAGGAAATCTATCCGAGAAGAATGAACTAATTGTAAATTTCATCAAACAAAAGTCATACACTTTTTCTGCCGATAATGCCATCGTCAACAGATTTGATAAACCGGTACTAAACGACGAAGCCACCGCCGTTCCTTTTACAAAAACGCTAATTCCCCAATCTCCAGGGCCGACACACGAACATAGATCGTTGGAATTCCAAGGACTGTCACGCAACGTCCCGCCATCACCATTAGTCACATCAGGCTCCGTCTCCATATCATGAACACAGTGATTATTGGCTTCAATTAGGGCAAGTAGGTGGCTTCATCGTTTAGCACCGGTGGTGGCGGTGATGAGAATTTGGCTGTCGGAGGCAGCTATGGAAGTAATCCTCGTAGGTCTATTGTGCAAACGAAGCAGAAGACGTGGCTTTTAGGGTTTCCAGACATGAGGCAGATGAAATTCATTCGATGGTGTGGTATTTTCATTTGAAGACCGCAAGGGGTAACCAGGTTACCCCTTTATTTTTCTCATATGGACATTTTAAAACATAAGAAGATGACTTTATACCCTTAAAAAACCAAAAAAAAAAAAAAAAAAAAAAAAAAAAAAAAAAAACTTGAGGGACCTTTTAAACCGGAAGCCGAAAGTTCGATGGGTTATAATGTCATTTTGCCTTAAAAAAACTTTTTAGGATTCAAACGCAAATGTTTGGGGGAAAATACCATAGTCAGTTATTTTATACTTTTTTCAAATATGATATTTTTTTTAAATCGAATATCACTTTATCTAAAAAATTTCAATGCCGACGATACTTGATTCGGTATGAATCTTCTGCATGTAGCTTAGGGTACACATAAAATTGTTAGGGTGGATTTCGAGAAGCGTAGAGCCCATAATACACTCCGGCGATCAAGTTAGTAATCAAATATAAAGCATGCACCAAACCATGAAACTATATGTATGTTGATATGTAAACGTGTGGTGAAATTTTGTTGTGCTTAGCAGATGTATTCGGGTTGTATTTATAGTTAAATCGGAGTGTGATCTTAGGTATCCTTCATGTTTAGTCATGTATACGATCTTTGTCATCATAATAGATCTTAAGAGTGTGATGATAATTAATATTAAGATATCAAGCTTGTATGGGAGACATACATGATCATTCATAACACTTTCCTTTTTGGTGATAGAGTAATGTCAACCTCTGTTATAACATTTTGCCCGCGCTTAAAATCCAGTCGTCATCTGCAATCAACAATGTCTTTTCCTTGTCTTACTTGCAGTGCCATGTAAGTGCGGTTATATTATGAGCGCAACTTGTTTAAAAGAAGTGAAAATGGGCCACCACTTAGGCTTGTCTATACTTCTGGACCGAGCCTCCTTGAGGCAATAACCAATTGGGTTGACACCCAACATGGGTCAAGATCCATCTAGGCCTAGTGTTGATTGCGTCAAGACATGGGACGAGAAACCTATATTTATAGCATCCTTAAAATTATATGTTAAGGTTGTTAAATTAAGTAAATGGAATACCTTAGAATAATTAGAAGATTTGTCAAAATAGATTGAACTCCTTGATGTGTCATGTAATGATAACTTGTTATTTGGTCAATATGGAATCAAGAAGTTATGTTTTCATGAAATATATATGTGTACACAAGTTGTATATATGGTTATTATTTGCTAAACATGAATTTAGAACTAAATTTGCACATAAAATAACAAGTTATGTCTATATGTATGTTATGTGCCTTAAATTGGGACAAAAAGATGCAAATTATAAAAATAAGGATTAATAGGTATGAACAAGATTTTCACATTATTATGCCTTGATATAGTACCGATAAAGTCCCAAAAATGTGAGCATAAAATAAATTTAACGTTATTGATACATAAGTTGAAAATAGGTTTAAAACATAGATTTAATGCTTGTTCGAAATGACCTTGTAACTCGAGCTTCAGGGGAGTATTTGTGGTGATTCTTGAGTCTAACATTAAATTAACAACTAGTAGAGTACAAGGCAAGAAGAATCGAATGAAATGGACTTATAATGAAAGATATAGAAGCTTTTAAAGTTGGTGTATCCCTTAGAGCGAAAGTTGAGATATACATGTAATGTTGGGGCATTTTGGAAAATTGGCAAGGGGTCAAGGGGTGAAATTTTGTCATGTGCCACATACCATTCCCTTTGATTCCTTGTGATATTGCATTATGTATACATATATCTTATACAATATCAATCGTTCTTAAGTTTGTTGTGATGCATATTAAGATAAAAGGTGCTTTGTAATTTGTATTTTGCACGGAAATATTATTGTTGCAAAAAAGAATGAAGCAAAATAAGCTAAAGGGCTAATAACATAAAAACCACTGTAGTTTGGCCAAAATTCGGTTTAAGCACTATATTTTTTTTTTGTTCTAAAAAAAACCACTCATACTTTCAAAAAAATTCGTAAAAACCACTCATATTTTCAAAAAGATACATTGCGACCACTATAACAAATAAAAGTCAAAATTTTATGTCACCAACTCGGAACACTTCTTACCCTCGCCACATTCAAAATTAAGTTGATTCATTTGGATACCCTATGCATTCACAAAGTGGCCGAAAAGCTACACTTACGAAGATCAAAATCACATGTAGACAACTTTATGTATCATTTTCACTGCAATGAAATTTTAATATTTGCTTCAAATGTCGATAAAAAACTTTTCACATAATATTTTGAAGAAAATAATGCTTAAAAATTATAAAATAAAATGAACAGTGGTTAATATGAAATTTTTTGAAAGTATGAGTGGTTTTAATGGAACAAAATAAAATATAGTGGTTAAACCAGAATTTTGGGCAAACTACAGTGGTTTTTATGTTATTAACTCTAAGCTAAAAATAGTTAAAGTTACATGTTGGAACAAAAGATGTTAAAAATAGTGAAACTGCATGCGTCACGCGACGTGTCTAGATAAGCTACTCGATGTTTAGCTGGATCATAATATATCGCGAATAATTTGAATTAGGTGACGTGTAATCATGTCCTATGCGACGTGTTCTAAGGCTAGCGGAAAAAGTATGAATACATCATTAATTTCGACTTAGGGCAGACTTGGGACCAAAGAGGAATAGAAAATTCACCGTTTTGAGAGTCTAGAAGGCGACCTGATGGTCGTAAGGCTGACATGGAACAAAAACCTGAAGGATTAGGAGCGGAATCATTAGATTATCGTTTGGTTTGCTTTAGTGTTTATATTTAGCATACTTATGATTTCTTTTTGTGTTTTAGTTCCAAATTTAGGTTAATACACATTATTCTTATAGATGTACCATAATTTTATGAGTTGATTGATATTTGGATATTAAGAGTTATTTTCTTTATTGTTTAACCAACGATCCTTATGAGTTCAATCTTGAATCTTTGTTTCTTATTGCTGAGTTATTACAGTCTAGATGACCAATATGATTGTGTGGCTTGAACCATAATTGTATTATGACCATTAGGCATATAACCTAGAGATGGACCAAATTCTTGGGTTAGGTTAACAAATTAATGAACTTTAATGTGTAAGTTTTGCGTTAGATGACCATTATGTGCATCAATTCATTATCACGACCATTGAAATTAGTTAGCCAGTTAAATCTGCGAGATATGAACTTAAAAACTGATAATATGGATAGCTAGTTTACATAACCATTGTGATTAGAAGTCCTTAGAATCATAAGATTAGTGAACGGGCCAAGGGAATTAATCAACTTAGGAACCAACGAAAATCAGATTAATATATATTACACTTAATATAAATCATTCATATTGAAGGAGGTGATCAAGTCTAAATAAGTGTACATTTAGATCTGTTTACAAATCAGTTTGCCTTTTGTTTTCTTTTGATTGTTTCTCTTTTAAGTTATGCATTTTATACTAAATTCCCCCTTTTTACTATCTATTTTCAGTTTAATTAATAATCTATTCATCTAATATATTTCACTCCCGTTCCCCAATAGTTTGACAACCCGTTATTACCAAAGTTATACTATTATACGAATAGGTACACTGCCTAGTGTGTACTAGTCCTTGGTTGAGATCATATCGTTTTTATAAACTTAAAACGAGATCTTACACATTAAACTTTTGACATTTTCCAGGAATTGATTTGCACGCATCACCTTGTTTTGGCCGCACATAGAAAATTTCTTAACAGGGTGATACAGATTTATTTGTGCATCGCATTCATTTATTGGTTTATGGTTCAACTTGGTTGCACAACAAAAGATTAAGGGGGTTAATTGTTATCACTCGGCAACACAACAACACTCTTATGATAATATGTTACACAAAATCAGAAATGGAGCTTGGAACTTGGAAGTTGCTAATGTACGGCCACACACTAATATGTTACACAAAATCAGAAATGGAGCTTGGAACTTGGAAGTTGCTAATGTACGGCCACACACGATTACTTCTTATTACTTGGCCGGATATAACATGATGGAAGGGCATTATTATACTATATATTAAATAGCGTAATTTTTAGAAACGTAACATGGGGATTTCTTTTTGTGGTTTGTCACGCGGATCCCCATCCGGATCCGGGTCGTATCGTGGATCCGGCTCACCGAATACAGGTGTTTCTCGATTACATTGTCTGTGATGAATTTCCGTCTTCTCCTTCATGCTCCACTGACTGGTCCTTACTCTCCCTCTTTACATCCGTCCTTACTCTCCCTCTTTACATCCACCTCCTTACTCTCCCTCTTCACAATCGCATAAACCCATCATCCCCACCGCCTCATCGCTCTGATTAACCCTAGATCGCAACTTTTTAAACTTCCCTGGAAACCCTCGGTGAATCTTGCAACACAAATCCACCTCCAATGATGATATCACAATTTCCTCATAACTTTTATGACTCAGTTCAAAGAAACTATCTGATAATTTTCTACTCTCTTTCAATTTCATACAGTCACCGCTTGCCGATCTGATTTTCAATTTCTGAGTGTGCTGCCATCACATTTGCTGAAAAGCTTCCGATTCCCGGGCTTCTAGAGGTCAGTCAGATGGCAAGAGCTCTCTTCTGGAGGCATTACTTAGCTTCCGATCAATGTAGCCGTGGCTGAAATGGGTACCGCAGGCCTCTCATACTCCAGATGGTCCATGATCCTACTACTTTAGATCTTTGGTGCCATTATGCGATCAGGTATTTGCAATTTTTTTTGTTTTGTCTTCTTGATTCTTCCAATATTAATCTTCGATTTCGCGATGCTATGTTTTTATTAAGACTTTTTCCAAAGAAAAACAGAAAATTCGCCGTTTTGAGAGTCCAAAATTTTTTATAAAGTTGGATTTTGTTTTGTTCAGTTAAAATATTTTAAATTTCTTTTTGAAAAATAGTCATTTAAAACTTTTTAAATAGTTTCATAAATGTCATTCTTATTTAAAACTTTTAACAAATGTGTTTATTTGTGTTTTCAGTTTTAGTTAAGCAATAATGCAGCAGGTAAAATAAACACAACACATTCAAACATGCAATAATGGTAACATTTGCCCCAAAACCTATGTGTTTTTCCCGTGAGCCAACACACAGAAAAACATGGTCATTTCTAGGGACAAAACAACCATAAGGACGTGTCGGCTCATCTTGCTTCGCCATCACCTTCATGGTTCCATCTTGATGGTTTCCGTTATTCATTTGTTACATTAACTAATTTAATATAACTTTCTTAACTAATATATTATAATACAATTAAAATGAAATATTATATTACATGTAAATGAAAACGACACTGCAGGTCGTAAAACAGCCCATAAACAACCAAAAAGATTGTATATATTTTATCATCTAAAAAATAAATACCATCTAAATGATGACCGATTCAAAGATAAACTCTTAATGTAATCATTAATAGGGTTATGAAATATCTCATTACTAAGTTGGGTAACAAAGACAAAATATATGGGTAGGGTTCAACTAGTTTTTAAATTAAGACAAGCAAAAAAGACGGTTGGGAGTGGAGACGAAGACAAAATCTAAAACCCTTTCTTTTCTTTCATTTTATCGTGATAGTGGCCATTCTAGTGCTCTTCATGAACTTCTTTGATCCTAGGGATATCTTTTATGAGCAAATAGAAGTGATGGAACACAATGAATCTTGCGAACTTATGGTTTCATAAAATTTATAGTATTATCATTTAATAAAAAGAAGAATAAACTGTTAGCAATAGTATTATCATTTATCGATGCTATATCCATGCAATATAGGATACCATGTCACGGTCATACTAATGTCATATTGACATATTATATACTCCATGTAATTCACATCCATGAAAATAATTTTTTTAATATTATTTTAATTTTATTATAGTTTTTTTTATTCTTAATTTAACCCGATTAGTATGATTTATTACCATAACTTATATTACGCAACACTTGATATAGATTTGAACATACCATCGAGACCGTCTCAACTTTATATACATAACGATATAAATGTGTCTAAATCCAATATAATCAAACATGCCATATTTTCGATATCAAAAACTGTTTTTTTTTTCTTTATAACACTGTAAAGTATGATTTTTTCGTTTATGTCGTTATAAAGTGCATTTTTGTATTACATGATACTCGGGATAAATCCGATTATGGCATTGAGACCATCTTGTTTTTACAATATTAATTACCAATATTTTTATTTAGACTTTTTCCTTTATAAATAATTTACACTGATTAATCTGATTTCCTATCGTAACTTTTATTATATAATATTCAATATAAATCCAAATATATCGTTGATATCTATATCTGCCTCATGAGTCGATGATTCCCTCCACGAAATGTTGGAGGATCTAAGGGGGGTTTCATTCAAATGTATATAATAATACAAATTTGTCTCAATCTGGAATATATCATACATTATTTTCGGTCTCAACATATGTTTTCTTTTATATACGTTTTTTCTTTATATCCTTAAAAATATGTTTTTCGTATTATGTAATACTCGACATAAAATATATCATTAATAACATCTTTTTTATCTAGATAATGATATAAATCTATATCAATTCGACATATATTATACATGACATATTTTCGGTCTTAATATATTTTTTATATCGTTATAAAGTATGTTTTTTTTTCTTTATATAAACATTTTTACCTTTATACTCGATATAAATCTAAATATATCACTTACTCCGTTTTTATGTTATAAAATATGTTTTTATTTATATTATTATAAAATAAGTTTTTCGTATTACTTATTAGTTGATAAACCAACGGAAAATGTAATAAATCGTATGTCATTTTCCAATTAACCTGCTACACTAAATATTGTCCAATTTCAATACATAATTACATAGTCGTAATAAATTTTATGGTTTTCATTGTATGGTACAAATGTGTATCTCCTAGTTCTAAACCATTCTACCGGTATAAAAACAATAATAAGTATGAATAGTTGACATTGATAATGTGAAAAAAAAATGATAATAAATGATTGCCTATTAGTGATATTGTATTTTACAAAAACAAGAGAAAAAAATATGGTTAACATAATCAATGAAAACGAGAATAATGAAAATTTCATGTTGCTATATTGTTGGGAATTGAGGTGCTATAGTTTGAGGCAATATAAATATGTTATTTTACATAAAACAATAATATATTTAAACTACTAAGATGATCTATATATTAGGGGTGTGTTTAATAATCCAATATTTTGACACTATTATGTAATGTTCTTTTATATGAGGATTATTTATGTAAGTTCTGTAAAATATAGGAACCATTTTTATCATTTTTAAACTATTTTTAAAAATTTTACTATGAGACATTTGCCATTTCTGAAATTTTATGAAATACAGAAGTCAGAACATCTTCATAATTTGTAAAACACAAGCACCATTTCTAAAGTTTTATAAAACACAAAAACTATTTTGTAAAATATCTTGGTATTTCTTAATTTTATGAAAGATAATAACCATTTTGTTAAATAGTAAGGGTACTTATAATGTATTGCAGTGAATGAAATTAATTTAATGCTTCCGTTGTCTAAACAGTTTCATATGTTGTTGTTTTTCGAAATTTGAAAGAATTTTAGACACAATACATTTATTTGAGGTGAAATAAAAAAATTGTTAGATTTTTAATTTTGGGTTATAATTAAACCCTTGATTGTCCCAAGGGTGGATACCAACGCCACTTAAATTCAAAGCAAATCAATTTAATGCTCTTTTAAGTGATCATGACAGCTCATGCTCGTTAAACATCAAACGACTTCGTCATCCCCACCTCATATTCCACAAACGCATCTCCCCCGTCTTTCCTTTGCTCACCCTGGCCCACTTATTTACCCCAACCTGTTCCACCCTTATTCAAGGCCTAGATGCTATCACCCAACCTAACTCCCAACCTAAACCCTAACCTATTCTACTCTTTTTTACACGAACCCCCGAGCCTGGGTTTCGCTTTCCGAACCTTCACATCCAGGTTTCGTCTTTCGTCGGGATTTTAATGTTCTTGACATTTTCTTTCTTCTCTCATCACGTGGATGTTCTGTTGTTTTAGTTCGTATTAACTGGAAGCGAAAATTTCGTTCGGAGATTTCTTTGATTTGAGGTTGAATTTTGGAAGTGGATCTTGATCATTCCGCGTCTTCTCAATTTTGGTTGAGTACAGTTTAGAAGCGCTGATTTAAGTGAATTTCGCCTTCAATTTCGTTCAGAAGTCAGAGGCGGGTCTTAACCTGTAAAGGAAATTGAGTTGACGATTGAGGTTGTTGTCTGAAGCTTTTCGTACTGTTAGTGAACTTTTGATAGTTTTTGTTTTAGAATTTTACTACTAGCAATTCGTTTTTGTTGAATTCCATTAATATAGATTGTTTATTACGAATCAAGATTTTGAATCGTGCGTCTAGATCTTTTTCGGTCAGTGTGTTCTCAATTTTGGATGATTACCAATACCGATTGAAGTTAAATATCAATTCAATTGCGTTCCGAAGTCAGAACCGTTCAATAAGTTTTAGAGAAAACTGAGTTAAAGATAGATGTTACTGTCTGAAGTATTACTTGTTATTCGTTTCTAATTTCGAATTTTACTATCCGCAATTCGTTTTTTCTTGAATTAATCTAACAATTGATGTTAATTATGAATCAAGGTTTTGAGCTATTCGCTTTCGTTCGATCGAAATGCTGGATTTAATCTGATGGACGTTTGGTATGACGCAACCGGCGTTTTAGTGAATTTATTGTTATTAGTATCCGATTTTGTAAACCAGAATTGTAAAACTGATGGTTTTTTCTTTTTCTAATGTGTAGAAGTGATCGCAGAGAAGAATTATTATTGACCTAAGTTTTGATCGGGAGTTCTGAATTAAATGGCGCAGAGTAGTTGGGAAGCTGATAAAATGTAAGCACCGTTCATGTTTTGTGTTCTAGTTGTTTTTCATATTCAGAGTACTATAACACACGCTTGATGTTTTAACTGTGAGTTGATTTATTTTGATCAAATTTCAAACTAATTTACTTGATGAAACTATTAAAAATTATGCAAACACTTTTTTTCGTTTTCTTCTTCTTGCAATAACATCATTTGTTTATCTAAATGATCAAAGTTGCACTAAGTTTGGAACGGATGGATGTTAGTTTTTCTTCATTTGTAAACCTTTTATCATTCTTAGATGATTTTATAATAATTTTAAATTTTCCCTTTTTTGCTAGGCTGGATGTTTACATCCATGACTATTTGTTAAAACGAAAGTTGCATGCATCTGCAAAAGCTTTCATGACAGAAGGGAAGGTTGCTACAGATCCTGTAGGTATGTTGTCACAAATTCCCTGTTTGTTAATAAATTGATAACAGGAGCTTCCCTGTTTGTTACTGTTGAAGTACTATTTCCTGCATTTTGCCCCTTTTAAATACTTGGATTGATTTGCAGCTATTGATGCTCCGGGTGGATTTCTGTTTGAATGGTGGTCTGTTTTCTGGGACATTTTTATTGCAAGGACTAACGAAAAACATTCAGAGGCAGCTGTTGCTTACATTGAGGTCTTTATTTATGGTTGTTGATGTTTACTTTTATGATTATGTTTTCGGTTCTTTTCTAATTTAAAAAATTATCAGACACAGCAAATGAAAGCAAAGGAACACCAACAACAGCTTCAAATGCAACAAATGCATTTCTTACAACAACGAAATGCACAAATGCAAAGGAGGGATCCTAATCATCCTCCCATTGGTGGCCATGTGAATGCCATGAACAATGATGGAATGATGGGTAAGCCATCACCAAGTACACTTGGTGGTATGAAAATCTATGAACAAGAACCCATGAAACCTTCTCATTCTATGGATTCAGAAACCTCTCCATCTCTTCTTGATGCTAGCAGGATGGCCCTTCTCAAATCAGCCACTAATCATCAAGGGTACAAATACAAATATACAATCACTTGTTTTCCGTTTTTATTTTTGCTTCTTGTTCATCGTTTTTTATTTTGTAAAGACAAATGATGCAAGGAAATTCTGCAAATATGTCTGCAAGTTTGCAGCAAATGCAAGGGAGGTCTCAGCTGAATACGGTATTGTATACTTATAAAGTTATCTTTTTACATTTCTTTCTTTTGTTTCGTGTTTAAGCTCATGAGATTTTTGTAAATTTTAGGAAATTAAACAAGAAGTTAACATGGGTAATACACCGAAATCCATGCCCACAGATCCTTCGTCAATTTACGGGCAAGCCATTTTGCAGTCAAAGTCGGGAATTGGTAATACAGGTAATCTTTCCACTTCTAGTGGATGACTTATGATGGATTAAAGTGCTCTTAAAGTTACTAAAATGAATCCTTTCTTATTTCTAATATTTTCAGGGTTTAATCAAGGTGTTACTGGTCTTCCCTTGAAGGGCTGGCCTCTAACTGTAAGTTTATTTCTTCTTATAGTAATTTTTAATAATATATTATTTTTTTCATAGTTGACTTTGGTGTTGTCATACAATCAGGGAATTGACCAGCTTCGCCCAGGTTTAGGTCTACAAGTACATAAACCCAATTTACAGAACCCAAATCAGTTTTATTTGGCATCACAACAGCAGCAGGCATTAGCACATGCCCAGGCACAAGGCAACCTTGGAGCATCACCAAATTATGGATTTTCTGGATTACCGAGGGGTAATATAATTATGAAAGATGGTCAAGCCACAAGAACTGAAGGATCTATAGGCTCCCCTGGACAGATGAATTCACCCAAGGTAATTTAATAATAAAATTTACTCCCTCTATCCCAAGATACATCCAAAGACTTCCCATTTTGGGCTGTCCAAAAATTGAAAGGTTTCCTTTTTTAGTAAGATTCACAGTCAGGTTTACCGCTTTACCCGTTAACAATCATTACAAAATCTATCTTAGTTGATTTTGGTCCACAAGTTAGGGGCATTTTGGGAATTTGATTATTGCGCAAATTGTGGGGAATAACTACGTGCTTTACTTCCGGTACCAATATGGCAATGGATTTATTTTTTTACCCATATAAGCAAGGCACTTAAATTTTTTACTCATAATAGCATCGTACTTGCAATCTTTACCGATAATAGCAATGTATAACCAAAACTTTGTAAAATGCTTACAAGTTTCATGTGTAGCAATATTGCTATTATCAGTAAAGAAATGCAAGCATGTTGTTATTATATTTATGGGTAAGAAAATGTAAGACCGTATTATGTGTAAAAAAATATAAGTACATTGTTGTTATGGGTAAAAAAAAATAAAGTACATTTTACAAGTTTTTACACTTTGCTATCAATCGGTAAAAAAACGTAAGCGTGTTGCTATTATGGTTAAAAAATGTACGTACATTGCTATTACTGGTTTAATACTGAATACAATGTATATATTGGTAAAACAAGTAGAGTACATTGCTAGTTCCTGCAATTTGCCCTTGATTATCCGTCAACACTCTTGTTAGACTGTGCCAAGTCAAACATTGAATTTTGACCATATATGTTTTAACAGATGAAGATGCCACAAATGCAACAATCTTCTTCCCAACAACAGGAGCAGTTGCAGCAACAGCAACACCAGCTGCAACAGCAACAGGTGACGATTCTTGGAGAATTAAATAATCAGTTTTAGCTTTTGTTTACATCTATTAAGTGGTTTGGTTCATATAATTACTCTGTTTGTATTTTAAATTTTGGAGCAGAACAATAATAGAAAAAGAAAACAACATTCTTCATCTGGACCAGCCAACAGTTCAGGTACAGGGAATACAGCTGGCCCTTCACCAAGCTCTCCAGCATCAACCCATACTCCAGGTGACGGGGCAAGCAGTTTGCAACATGTCCAAAAAAGCATGATGATGTACGGTGCAGATGGGACAGGTGGCCTTGCTTCATCAACAACTCAACTGGTAAGCCTATAGTATCCATCCTACTTTCATTTGGAACATTTTACATTAAATTCTCAACCTTTTTGTTCATAGTGCAGGATGATCTTGAGCACTTTGGGGATGTTGGTGCCCTGGATGATAACGTGGAATCTTTCCTACAACATGATGCAGGAGATTATGGCACCCTAAAGCAGACTGTCACAGAGCACAAGAGTGGGTCCTCCAAAGGTACTCAATCGTAATAAAACATTGTTCAAAAGTAATAAAAAAAAACATATAATTAAACTCGATCCTACAGGTTTCTCTTTTGGGGAAGTTGGATGTATACGGACAAGAAATAAGGTCACATGCTGTCATTTTTCTTCAGATGGAAAGTTGCTAGCTAGTGCTGGACATGACAAGAAGGTTATTATTATTATTGACCGAATTACCCTTTGCTATTATTAAGCATCAAAATTAATTGTGATAACTGTTTAGGCTGTTTTGTGGAACATGGATTCGTTACAAACTGAGAGCACCCCTGAAGAACATCAGCACTTGATTACAGATATTCGGTTTAGACCAAATTCTAGTCAGTTTGCAACTGCTTCTTTTGATATGTCTGTGCGGATATGGGATGCAGCCAATGTAAGATTTCTTTTCTTTCTCTTTCTCATCTACAGGGCTGAGGGCACTCACGTCTTTTTGATGTTGCAGCCAAGCTACTGTTTGCATGCATACACGGGGCATAGTGGGCATGTTATGTCCCTAGATTTTCACCCCAAGAAAAGCGACCTTTTCTGCTTCTGTGATGATAACAACGAAATTCGCCATTGGAATATCAGCCCGTTCCAATGTACTCGTCTCTCTAAGGTTGCTCTTTTAATTTGTATCATTAAATTCATATTTGAAAATTCTGTTTTTTTTAATATCTATCTAACCATTGTTGTTACTGGCAGCAAAGAGGCGTTGAACAAGTGCGATTCCAGCCGGTAACTGGAAATTTACTGGCAGCAGCATCAGATAAAATTATCTCCATCTTTGATGTTGAAACCGATAGGCAAACACATTCCTTCCAGGTATCTATCTATGAATATGATTCTATTCTCGGTGAACAAGCTTTACATTAGTCATACATGGTAATTAATAGTTAATTTATGACTTAATTATCAGGCACATTCAGGAGTATTAAACTACCTGTGCTGGGATTTAAACGGGGACTATCTGGCGTCTGTTAGCGAGGAATCCGTGAAAGTGTGGTCGTTAGCTTCTGGGGAGTGCATTCATGAACTCACTTCAAATGAAAACCAATTCCATTCTTGTGTCTTCCATCCAAGTTATTCTACTCTTTTGGTTATCGGTGGATCTCGTGTAAGTAATTATTAGTAACTTGGAATTAAAGAAACTGGAATATTTATAAATTTTGGGTTTCTGATTTTGGTTTATCTTGTACAGTCATTGGAGCTGTGGAACATGGCTGAAAACAAACGCATGATAGTTCCAGCTCATGACAACATAATATCTGCTTTGGCACAGTCGCCTGTTACTGGAATGGTTGCCTCTGGGAGCCACGACAACTCTGTTAAGTTATGGAAATGAATAAAAAGAAAAAACATCACTTGAACTATATACATGCCAAATCAAGGTGCTGAAATTTGGTCTTAATGCAGTGACTTACGTCTAAGCCTTATATAATATATATATATCACAGTTTAGTGTTTGATGATTGATTTGTTGTTATTGCTAGATTTGTATAAGTACAAGTAGGAGTAACGTCAAGTGTAGCATGTGTAATATAGTGTTTTTGGATGTGGAATAATATTACGGTTCGGGTTTACTGGGTCAATGGTTAATGGATTGATGCTTTTATGGGGTCAGAATCTCTGAAAACAACACAAGAATAACCGACCACAGTTACGAGAGTATCTATTGAATCCCACAACCTATATCCAATATATATTGTTTATACATATTTTGTATAAATTAATAACAATGGATTTTTCCAAAAGAGGTTTGACTATTTCTTATATTTGAAAAGTTATGAAAGATGGAATCTACTTTGCCACCGGATTTCAGGAGTGACAAAGTCTTCGACCACTAAAATATATCTTTGTTAGGTATCTTTAAGCATTAACTTTAAAGGCCAAATCACATGATAAGGTTTAGAGAATAGTAAAATATTGTATTTGGAAAAAGAGTAGGGTGCAAATAAAAATTCCCTACAAAAATATGCTTTAGTTTTCTTCCGATTTGCCTAATTTGATCATTAACTGTTAATTTTTTGGTATGTTGCTAAAGTCAAATCATAAAAAACCGAGAAAACAAAATAATTGCCTTTCACAAGCGGCTATTTCTTACCTAGCTCGTCTTTTCTCTCTTATGATCTTTATTTACACTACACATTGGTAATGTAAATCAAAAAGAAAATGGATAACATTTTCGTTTATATATATATATATATATATATATATATATATATATATATATATATATATATATATATATATATATATATATATATATATATATATATATATATATATATATATATATATATATATATATATATATTTGTTTTTATTAGTACTTGATGGTCATTTCACAAATGTGGGGTTTGCATCTCCTTGTAATCACTTTGCATCTCTTATTTTAAGAAAATGCATATATGACCAAGATTCTCCAATCTTCTATATATTGGTCCATCTTTCTTTCTTTATTTGATTATTTGATCATTTAAAGTTGGGTGATACCAAATTTTCTATACTTTAACGTAAAAGTTGTGATATGTTCTATATGTTGGTCCCTTTTTATTTCTTTATTTTTTTATGTGTTGGTCTCTTTTATATTGGTCCCCTTTTTATGTATTGGTCCATTTTTCTATATATTGGTCCATTTTTCTTTCTTTAAGTACACTATATTGTTTTTAGTTTTTACCGACGGATTAAATGAGTTATATGAGTCATTGTAATAGCCTTTGTAGTTTAGAAATACATTTCATACATATAATGATTAAGTGTGAATGTATTAAACTCTTTTATATCTGTGACATTGAAAATTTATTTTATTATTGTTGTGTCTTATTTTAACTTATTTTCTTTTATGATACCTTTGTATAAATGTGTAGATAAATTACATATAAATTGTTTCATTATTGTTGTGTCGTATTTTAACTTATTTTCTTTTATAATACTTTTGTATAAATGTCTACAAATAAATACTTTATAATACTTTTATATAACATAATTTTAATAAATTGATTCTTAATGATTATCTAATTATTATTAGTTATAATTAGGAGTATGGAAAGAAAAAAGAGTTATAATTTTGAGGTGATTACCTAACTATTATCTTATAGTTATTTATGGAAATTTTGAGAGGATAAACCCTTAATTTTCATGTATTTGTGATTAAGTTTTCCTTGTAGCCTACTAATGTAAAACCATCACAATTGGTTTACCATCATATGATACAAACAATATTAAAATATAAAAACCATAATGGTAGTAATTTAATATTTTTAAATAAATTGGTATAAGATGTTGTAAGCATCTTAATATATTATGGGCTATCTTTTAGTTGTTTGATTTTCTTTTCGATAGAACAATACACTTCAATATTGAAACTCGCAAGATTTGAATTTGAGGTAACTACATTTTGAAGTACTTAATTTGAAAATGATCATTAATAAGCTATAGTATTTGTTTGAAACATTTGACAAATTTCATTTTAGGTTAAGTACAAATAATAGCAACATACTTTAGGTTAATTCTTATTTTAGACAAGGCTTTATATAAATAGCAACATAATCTGGTTCTCTATCATTTGAAATCGAATTTTCTTGCATATGGTGAGGCATCAAAGTGTGATTGGAATACAATAGTTGAAATACAAACAACAGAAACTTCGATAGGTGTTCATATTTTCTATAAAATGTCAAAAATAAAACACCTGCAAGAGGACAAAAACTGTAAGTATTTTGTTATTGTAAAATAAAAAGTATATTACCTAAAATAAAAATCGGATTAAATTGGGCCTATTTTCTATAAAATGACAAAAATAAAATACCTGCAAATGGACAATAACTAAAGTCACTAGTAAATGTCCTCAAATCCCCATGTTTGAATTGAAGCTATAATCTCATTTATCAATATGAAACTTGGCCCTATTTTATAAATTATATTGGTTACGAAACGCCTGTAGTTATTGGCCCGACCCAAGAAGAGGGTGATCGGTAAGGCGGTCGCATGCTCTGACTTTCGTTTCGTTTAAAGAAAAGTCAGACTAACGAGTTGAAATCCTGAAATCACAAACCGAAAGGATCAGCCATGGAAGATTGTAATGAATCGGAGCAGGTCTCTGATCATTTTATATGCGCAGTTTGCTTGTAATGTCCCTAAACTTCGTTGTAGCTTTGCTGTTATTCAATTTCGCACGATTATATTTGATTTTCTGCTTAAGTTTAGGGTTTTCAATTGAATTCATTGTTTCTCTAGTGGCTCCATTACGATTCGTATTCATGTTCATGTATGAAGTAGGAATCAAGCAAGATTCTATATTAGTTTTAAAAATTTTATAGTTCTATTGGTTCTACTGAAATTAGACTTTTTGTGATTTTATTATAGAATGTAATTCTCCCAATTTCAATATTATAAACAGCATATGATTGTTTCTGCTCTAATAGTTTGATTATTATAAGCTATAAGTTTCAAATTGTAATGACGTGTACTGATTTGAATTTGAGGTGGGTATATCGTATTTTCTGGGCTAATAGTTTCATGATTCTAAGCTATAAACTTTAATAAATAGCAACACAAGTAAATTTTGAGGTTGGATTTGCTTGTGTTACTTCCGTGTATACATGTTATTTCTATTGATTGTTTGTAAGCGTTTGTTTCTTCATAATTGGTGATGATACTATTGTTGCTTTTTTATTGCAGAGACATTCTATACAAACCCATTGTACTAGGTATGAAATGCTCACAACAAAACTGGATTTTGCTAATGGTGTCATATATCATATTGGTATTATATTAATAAACTGCTACTTTCATTGTTCTTGGTATGTTTGCAGTTTGTGGCCATGTCACCTGCTTCTGGTGTTGCCACCGCTCCATGGATATGAGAGGTCAATCTCATTGTCCATTATGTAGGCACCCGTATCGTCATTTTCCAGCTGTTTGTAGATTGCTAGACATCTTTCTCAAGAAGATGTATCCTATTTCTTATGATAGAAGGAAAACACAAACACTTGGTAAATTCTACATACTCTACGATTGATTCATGCATATATAGTAGATAACACTTAAGAGTTAGTACCTACTTAATTTGACCTTCTTTTAGTGGTTTTCTTAAGTCGGGACCTAAATTTCTACATTTCCATGGTATAGAGGATGAACAACAAAGCTCGTTAGGGTTCGCACAAGATGTAGACTATCTTGTTAACAATGAAGAATTAAATCATCTAAACATTGTGGACCAGCCTTCCAATTCCACTTCTGAAGATAAATTGTCAATAAATCCTTCTACCGAAGAGAAGAAATCAATCAATGGAAGTTCTTCTGGAAATCATAAGCAGGTAACACCTGCTGACTTGCTCTGTTCTACATGCAAGCAACTGCTTTTTCGGCCTGTTGTTCTTAATTGTGGTCATGGTATGCTTACTCTCTTTCCATCATCTTTTATGTAGTTTGTGTTTTTTTTCATATTGAGGAAATTATTATTTACTTTCTCCTTTTCCTTGTTGAATTGATTTTTAGTTTACTGTGAGGCCTGCATCACTGTCCCAGAAGATAAAGTGATTAAATGTCAAGTTTGTCAATGCAATCACCCGAGTGGATTTCCAAAAGTCTCCAAGGAGCTTGATTATTTCCTAGAGGAACATTTTTCTTCAGAGTATGCACATAGAAAAAACAGTACAAAGCTTGACCAAGAACAATCTCAAAATGGAAATTCATTGACAAGTGAGTTTTAACTTTTTAAGGGTTTTATATAAGTACCTCTTTGAACTTAAAAGTAGTGGTGTAAATATTGTGTTTAGGTTCATCAACATCCGATAGTCAAGGTTCCAAGTTTCCATATCCAACAGAAGAGAATTTCCTTCAATGGTGGACTCTTCATGGCTCAAAATTTCATCCAGGGGTTGGTTGTGACAGGTGTGGGGTAAGTTCCATTTTCTTTTTCTACTTTTGTTTCATGAGCATGATCGCATTTCTTCAAGGGAAAATTACAGAAAAGCATTATTTTATTGATTTAGCCACCAAACTATTATATACTACTTTCATCATTTTTCACAGATGTGTCCAATAATTGGGGACAGATATCGGTGTAAAGATTGCAAGGAAAAAAGTGGTTATGATCTTTGTGGAGATTGTCATAACACTGATTCAAAGCTTCCAGGCAGGTTTAACCAAAAGCATACCCCTGAACACCGGCTTGAATTGGTTAAACCAATCATCAACCGTGATGTCATATACAGATTGTTAAGTGGACAGCTGGCAGTTGTTTCTGCTGCTTCTAGAAATCACTCAAACCCTGTTAATGAAGGCTTAGAAATTCCATCTTCTTCTCTTGATGATAATAATGATGATGACAATGATGATGATGTGGTTGGGTCAAGAGAAAGTCAAACTCACAATGAAACAACTTGACGAAAGGTAAATATGCTTAACTCTTTACAAATACATCTTTGTTATTCAAACCTCTTTTCTATATGTCTTCATATTGTCACATGATTAACCACATTCTTTGGTGTTCAATGGAAAATTCATACTTGTATTTTTGTAATTATTTAAATAATGTGGACTATTGAACCGTTTATGCATTTCTACTATAAACAATCTGAAACTTAATAGTGTTTGGTATGATTCAATCGGGAAGGAATGGAATGGTTTGTTCCATTCAGATGAAAACATGTTTGTTTTCATTTCTTTGAATCTCAGGGTGTTTTTTATGGAGTGTAATGGAAATTTGCAATATGAGCATTTAAATTTATGTAATTTTTAATGGAGCAACTTCTTTTTCTTTTCTAGAAAATCATTATTATAATCGAGTTACAATGTTGTCTTTTAAAGAATAACTAAAAGATGCTGCTTTATTATAAACTTATTTGGAATTCGATTAGCTTGTTATTATGTTTAACTATTTATATTTGTAAATGAAAGTTTGTTGATTATTATCAAAATTAAAATTAAATATGAAATTTAGAACTACATAATTGTCCGTGTAAAAATAACATTATGTAAATAAAATTTTTACACTATAGATACTTAATTAAAAGGTTAATATTATAGAGGTTTAATTTTGTACTAAATTAAAAGATTAATATTAGACTTTGTCATGTTCTTAAACCTGATAAAAGAAACATCTTTTGCAAAGTTCGTGTTGGAGAAGTTGTAGCTATAATAATTGAATCCAATTTACAAAATAAAATACATATTAATATAGTTCAATAAAATATTCGTGGATGTCTTGTGAATATGATTTGATAATTTTTTTATTTAATACTATTTTTAATTATTTGTATTTTAATTTAATTTTAAATAGTATGTTTATTCGTCATTTTTGACTTCAATAATAATGGGTTTTAATACCAAACACTATTGTCGAGGTACTGTAATTTTTATTTTATATAACTTTGATTCTACATAATTTTCACTTTATATAACTTTGATTCTATATGATAAAACTACTAAATTTAGACAATTTCAATTATTTCCAAAGACAGTCTTTGAACATTATTACTTTTGAATCTTTCAATAGCATCTACCGATGTATTCGTGAATAGAGTGATGTATAAATTTCTATAGTATTATCATAGAATTACGTTCAAACGAAAAAAAAAAAAGAAAAAAAAAACATATATATATATATATATATATATATATATATATATATATATATATATATATATATGTTATTTGTATTTGATCCTATATATATATATATATATATATATATATATATATATATATATATATATATATATATATATATATATATATATATATATATATATATATATATAGGGCGAGGTTAAAATGAGAACAATTTTTAAGCTGAGAACATGAGAACAAATCTGGACCACGTAATTTTAAAAGAGGCCCCTTCACTGTAACCACCGCCAAAAAAGACGCTCATGTCGATTGCTTCCCCTGTCCCTCTCCTTCGCCGGCAATCTACATCTTCCTGCTGCCGGAGCTACTTCCCCGCGGACTCTCTTCACCGTCGTCTCTACTTCCTTCTCACATCTCCGTCGACATCGACTGCTCACATTCCCGTCGCCTGATGTCGCCTTTTCCGGTCGTCCTTCTCCTTGTTGCTGCTGCTCCATGCTTGCGACGGTAAGGTCTCCTCTCCTCACCGTCGTCAGTTCATTTTGCCGTTCAAACCGCCGACCAAATTGTCGGAGATGAGTTTGATTTTTTTGAAATTCCCGATTCTAGTTTTCTACAATTTATGGTTATGATTTTTCTGTAATCTGTGGTTGCAACAAATACTGATATTGGTTGTAATTTTCTTGTTGATTTATCATTTATTTTTTTGTTGAAATGTCTAATTAGTTATCTCATAGTTTGTGCTTATTGTAATGCCTAGTAGGTGTTTGTTGAAATGTCTAAATGAAAGTTAAGTGACAAATCATATATGATTAAAACATGTTATTCATATGTAAATAAGCTGAAAAAAAGGATGCACATAAGTTGTTCGATGAAATGTCTTAACCATAATTTCTTCAATCACATGTGATAAGTGTTTTTTTTACAATCACATGTGATTAAAACTTGTTATTCGCATAATCACATGTGATTAAAGCGTGTTATGTATATACAAATATGTACATAAAATTTCTTATTATATGTATTTAATCACATGTGATTAAACATTGTTAATCACATATGATTAACATATTCACATGCGATAAACCCTATTATTCACATGTGATTAAAGCCTGTTTTTCACATGTGAATTTTCTTATTATATGTATTTAATCACATGTGATTAAACATTGTTAATCACATATGATTAACCTATTCACAGGCGATAAACCCTATTATTCACATGTGATTAAAACCTGTTTTTCACATATGAATTTTCTTATTATATGTATTTAATCACATGTGATTAAACATTGTTAATCACATATGATTAACCTATTCACAGGCGATAAACTCTATTATTCACATGTGATTAAAACCTGTTTTTCACATGTGAATTTTCTTATTATATGTATTTAATCACATGTGATTAAACATTGTTAATCACATATGATTAAGCGATAAAACCTTATTATATGTATTTAATCACATGTGATTAAACATTGTTGATCACATATGATTAAACATTGTGGTAGGGATAAGGTATGGTGGGGTGCTGGTTGGTCGGGTGGGGTGTATTAGGGTGGGGTGGATCGGGAGTGAGTGGTAAAAAATTAAAAAAAATTTGGTGGGCGGGGTGATGGTACAGTAGGGATGGGGGTAGTAGGGGTAGGGTACGGGGGTGGAGTGGGTAGGTTGGGTGGGTGTTGGTTGGTGGGGTGGAGCGTGACTGAGTGACAAAAAATTGGTGGGGGTTGGTAGGGTAGGGTGGGTGCTGATGGGTTGGGTGGAGCGGGAGTTGGTGGTAAAAAAATTAATTTTTTTGTGGTGGGGCGAGGTGGGTGGGTAAGGTGGGGTGGGGTGGGTAGGGTAGGGTGGGTGCTGGTGGGTGGGGTGGAGCGGGATTGGGTGGTAAAAAAATTAAAATTTTTTAGTGGGTGGGTAGGGTAAGGTGACGTGGGGTGGGTAGGGTAGGGTGGGTGCTGGTGGGTGGGTGGTAAAAATATTAATTTTTTTTGGTGGACGGGGTATGGTACGGTGGGGTGGGGTAGGGTGGGTACTGGAGAGAGGGGTGGAGCGGGAGTGTGAAAAAAATATAAAAAAATTGGTGGGTGGGGGGTGGGGTAGGGTAGGGTGGGTGCTGGAGGGTGGGGTGGAGCGAGAGTGGGTGGTAAAAAAAATTTAATTTTTTTGGCAGGCAGGGTAGGTGGGTAGGGTGGGGTGGGGTGGGTAGGGGTAGGGTGGGTGCTGGTGGGTGGGGTGGAGCGGGTGTGGATGGTAAAAAAATTATTTTTTGTGGTTGGCAGGGTAGGGTATGGTAGGGTGTGATGAGGTGGGTATGGTAGGGTGGGTGCTGGTGGGTGGGATATAGCGGAATTGGGTGGTAAAAAAAATTAAAATTTTTTTTGGTGGGCGGGGAGGGTGTGGTAGGGTAGGGGTGGCATGGGGTGGGTAGGGTAGGGTGGGTGATGGTGGGTGGGGTGGAGCCGGAGTGGTTGGTAAAAAAATAATTTTTTTGCTGGGCAGGGGAGGGGGTAGAGTAGGGTGGGTAGGGGTAGGGTGGGGTGGGTGAGGTGGAGCAGGAGTGGGTAGGGTGGGTGCTGGTGGGTGGGGTGGACCGGTAGTGGAGGCGTAAAAGTTTGGTGGTGGTTGCGGTGGAAGGGGGCGGATGAGACATCTTATAAAATTGTGTCTTATATTTGTTCTCATGTTCTCAATTTTAATAATTATTGAAAATGTTCTCATTTGAACCTTCATCTATATATATATATATATATATATATATATATATATATATATATATATATATATATATATATATATATATATATATATATATATATATATATATATATATTCACTCCGTCCCAAAATGATAGTTCATGTTTCCTTTTTAGTTTGCCCCAAAATGTTAGTCCATTTCTAAATATAAATGACATCTTTACCAAAATACCTCTAACTGTAATTGTAACAGCCAACACATCTAGTGCCGGCATTAAATGCAAAGAAAGGGTAAAACAGTCATTTTGTGGGAAAAAGTAAGATGCATTTAATGTTTTCTTAATCTGTGTGTTTTGTTTCTGTGGACTATCATTTTGGGACATAGAACCGTTATTATGCATAGAACCTTAGAACCACATTCTTGACCGTTAGATCAAATTAGGATGATAAGGATATGATTGTAAATTATACTTATATGTTCATTGATGAACATATACGTATGTTCATTGATAAACATTATTCAGAAATTACAAACCAAATTAATATATATCCAAAAATATTAAAAACTTACCTAATCTATACAAATCAAATGCCAAAATTATTGAAGTTTCCTAAATTACAAACATGTTCAGAAATGAACATTCATCAATGCAAATTAATATCTATCCAAAAATATCAAAAACTTATCTAATCTATACAAATCAAATCCCAAAATTATTGAGGTTTCCTAAATTACACGTATATGTTCATTTCTGAACATACACATACGTTCGTTGATGAACATTCATAATATTTATGAAATAGAAGAACATACACACATGTTCATATATGAACATTGATGAATATTTAAACAAAAAATCAAATGTTAATTACTGAACATGATTAACATGTATACATTTAAACAAAAAAAATCAAATGTTCATAACTGAACATGAATGAACATCCACCTTTCTCTGTCTCTCTGTTCCTCTACATCGATCCATCTGTCTCGATCTATCTCTCTTTTTCTTCTTTGATCCCTCTGCCTCGATCTCTCTCTTTCGTTCTCGATCTCGACTGTAGTCCGCGGATGCGAGGTTGTAATTAATTGAATACTTGAAAATAACTAGGAACACATGTTTGTAATTAATTAAACAACTGAATAATTGAAAACAACTAGGAAAATCTGTTTGTAAGATTGTTGAGGTTGACTTCATCCTTTACATGTTCACTAATGAACATATGTGAGCACACGAAGACCAATGCAGCAGGAAACCACTTCCTTAATTGAAAGTATGTTCACTAATGAACGTATGTTCACTAATGAACAGATATGAACACACGATTACCAACGAAGCAGGAAATCACTCAATTGAATGTGAATGATTGAAAACAACCAGCAATTTGAAATCGATTACTAGAATCAATTCAAAATTGAAATCAATTTATGGAATCAAATCGAAATCTGTAGAAGTCTGATCGATTAAAATTTCTGGAAGATTTAAAAATTTTGAAAATGATTTCTGGAATTCAAAATTGAAATCGATTACGATTAGATACACAAGTCAATCAGATTCAAAGAAACATTCTGTTCACCTTTAATCACATCATAAAGAACGCCAAACTGATTAGATACGATGCTTACAAGCGAGTCTGAATCGATCGAGCGTTTGATTTCCGAGAAACGGGATGAAGCAAAACTCTGATCGAAGACGTGATGATCGCTTTTTAGATTGACGCTTCCGTTCTTCAATTCATCTAGATGCATGATCGAGAGTCTGGAATTGTGATCAGATGGTTCGATTTTGGTGGAGAATGAAATCACGATCAGATGGTTATGTGGTTGTGAATATATAGAATCCCCATTGTATCCTTGCTAGTATGTAATTCCCTACACAAGTGTGCATAATCTTATGGTGCATCCTTTTAATCTAATCCCTTGATATAATGATCGTAGGGTTATAAAGTTCGTTCTATGGTTCTATGGATAAAAATGGGTTCTATGTTGATCATATATATATATATATATATATATATATATATATATATATATATATATATATATATATATATATATATATATATATATATATACACACACACACACACGTTCAAATGAGAACTTAGTTTATTGTAAAAACGTAATAATTAATCTTCAAAAAAGCCTCATTTTGGGGATTGGAGTTTCATATTTGGAAGTTGAGGCCATTGCTTCCGCTATTGGGTGTGCCGCTTCAAAGCCTCCTTTCATGTATATTGGTGTTATGGTTGGGGGTAGTATGTCTCATATTAATTATTGGAGTGTGGTTGTAAGGAAGGTGGTGGATAGATTATCCAGGTGGAAACTTAAGACCAATATTTTAAAAACCGGTTCGAACCGTCCGGTTGAATCGGGAACCGGAGACGATGACGGTTTGAATAGAGTCGATTTTATGATAATTTGTTGATCGGAATGAACCGACTGATTTTGGTAAAAAATCGGTTGAACCGGCCGGTTATAGTAGAAAACCGGTTGTGTTTGGTTTAGGCTAAAGACTCGTAAGTCTTAACTATTTTAATTAAAATCAACATACTATAAAAATAAAGTATTTCGTATGTGACGTTGCCGCCTTATGTTTTCTCAATCTCATACATAACAACTTTTGATTTACTTTCTTTGTCATACTTGTTGTTATTTGTATTTTTAATGGTTGAACTTATTGATGTCAAATTCTTGGTTATATATATATATATATATATATATATATATATATATATATATATATATATATATATATATATATGGGTTATTGTTACTGTAGCACAACAAAGTTCGATAATTTGTCCGGATTGGTCACTGAAGTTTTTTTTTTTGCGCAATAGGTCACTAAAGTTAGATTTTACGTCCTAAATAGGTCATTGACGTCAAAACTAACTGGTTTTCATGTTAGTGTAGAGACCTATTTAACACGGAAATTAAACTTTAGTGACCTATTGCGCAAATAAAAAGCTTCAGCGACCAATTCGGAAAAAAAACTTCAGTGACTTATCGCGACCACAAATACCATAGTCGGTCTCAATCTCGCACTCTCCGTCTCGAATCTCTCTTATCTGTTCTGCTCTCTCTCGCCATCTCTCTATCTCTTTTTCTGGTATTGATCGTGAAATACAACCGCTGTCCGTGTTGTATTCCTCTGTACCACTACTGGGTTCTTACGGTGTGCTTGTGGGTCCACGGAGAAGGATAAGCGGGTTAAACGGTGGTCATTCACCAACATTTCTTCTAACTCGTCAAAGTAACAGAAGGCTAGGACTCGTTGCAGGACTGTTTTGCCTGTTTCCAACCATGTAGATAGTCGTAGCAGGAAATCGACTCTGATGAAACTATGAGATGACGTGCCCGTTTAATCTATTAGGAATATCAAATTCCCCTATGAAACCTCCGCTATCAAATTCCTCTATAAAACCTGCGATGCAGTTTTGATGATAACCGAACTGCAAACTGCAAATGCGGTTTTTCCTACAAAATAACTGAACAATGTGGTTTTTTAAAGTGATGCGGTTTTTCGGTTTTAACAGAACAGCGTGGTTTTTTAAGGGCGATGAGGTTTTTCTATTTTAACCGAACAATGTGGTTTTTTTAATGCGATGCGTTTTTTCGGTTTTTCTTGCAGTTTTTTCAGTTTTAATATAAGATACACGGTGTGGTTCGGTTTATATTGCGATTTGCGGTTCGGTTCTTACAAGCGGCGCGGTTCAGTATTTTACGGTTTTTATAAAATTAAAAATTGCACCGCACCGAAAATTTTTGGCTTTTATGAAAATAAAAATCGCACCGCACCGGCGGCGGCTGTGATTCGCAATCAATACTAGAAAAAGAGATAGAGAGAGGGCGAGAGAGAGTGGAACAGAGAAGAGAGGTTCGAGACGGAGAGGGCGAGATTGAGACCGACTATAGTCTTTGTGGTTGCGATAGGTCACTGAAGTTTTTTTTTTCTGAATTGGTTATTGAAGTTTTTTTTTGTGCAATAGGTCATTAAAGTTTAATTTACGTGTTAAATAGGTCCCTACACTAACGTAAAAATCAGTTAGTTTTAACGTCGATGACCTATTTAGGACGTAAAATTTAACTTTAGGGACCTATTGCGCAAAAAAAAAAAAAAAAAAAAAAACTCCAGTGACCAATCCGAACAAATAACCTAACTTTGTTGTGCTACAGTAACAATAACCCTATATATATATATATATATATATATATATATATATATATATATATATATATATATATATATATATATATATATATATATATATATATATATATATATATAGGGTCCGGTTCCGGTGAGGACACTTTTTTCGGTGAGGACTCGCGAGGACACCTTAAAAAAATTGAAAAAAAATATTAAAAAAATACAAATCATAAAATCAAGAATAGTACTATATCATTATCAAAAAAAAATTTGAAAAAAAAATTTGCATCATTGCAAAACGTAATGATGCAATTTTTCTGTTTTTATTTTGGATCATTATTTCATTATAAAAAAAATAATGATCGAAAAGTTTTTTTTTGAATCTTTTTTTTCTCCGATATAGTATTATGATCCATTTTATTATTTATATTTTTTTATATTTTGTTTCAATTTTTTAAAGGTGTCCTCGCAAGTCCTCACTTTAAGAAGAGTCCTCACCCGATCCTGATTCTATATATATATATATATATATATATATATATATATATATATATATATATATATATATATATATATATATATATATATATATATATATATATATATATATATATATATATATATATACGGGGAAATAGTAAAATACATAAAAATTCTGGAAACCGGTTTGACCGGACGGTTGAACCGGAAAAGATCATCTGACCGATTCGATTATAAAATCGATTTTTTAAAGATTGCTTAAGACTCTTTCTATAGGTGGTCGTTTGACCTTATTAAAGTCGGTTCTTGGGTCGATTCATGTGTATTATATGTATGTCCTTGTATAAAGCTCATATTGGTGTTTTGAAGAAATTAGAGGCTATTCGGAATAATCTCTTCGTAGGGGCTGATTTGGAAGAAAGGAAATGTCTTGGGTTAGCTGGGATGAGGTGTTGGAGGACAAGAAGTGTGGTGGTTTGGGAGTCGGTAGTTTCTTTGCTCTAAACATGGCTCTCTTTTTAAATGGGTTAGGAGGTTTCGCTCTCAACAAGGAAGTTTATGGGCTCAGATCATTGGAGTCGTACATGGGATTCAAGATCTTAATAGGGGGTTACTTCAAATAAAGGGTTGGCTTGGCTTGATATCCTTAAAGCCATTTATCAGTTTTCTAGATAAGGTGTTGATTTGCTTTCTTTATGTAGGAAGAATGTGGGGGATGGGGCTCATACTTTGTTTTGGGAGGATGTGTGGTTGGGTGATACTGTGTTGAAGCATCAGTTTCATCGTCTCTTTGCTCTGGAGGAGGATAAAGGGGGGTTTCAGTTAAGTCTAAGTTGAGTCAAGGAAGTCTTATTGATACGTTTTGCACGAAGCCTAAAGGAGGAGTTGAGGGGGAGCAATGGAAAGAGCTTCAACTTTTTTTTTTTTTTTTTGATAAACGGGGGGCGTCCCCATCGATCAAGAAAAAAAAAGACAATAAAACATAAAACAGTCCAAGCTCTCGGAAGGAAGCTAAATAGAAGCAACCTTCAGACAAGGAGGTGTTAAATATGAATGTTTGAACAAACAAGTATCAAAGTCAACAAAATGGTAGGTGAGGAAAATTCAATTTGCACATTCACATGGCATTCTCATGCCTATAAATACATGGTTTTTGGTTGAGAACAATGCACCAACAACAAGCAAAATCAAGAGGAAACATTAGAAACTCTTGTGAGCTAAAAATTCCAAAGAGATATATTGTGAGGTATTTTTGTGCAGAGCCTTTATTTGGCAGCCAAAAATTTGAGTGATACAATATTGTGAGTGATCAGATTACAAGGGCAGTTTAGGCCTTGTATGATTGTAATTTCTTTGGTGATAATAAAACTCTTTCTCTCGTTCGCCCGTGGACGTAGGTCGTGATCCCGTGACCGAACCACGTTAAATATCTTGTTCCGATTTTACATTTTCGTTTACCGTTTTTTTCGGTAATTTTATTCCGCTCGTGTCACCGAAATCAAATATCGATTTGTTTGAAGTGCTTAACTCGTTTTGTTATATCCCAACAAACTGGTATCAGAGCTCCGGGTTTAAAGGAAGTCGTATCTCGCGTATGCTCTGTGGTTGCAGCTTAGTCTGATCTTCCACATCAGAAACGAGGTTTCGATTGGCCTTATAAAATATTGTTTTTTTAGCTATGGCTGAAGATGGGAGAGTTAAGATCGACAAATTCGATGGTCACGATTTCGGTTTCTGGAAAATGCAAATCGAAGACTATCTCTACCAAAAAGGGTTACATGAACCTCTGTCTGAAGAGAAACCTTTTCACATGAGGCCGGAGGATTGGGAATTGTTAGACCGGCAGGCTCTTGGTGTGGTGAGGTTGTCATTGGCAAAGAACGTTGCTTACAACATTGTCAATGTGAAGACAACTCATGGGTTGATCAAGGCGCTATCTGACATGTACGAGAAACCCTCGGCGTCGAATAAAGTTTTTCTGATCAGACAGTTGGTAAATTTGAAGATGATGGAGGGTAGTTCAGCAACTGATCATATAAATGAATTCAATTCAATATTGTCGAGGTTAATATCGGTTGATATTAAATTTGAAGATGAAGTTCAGGCATTGCTGCTACTATCATCTTTGCCTGAAAGTTGGTCTGGTACGGTCACAGCAGTCAGCAGTTCAGTCGGAGGTGCTAAGCTGACGTTCGAAAGCATTCGAAATTTAATCCTTAGTGAGGATGTGCGCAGACGGAGTATCGGGGAATCTTCCAGTAGTCTTCTAAGCACTGAAGACAGGGGAAGGAAGTCCAACAGAGGAGGCGGTGGTAGAGGAAGGTCAAAGTCGAGAAAGAGAGGTCAGTCAAAGAACAGGTCAGATATTACCTGTTGGAACTGCAAGGAGAAAGGTCACTTCAGAAATCAGTGCCCAAAGCCTTCGGCAGACAAAGGCAAGAAGGAAGTCAATATGGCAATAGATTCTGAAGATGATGCGCTCATTTGCTGTGTTGAAAACTCAACAGAATCCTGGATCATGGATTCTGGTGCGTCGTTCCATGCTAGTCATTCCAGAGAAGTAATGCAGAATTTCCGGCAGTACAAAGGAAAGGTCAGACTAGCAGACAACAAGAGCCTGGATATTACAGGTGTTGGGGATGTGGTCCTCAAGACAACTTTAGGTACAGATTGGACTTTGAAGAATGTCAAGTTCATTCCTGACTTGAAGAGGATGTTAATATCCGTGGGGCAGCTTGATGATGAAGGTCACCATGTTACATTTGGTGATCATCAGTGGAAGGTGACAAAAGGGAATTTAGTTGTTGCTAGAGGACAGAAGCGGGGTACACTTTATATGGTGGAAGTTTCTGATGCCGAAGCACACGCTGTTGAAGAAGTTGGGGCATCTACTCTATGGCACCAAAGACTTGGACATATGAGTGAGAAGGGAATGAAGATGCTAGCCTCCAAAGGAAGAATACCAGAGCTAAAGACTGTGAAAGTCGATTTCTGTGAGCCATGTGTTCTTGGCAAACAGAAGAAAGTAACTTTCAAGAAGGTGGGTCATCAGCCCAAGTCCGTGAAGCTGGAGCTAGTTCATTCAGATGTCTATGGTCCCACTTCAGTTTCTTCAGTGGGAGGATCCCGATACTATGTCACTTTCATAGACGATTGCACAAGGAAGGTTTGGGTTTATTTCTTGAAGCATAAGTCTGAAGTTTTCAGCACTTTCAAGAAATGGAAGGCTACTGTGGAAAATGAAACAGACTTAAAGATCAAGTGTTTCAGATCAGACAATGGAGGCGAATACAGTAGTAAAGAATTTGTTGATTACTGTGCTGACCAAGGAATCAGAATGCAGAAGACGGTTCCAGAGACACCTCAGCAGAATGGAGTAGCTGAGAGAATGAACCGTACATTAAACGAAAGGGCTAAGAGCATGAGACTGCATGCAGGTTTACCCAAGATGTTCTGGGCAGATTCCGTCAACACAGCCGCGTATCTAATCAACAGAGGACCCTCAGTCCCCTTAGGGTTCAAGATTCCGGAAGAAGAATGGAGTGGTCGCGAGGTTTCACTCAAACACTTGAAAGTTTTCGGTTGTGTCTCATATGTGAAGGTGAAAGATTCTGAAAGAGACAAGCTAGAAGCGAAGGCAAGGAAGTGTACTTTTATAGGCTATGGATTGGATGACATGGGGTACCGCTTCTGGGATAACCAAAATAAAAAGGTTATCAGAAGCCGGGATGTGGTGTTCAACTAGAATGTCCTATATAAAGATGAACTTGCAGAGAGCTCAGGCAGAAACAAGCAACTAGAGAAAACAGAAAGTCAAGTCGAGTTTGAAGAAATCTCTGAAGATGACGTTGTGAAACCTATCAGTACTCCAGAGATAGGTGAAAGTTCAGGAAGCAGTGGGAGCTCTGATGTATATGGAGATAGTGGGAGCACAGATGACAGTAGTTCTGAAGACGGGGTTGCAGATGATGCAGAGACCTCAACTCCTACTATTCGTAGATCCACTAGAGTACGAAGACCTCCAGTCAGGTATTCTCCTTCAGCAAATTACTTGTTGTTGACTGAGAATGGTGAACCTGAGTCCTATCCAGAGGCCTTAAGGATGAAAGATTCCATACAGTGGAAGAGGGCTATGGAAGACGAATTGAGCTCACTTGACAAGAACCAGACCTGGTCCTTGGTCAAGCTCCCAGCAGGGAAGATAGCACTGCAGAACAAATGGGTGTTCCGGGTAAAGGATGAGATCGATGGCACTAAAAGATACAAGGCACGATTGGTGGTCAAAGGGTTCCAACAGAAACGAGGGGTCGATTATAATGAGATCTTTTCCCCAGTTGTGAAGATGACTACAATCAGAATGGTCTTGGGTATTGTAGCCTCTGAAGATCTCCATCTAGAGCAGCTAGATGTGAAAACAGCTTTTCTCCATGGCGACCTGGAAGAAGACATCTACATGGTACAACCAGAAGGTTTTCTTACAGTCGGTAAGGAAAATATGGTGTGTAAACTGAAGAAAAGTCTGTATGGATTGAAGCAAGCTCCAAGACAGTGGTACTTGAAGTTTGATAGCTTCATGAAGAGGAGTGGGTATCACAGATGTGAGATGGATCACTGTTGCTACTTGAAGAAATTCAACTCCTCATATATCATCCTGTTACTATATGTTGATGACATGTTGATAGCTGGATCCGACATGCAGGAGATTAACAAGCTTAAGAAGCAGTTGTCCAGAGAGTTCGAGATGAAGGACTTAGGGGCTGCTAAGCAGATATTGGGCATGAGCATAGCCAGGAACAGAGTTACCGGTACATTAAAACTTTCACAAACGAAGTACATCAAGAAAGTTTTAGAAAAGTTCAGCATGGCAGATGCTAAAGCAAGAAGTACACCTTTGGGAAGTCAGAAACTCTCAAAGAAGCAATCCCCAAAGACGGAAGAAGACAAAGAACAGATGGCTAAAGTTCCTTATGCATCTGCAGTCGGTAGTTTGATGTATGCAATGGTATGCACAAGACCAGATATTTCTCATGCAGTGGGAGTAGTAAGCAGGTTCATGTCAAATCCAGGAAAAGAGCATTGGGAAGGAGTAAAGTGGCTGTTACGCTACTTGAAAGGAACAGCTGAGATTGCCTTATGTTTCAGAAGAAAGGGGGTAGTCTTAGAAGGGTTTGCCGATGCAGATTTGGGTGGATGTGCGGATTCGGGTAAAAGCACAACGGGATATGTTTTCACAATCGGAGGTACCGCAATCAGTTGGATGTCTAGGTTACAGAAGAGTGTTGCTCTTTCAACCACAGAAGCAGAGTATATGGCTATTGCAGAAGCAGCCAAGGAGCTTATATGGTTGAAGAATTTCCTATCAGAACTTGGAATGCAACAGGAGGATTGTGTACTGTATTGTGACAACCAAAGTGCAGTTCACCTAGCAAAGAATCCGGTGTTTCACAGTAGAACGAAACACATTCAGATGAGGTACCATTTCATTCGAGAGTTAATCAATGATGGAACTTTGAATCTGAAGAAAATCCTTGGAACGAAGAATCCAGCAGATATGTTCACCAAGGTGGTTACCACAGACAAGTTGAAGTTTTGTATGACTTCAACTGGCCTTCTAGAAGTTTAAAAGGAGGGATGGCAGGAACGAGAGAGATTGGAAAACCGTTGTAAAATTTGGATGGCAGAGCAAGAGTAAGTTGTTCAAGCATTCAAGTGGGAGATTGTTAAATATGAATGTTTGAACAAACAAGTATCAAAGTCAACAAAATGGTAGGTGAGGAAAATTCAATTTGCACATTCACATGGCATTCTCATGCCTATAAATACATGGTTTTTGGTTGAGAACAATGCACCAACAACAAGCAAAATCAAGAGGAAACATTAGAAACTCTTGTGAGCTAAAAATTCCAAAGAGATATATTGTGAGGCATTTTTGTGCAGAGCCTTTATTTGGCAGCCAAAAATTTGAGTGATACAATATTGTGAGTGATCAGATTACAAGGGCAGTTTAGGCCTTGTATGATTGTAATTTCTTTGGTGATAATAAAACTCTTTCTCTCGTTCGCCCGTGGACGTAGGTCGTGATCCCGTGACCGAACCACGTTAAATATCTTGTTCCGATTTTACATTTTCGTTTACCGTTTTTTTCGGTAATTTTATTCCGCTCGTGTCACCGAAATCAAATATCGATTTGTTTGAAGTGCTTAACTCGTTTTGTTATATCCCAACAGGAGGGGCCAAGGATGGCTAACACCCTCAGAATCAAGAGGGAGAGAAGAAGCAGCCACAAAGAGAGAAGAGACAAAAAAGAAACGACCCTCCACATCAGGGGAGAGACCACTTTTATTGCATTTAGAAGTGTTGTTTAGTGTGATTTGACAATGGCTTTGTCTTGTTCTTTTATTGATGATTCTTTATTGGGTTCCGGTTCTGTTGCTACCAGATTGGTAAGATTGGTCCATATCAAAGTCAACGTGTTTGCTTGGCGTTTGACTTTGGATGGGTTGCCTACTCGGTTGAATTTGTCTAAGAGGGGTATGGAGATACCGGTTATTATGTGTCCGATTTGTAATAAAGGAGTAGAGTTGGTTGATCACTTATTTTTTAAGGTGTATGTAGCTATGACATGCCAACTCTCCAAATGGTGGGATATTCCTTGTCCTGTTCTTTTGTCTCATGTTGATCGGGCTATTTGGATTGATGGTCTTAAGTTCAGGAAGGGTGCTTGGGAGTTCTTTGAAGGTGTTTGGTTGGTGATGTTGTGGATCATTTGGAGACTTCGGAATTCTTTGGTGTTTGGAAAGGATCCCGGTAAAAAAGTTTTTATGTTTGATAGTATTGTCACCATGGCCATTGATGTACTAATCGGCATAAGTCCCCCATTAAATAGGTGGGTTGGCTTTAAAAGCCTTATGTTGTTGTTTCTTAATTGTTTTGCTTTGTATCTTTTGGTTAGCTTCTTACCTGTTTTTATAAAACTTTTGCCATTATAAAAAAAAAAAAAGTTAAACTGTCAAAAGTCGTGTACAAAATGTAATATTAATCCCTACAGCTTTCTGTACGTATTGATTCAAAATTTAGTTATTATTGTAATTGTAACTGTTTTACTTTATGATTATTTACAAACATGATACATCCAATTGCGACTAGGCCCTTCCCGAATGCCCCTTTCCTTGCCGCCAAACCACTAAATCTTTAATAAATTACAAATATAATTGAATATTGTAGTTATGTGAAAAAGATGCAATAGAAAATTTTGTAGATTTTATCATGTGATCAAAGTGGGTCCATTAAGGGAGACCAACGGCAAGTAGAAGTTGGGAAGTTTTTCAATAAGTAATCGTAGGGCATTGATTACATCATGAAAGAATCTTTTCAAAACTATTTAGCAATTTTCTTTTTATTTGTATTGAAAACAATATCAAATTGTCAGCATTAGTGGTGAAACAATTATGAATCCATTTTAGTTTCTTGGCTATACGTCGAACTTTGCAGTATAACATGAATATGACAACAAAGTACAATACAAGGGTCTCTATGAGTTTGTAAATACTAATAAATTATTTCTATAAAATAACATAGAAAAGTTTTTGAATTCAAGTTTTAGTTTGAGGATATATGCATATACGTTTTAAAACTGATTACATTATCAGAAATGAATAACAATGTATAACAAATTAGATGAAGCAACCCAATTAGATGAAGCAACCCAAATATCTAAGTAATTAAATAATGAGTTGTCTCTTGGAGAATAACAATGTATAACAAATTAGATGAAGCAACCCAAATATCTAAGTAATTAAATAATGAGTTGTCTCTTGGATTTAAAATACTTATCCAAACTATTTAGGATTTAGACACTTAATTGGATGTTATACAAGTGAATAATTGGATGTTGTAGAAATGAAAATCGAAAAGAATGTATACGATATTTGTTAAAGTAATATAATATTTACTAGTAATTTACAGTTTTGGTCATTTTTTAAGGAGAGAAATGGAAGAAAATGAGAGGAAAACTATGTTCTTGAGTTTTTTTAAGGAGGGGAAGAGAAGGAAAAAAACAACACGTGTTCTCGAGTTTTTTTTTCTTCTTAACCAATATAACTATTTATTTATCAAGAAATTTAGGAAACTGTGCATATTTGCATATACAATCACTGCTTAATGGATGATTTGCAAAATTAGTCCCTGTGTTTTATGAAATTACAAAATGGTCATTGTCTAACAACAATCTTGATTTGTCCTATTTCTAAAAGTTACCAAAATTGTACTTACATTAAAAAAATTTATAAAAATGGTCAATACCTATTTGCAAAATTCCAAAAGTCCCTATTTTGCACATATTTATACATATGTTCGTCTAATAGTGAAATAACAAAAATAGTCCATGTATTTCACAAATTTATCAGGAAATTTAGGAAACTGTGTCATATTTTCATATATAATCCCTGCTTAATAGATGATTTGCAAAACTGGTCACTATGTTTTATAAAGTTACAATAATAGCTGCTGCCTAATAACAACTTTATAAAAATGGTCCACGTGTTTTATAAAATTACAAAATGGTCACTGTCTAACAACAATCTTGCAGAATTTGTCCTATTTCTAAAATTACAAAAACTGTCCTTGCATTAAAAAAATTATAAAAATGGTTCGTGCCTATTTGCAAAATTCCAAAAGTCCATATTTTGCACATAATTATACATATGTTCGTCTAATAGTGAAATAACAAAAATGGTCCCTGTATTTTACAAATTTACAAAGATACCCCTGTCTAATAGTAAAATTACAAACATGGTCCATGTGTTTCACATAAATTACAAAAATGAACGTTATGTAAAAGATTACTATAGAAATGATATCGAAAATATAGGATTGATAAAAACAGCTGCAACGCGCGGACCATCCTACTAGTTTAGACTAACTTTTGAGGAAAGTATAGAAAAAAATCTGCAATGACATGCAAACTTAAGAACACACTTTGAACATCATCAAGATTTGGAGTGAACTTGTAGTTTTGTGTAAAGAGTGCAGACTACATTTGTAATTTACACTATTTCCCTATAAATATGCATTTTTTCGTATACATACTAACAATGAAATTTATAATTATAACAAGATATAATAATCTCAATAATAAGTATTAAAAGCAAAAGTAAGGTATATATGGAAACTTATAAAAGAAAGGATTAACAATAGGTAAAGACAATTATAGCACTTTATTAAATAATGCAACGGACTTCAACCATTTAATCTGATAAATTCACTTATTTATATAAAATTTACTAGAACTTTAAATCTTCTTATAAATAATGGTAAGTGGTGAGGTACCACAACCATTACCGGGAAAATGGAACAAAAGTGGTTGGCACATCCTTAACACAGGAAGAACTAAAGACCATAGCCGAAAAAATATCTATTTTTGCCGAAAATAATCAGCAAGAAGTGCAAGAGAAACGAGACTACCAAGCTTGGAAGAAAGAAATGCTAGAGAAAAAGGAAAAGAGAAATCAATGATCATTAATAACGATGGCAAAAAAAAAAAAAACCCAAACTCGACGAGGCAACCTGAAAATGTCAGGTTTGGGTTCCCTTGCCCTGACCTTATATATATATATATATATATATATATATATATATATATATATATATATATATGTATGTATATATATATATATATATATATATATATATATATATATATATATATATATATATATATATATATATATATATATATATATATATATATATATATATATATATATATATATATATATATATATATAGGATCGGGTGAGGACTCAAATTTCGGTGAGGACAACTCTAGACCTCTAATCTTGAAAAATGGGTGGCTAAGATTTATTGTGAAAAAAAATGACACATCTTAAAGAATATACAACATTCTTAAAGAATCTACAAAAAGTTATAATGTTGGAGCTACGTTCGTCAAGAATATATACACCAGTCCTCTCTTTTTTCAGCCTTTTTTCTTAAAGAATACCCTGGTTTCAATATTTTTATATTAAAATTATATGGGACATAATGATTAATGACAATTACATTCTATGAGAATGTACATCAAGTAGAATCTGTGAGAATGAAAAAAAAAAACTTGACAAGTCCGATGCTTTATTTTTAATACGTGCATTCTGTGAGAATAAATTTGAGAGTGTACCCCACGTACATTATGTGAGAATGAAAACGAAACTGGTGAAAAGAAGCTTTGCAGTTCTGACACTTCGTCTTTGACAAGTACATTCTTTGAGAATGAAGTCTGTCATTCCTTTTTGAAATCGAGTTGTAGGTCCAAAAACATAGTTGAGGATTTTTAAGAGGTTGAAGATGATAGGTCTCAACTGCAAAGATGATGGGGTATAGAGGAGGGGTTTTTTAAGACTTTGTTATTGATCCGTCACTGATCAGACGTTGACTCGTCGCTGATTGGTCATTAATCGGTCGTTGATCTGTCACTTATCCGTTGTTGATCTATTATTAATGAAGATGGTTTATTTGATGATAGTGCATGGTCGGCGATCAGTGACTGATCAAAACCTGATCGGTCACTGATTCATCGTTGATCCGTCGTTGATCCGTTGTTGATATATTGTTTATAAAGATTGTTGATCTGATGATGGTGTGTGGACATTGATGGTGATGATACGAGGGTAGGTTGGATGTGACGATGAAGAATGATGAAGAAGAAGGGTAACAACCAGTTTTTGGGTTAATGTATAAATGGAAGTTAATAAAAGATAAATAATCCATGATTTTAGGGATATTCCTATAAATATCTTATTTTATTTTTTATTATTAAAATAATAGTCTACAGAATTATGAAAATACCCTTGTGTGTTGATTGATCTAGAATTAGTAGTACATTCACACAATAGTTGTGATTCACAGATGAACACACACACACACACACACACACACATATATATATATATATATATATATATATATATATATATATATATATATATATATATATATATATATATATATATATGTATATATGACGTGAAGGAATAAGCTTTAGTTACAACTTTTTTAAAAGATTTATATATCATAAGAATCACCGTTCCCTGTATATGCGTCTAAAGAATACGATTGTAATGGTATATATTAATGGTGTTACCTTTTATTATAGTAGGTTTATATTATTAAGGTGTTTGGTAAACCCGACAAGATACACAAAACCTAATGGGAAAACTCAAAACCTGATGGGGCTCCCCGATAAGAAACCCGAAACTTATCGGGTCGGGTTTTGGTTTCCTCGCACCGATCCGTTGCTAGTCCTAATCATTAAGTAGGAGCTTGGAGAGATCAAATTCAAACGTTTTGAAAATGATATGCTTTTCTTTATTCGCCAACATGATGATTTGACCGGAGGACCACTAAATGTATTTTTTGCTCGCAAGCGGGAACTGACCCAACTTTATGGCTGGGAGATGAAGATTTTTGTTTTAAGGTTTTATTTATTGTTTTAGGATTTTAATTTTCTTTTTAAGATTTTATTTTTTGTTTTGTTATTTTAGTTTTTGTTTTTGCATTTTATTTTTCATTTGTAATGGTGTGTATGTTTTAATCTAATGTTATTTTTAATTTTAATTTTAAATGTTTTTTTAATATGGAAAAATTGATATAATATTGAAGGTTGGAAGAGTTAAAGAAATATGGAATTTGAGTGTTGGGTGGGAAAGATGGAAGCAAGAGGAAAATAAAAAATTGATATGTCACTTGGGTTGGGTTGATTGAAGGAGATGAAAATTTTGAAACAATTTTAATAGTTGTTGATTATAAATGACATCGTCACTTTAGGTTATCCTACCTTTTACCGAATATCATATTTGCCATAGATACTGATTTTTGAAAATTTAACATGCGCAAATTTTAGTTTACCATCATTTCTAATGTTTCTAAAGGGATAAACGGATTTGTAGAGACCCAAATTCAATTTGTTTCACAGTCTTCTCTAATGAGCCCCGATTGTCTTCTTCGCATATACATGGTCGGATATGAAGAAAACAACTTGTTTATAGATGTTTTTTTGTCTTCATTTGATGTTGGTTTGTATTTGTATCCATGTAATAGGGTGTATTTGTTTGTCTTGTTTGATTGAATAGTTTGTTTCTTTGTCTTCGTCTTCATTTGATTTTTGATATCATCTTCATCATGGTAACAAATATAGGTTTCAACAAATGGGGGTCATCTGAGTTTTATTGGTGAAGAAGAAAGGAGGGTGATGTTGAGATGAAGGAGATGTGGGTACTCACGAGTTGGTTATGGTTTTGAAGGTTGTTGACGACCGAAATAATTATTATTTTTATAATTTTTATTCATTAAACGCATTGCATGTTTTTATAGGACATAAGTATTTAAATTATTTCATAAAATTCAAAGAATGTTACACACTTACACTGTATCACTTCAACGAATTCTTGGTTAAAAAATAAAAATGAGTTAATGTTGTAAAAAAAATGGTGACGTAACTGTCCAGATTTTCTTATAAATGATTCCTTTGTGACAATTTATTAAAAAAGGAAGGTAGATCAAATAGTATTTTAGGAAAAGATAATGAAATAATGACAAAAAATTTTAGCGGGAAAAAGAAGGGAATCCTTTAGGATAGGCATCAGAATCAAGAGATGCACCTAGCACCCTACCAATCAACCCTCCCGCCAACTAACCTGAACCTCATCACTGTCGCTATCCAACCCACCTCCCCCAATCGATATTTATGTTACAAGGTTTCGTCTTTGAATCGAGGGAAAATGACTTATAAGGGTAACGAAATATTAGAATTGTTCAAAAAATATAATTGAACTTTTGTTGTACACATATTACCAACAAACTATAGTCGTTGTACACGTATGACATTAAAGTTTATCATTTGTTCAAAAAATATCATTGACGTTACCGGAAGTATAACTTACCAGCCAATGGTATTTTTTGAACAAATGATAAACTTTAATGGTCATACGTGTACAACGGCTATAGTTTATTGGTAATATGTGTACACAAAAAACTTCAATGATATTTTTTGAACAATTCTGATACTTCGTTACCCTTATAGATCATTTTCTCTTGAATTAAAAGCTAACTTCGTTTGAGTAATATTATTACGAGCTAATGTTGTTTACACCTAAGTGTGTTAACGGGTTCGTTTTATGGGCGTTTAGGTTTTTTTGGTTGAAATCCATTTTGGTCCAAACCGAATTTCAGTTAATTCCGAATACCGAATTATAATTTGATTTGGTTTAAAAACCGAATAAACCAATTGTTATTGTTAAAATAAAATCAAAAATTTCAATTATTTAAACATGAGATTCAAAGTTCAAATATAAAATCTAAAGTTTCAAACATAAAATACAAAAGTTCAAATTTCAAATTCTTGGCCGGAAAAGGATTACGGGAAGTGGGGGAATCAGATTTTGTCTATTTGAGGAGTAGGAGCTTAACTAAAATATGTATTTATTCTTTTATTTAATTTTTGAAGTGTAAAATTATGAAATATTAATTACTTAATTAAATTCGATAATTTTTTTTGGTTTGGTCTGAACTCCACCAAACTGTAATTCAAATCCTAATTCATAATTCATTTTAGTTTTAAACTAAATCGAAAACCGAATTGAAATTTGGTTTGGGCCAAATTTGATTTCGGCTCGGGTTGATTGTTGGTTTCTTCAGTTTCAAAATTGAACATCATTTTAAAATCCGTTGGATTTTTTTTAAAATATCATTTCAGAGTTTAAGTTGTGGAAAAGTATATGGTCTCACTTTCAATAAAAACAACTTACTTTGTAAAAGAGTAATGTTGTTACAATCAGAATATCATTAAATAGTTAAATGAAACTACATGACTCGTGACCTTCTAAAATTCCAAAGCTCTTAATAAGTCATCATTAATTATCACCTAATGACATGTCAAAAATAATTAGACAATGGAAATTCTTAGTGAGAATACTCGAGGTCAACTCGTTTAGAGCAAGTGGAGTCAATCACCATCATCTTTGTCAACATTTAAATACAACTTGCATCATCAAAAAACATCATTGATATAGTTAGGGACTTATCCTAAAATCAACATGGTCAACTTGTCATTATAAAACATCGTTTGCATCAACACAATTTCATCATAAACGGGCAAATTATGCATGTAATGAACGCACATGCAACTAACCCAATCCCAAAGTTCATCTCATCAATCATCATTAATCAAATTTCATATGGATATGAGTGACTATCTCAGACTCTCATCCTAAGTGCAAATACAATGCATAAGTAGGATGCAACTTTAGTTTTAAAACACTATTCCATATGCTTTAGTTAGGAAATCATATTCCTAACACCCTTAGTTTAAAAACATCTTTCGTCACCATTAATTAAAATCATCTCAAATGCATGATAAAGATAATTTTCATGAATGCGCACATATACTTATAATATATCACATAACACATTGATTGAATGCATAAACATCTTTGTTAAATACAACACACTCCAAAATAAGTTTTAGGGACATGTACTCGGGTAAACTCATCTCAGTGTCAACTAAAAGGTCGACATAATCCCTATGATTAGAAATGTAAATTCATAGACTCCACCTTCTCTATCATCAAATTTTCCTATGATCCAACGTATAAAGATTAATACATGATCTAAATATATCACCCTTACTCCATCTCAACTACGGTCTCATCCAATGCTTGAACTTATGTCTATATGAGGACTAAGTTTGATTATCAAGTTTACAAGTTATCTTATACGACTTATCATGCTTAAATTAGTTATATTAAATATCCTCTCTTTCGTCAAACAAGGTTTTACCCATAGAGCCTCATATGTTGAAACATACATCTTTTTATAATTTAAAGCATCGTTAAAATCATAACATTTTTAATAGTGAAATAAAATTCCTTTTACTTGAATAAAATTATATTTAAATAATTAATACATTTATTGAAAATAAATAAGAATATTAAATTTTAGTTTATCATAAACTAAAGCTAGTGTTCATTTATAAGATACCTTATAATCTCATAATAAAAACTCAACTAAGAGAGTCTAATATTTAAGCCTAAATAATAATCCAACATCAACAAAACCTAGAGGTGCACATTGTCAACCAGTTTTTTAAAAAACCAGAAAAATAATCGGAACCGGTTTTTTAAAAAACCAGAAAAAAAAACTGGAACCGGTTTTTACAATAACTGGTTTGCCCTTAATCGGTTTAGGTTAAAACTCAGCTAAAGCAGTCGTACACGAGGAATGTCTCATGGCCGCCTCCCTCGTTGGTGGTTCACACTTTTCAGCGACACACACTTTTCCAACAGCTGGAATCTATTCCTCTTCCTGGCAACGGAGACCCAACACCGTCCAAATGGTGGCTAGAACCTCAAGCCCACCCTTCTCGTTCTCTTGTTCGCAAATACGCTAGGAACCATAATTGCTGCTCCCTTAGCCGAAGTTCGAACCAAATGCTCTGTATCAATCGCTGGAGCACCTATAAACGTCACAAGCTTGAATCTCATCCCCCTTGGTTGTAACTGATGATACCATCAGTGCTTACTCCGGCCTCATTCACTTCTCTAGTCAGCCAAACCTCCATCCACGTCGTTGCAACTCTCTCCGACGATATATTTTGCTCTGATGCCCAAGACTCAAACCCGTTCATGGGTTGTATCCATCGCTCTCGACTTCTAGCCTTCATTTCCTCTATCTCTCGTTCTTTCTTTCTTCCGACTGCTATTCCTTGATCCTCCTTCATCCGTTTCATCGGAGGATGACATCAGATGGGTAGGGGATTGCTCCGTCATGGAATTCCCTCTCTAGAACTCTCGTTATATATATCTCTCTCTTTCTCTATAATCTTATTGCTCATCTCACTCTCCTCGATTTCTTCTCCCTCTGGCATTCCCCCCCCCCCCCCCCCCCCCCCCCCCCCCATATTGTTGGTGACGTTACGGTTGTCGAGGACTAGAAGACCATGCATACCCATATATGGGTAGAATATGCCTTGTATTGAAATTACTAAGATACCTCATATTTTGTCTTTTATAAATTTACAGAAATACCCCTCAAACATATAAAAAGGGAGTCTAGCAAATTCCTAACTTAAATCCATAATAGTTTTAACATAATCTTATTTAGGTTTAATAGCAAATTCTTGTTCATAAAATTACCAATTTATCCTTCCAACTAAACATAAATAATCAAATTATTAACACGATTAAAATATATAAATTCTTATTTAATTTCATAATTCTATGAAATAATGTTTAATAGAAGTTTGAAAATCCGATAACATCCTCAAATGAACTAATTTATGAAACATAATTTAATTTTCAAACTTATTTATATTTTATTTATTTTTGTAAAATAAAAAATAATTTTGCCACATTAGCTCAAATTATTTTAGACCTAAAACACAAGTGTTACAAGTAATGCACTTTCTGTTTTGTGCCTAAAACATTAAATGTCTTCACAGAGTATTCCTATTTGAATATATTATTAACATATGCATATGAGAAAAATATCAACACAAAAACTAAATTTACATGATTCGTTGGACCAGACTCTTGACTATCAAACCCTATTTTGTGAACCCCTATTTCTAACAAGGTCTATACATTATTACTGGTATTATATAAAACTAGGAGAATCTCCGCGTGTAGCGCATGAACAAAATTATTTAGAATAATAATACATATATTTTGTTAAAAAAATATCTAAGTCATTGTTATCTACTATGTAACAATTGTATATAAGAAACAAAAAGTTGATGTATCACTAATGAATTATCTTAAATCAATACATTTGTTCTAAAAAATAAAAAAATAAAAAAATAATTAGTTAAATAATATCATAATAAATAAACAATAAGAAATTTCAGGATAATGTTTAAAAAAAGAAATCATAGTATAGTTAGAATCTATACTGTGGAATTTTTTAGACTTATTGGTAATGAAGTAAAATATTTTTATTGTCAACACTTAAACAATTAAATATTAATGTTTAACTAAAATAAACTACCTTAATTAATGTGATAATATCATTATAATATCTAACTTTGTCATAATATTTACGATTACAAACTAATGATAATGTTTGCATGGATTTAATAAACATACTAAAAGCGTGTTTTTGCGTACATTTAATTCTAAAAATTACATATACAATAAAATTAAAATCATATTTCATCATCTATTTTAAACAATTAAAAACTAATTTTTATTTAAAATGAATCACCATGATTCAAGTGATAATATCATTATAATATATAATTTATCGTAATATGTTGATTATAAACTAACATTAACATTATTATTAAAAAGAACATGAAAAGTCATAAGAGTTTTAAATAAATGTGATTGAAGTAAAAATACCTCCATTGATAATTATAATATGTAGGTAATTGTAAAATGTACTTATATATTAGCAAACTTCATTTCTTAAAAAATAATTATAATATATGATGAACTAAGTATTTTGTAAAAACTATTCAATTTAATCAAATTTAAGTATTGATTATATGTATGATTTACTAAATATTTTGTAAAATCATTCATTTCGATCAAATTAAATTATTAATTATATTTTTATTATGTATGCAAAAACAATTATTTATTGATCTACTTGTTTTATTTTTTTTCAATAATCTCTTCAAGTATTCATGTGTTTTTTTGATAATTTTTTATGAATGTTCGTTTAAATATAAATTCTAAAATATAATATATATTTAACTAATTATATATAAAGTTCTTTCAAAATACTAAACACCCAAGAATATAAATAAGATTTTATTTTATAAATCACAAACATAACACATGATAATAAAATATCAAAGCATTTATTACATGAAGATTTATACTATTCTAATTGATGAAATAAGAATACCAAAAATCTCAAATAAGAATCCAAATCATCAACTAATTACATAAGCTTAAGTTTGAGTTACAAAATAAGCATAAAACATAGTAAAATACAATAACTTCATTATGAAATGTTTTTTTTTACACACACACACACATTTTCTTCTTCGATAATGGTTGTATGATCATCATAATATGGCTCGAAATATATCAAAAAAAAAAGAAACTCAAGCCAACACAAATATCTTTAAACCTTGGAATTCTTCTTTCTATATGATTTTTCTTACTTTGTATGTGATTTGTATTTGTGTGTTACTCAAATGATTGTCATCTTTTATAGTAAAAAAAAGACTATTCAACTACTATTCATTTGATACTCATAAATTATATCATTATTAGTTTAAATACTTAGTAATTATATTATATAAGTTAAAAAAACTCTTGAGTGATTTATAATAATTAGTTGAAAGATGAAATAGTGGAGGTTTCAAATGAATATGGTGCAAGAATGAGACCTATCTTGAACCATATCCATTTAGATGGCCTCTATTATAAGAGTTATATATAGAATAGATATAGATAATGACCTGGTTATAGAAATAACGTTTCACCACTAACCAACGATTATGTAAGAATATTTTTTGATCGCTCCATGAAATATAAGAAAAAACCCAACAATAAATTGAAATCATCCTATAAAGGTCCCTACAACTGATAACTAAAAAAATCTAGTTAAATTTTATTGACTACTCTCTTCTTCTTCAAATCTTCAATTCATTAGAGTTCATCATTTCATATTCATCACAAGTTAATATTCGATGGAATGCGTACAAGGTAATGGTAAAAGCAAACGAAATTTTCATTAAATATTATGTTTTTTATAACCAGTCAAAACAAAACCCTAAAATGGTATGGAAAAACACTAAAATGGGCAAATTGAAAAATAAAAACACAAATTTTACACAAAATCTCAATTTTGACAATATTGAAGCCTTGTAGGAAACTCGGAGAATATATGGAAAATAACTCTACATGGAAAAGGGGGGAGGGGGGGTGGGGGTTGTCTAAGATCATTTTTGTTGTATATATTAGACCAATTATTGGTATATAAGTATATAAATTTATCTCCAAGACAGGTCATAGATCGTTAGAAAAGTGGGGATAGAATATCTGGATGTTTCAAGGATTGTGTATGAAACACTCTTCAAAATATTTCCTTCCGACCCTATTGTTTGGGCTATTCCAAATTCAGATTTGATTAATAAAAAAAACGTGATATGGATTTTAGAAAAATCAAATATTCAAACACATAATTACCTTGCTTTGTTTGATGTTTCTTGAGACTAAATTTTACAAATGTAACATTACGAGAAGATTGAGTGTGTCTGTGAAATGAGCCCCGATGGGCAATGCTCCTTGGAACCCCACCAGGGGCAATGTCTCTGGACTCCAATGTTTTCGAGATCACTTTAGCTTACCCGAACGTGCACACGACATCTTTTAACATGCATTATAGCTAAAGTTGAACTTATTTTATTTGTCTCAAGTTAATCATGATTATATCAAATGACTTGATGATATTAAAATTATCAACATAAATTTTTATGCTAAGTAGTGTAATAAATATGGAAGTGCTAAATTACACAAAAGAGTATACCACTGTTCGAAAGAGTATAGCACTTTTAAACCAAATCAAGTTTTATTTTTTGCTCTTATTAAAAGTAAATATAGAGGGTTGTGCTAAAACTTTAATTTTACGTTTGTTTTCTATATTCTGAAGAAAGTTATTTAACTTAAATAAATAACTATGTATATTTACCTCATAACTACAATAAAGAAATTGTACCAAATGTAGTACGCAAATCGGAGCATCTCATAATACAATATTAGTATAATACAAGACAATATGTTGTTTACGGTAAATAATATTAAAAGTTTACTGTATATATTAGTTAGGGTCTAAATGCCTACCAATGGTGTCTCAAACCTTTTGCCTTTTATGTAAAGAATGAGGTTTTGATGGCTTTATGGGTGTAGTTGAAGAGCTTCCCAAGGAAGAAAATAAAATGAGTTTTGCATGGTATGGGTCAACTGATTTTAGTGAGGATGTCAAGTTCAACATTTTTAGTCTTCAAAGGAAGTGAGATAAACATTAAACATTGGGTTGCTTTCTATTAATTGGCATTTGTTAATTTCAAGTACCAAATAAGTATTTCCAATATTAAAATTCATATCACGTATTTTTATTTGGAGAAAAACCAATTATAAACGGTACTATAATTACAAAAACTATGAAAATGATAACATGTCATATATTTTACAAAACTACAAAAATCAAAATAAAATATAAAAGCAAATTGTGTTTATTATATATAATAATGCTATTAACATAAAAATATTATAATTTGACCAATATTCGGTTTAATTATTATATTTTCGTTGTTCTAAAAACCATTTATATATTAAAAAAATCAATTGCGATCGATATCACATGATATTGTAGGTTTTATAGATTTTTTTTGTTCTAATATAATCATTTATCATTTCAAAAAATCTTATTGTGATCATTACTTGTTTTTAAGGCTTAATTTTATCAAAAAACTGAATATATCAAAATTTATAATTGTTGTCATCTATTAACATGCACATATAACTATTATTGTTTACATCAAACCCCAAAATCACCTTTGAATAATTGCAACAATATGGATGGTCACCGATCTCGGTCCACTTTTACCAGTGAGTTGTGGCGGGGGTGGTAGCGGGTGACTAACAAGTGGATTTGTAACACCCCAAATTTTTCAAACTTTTTATATTACATAAAAACATATTTTACAGAATACGGTCCATCAAAAACCATAAACTCTGTTTAAATACAACAAAGGGTATTACAAATACATATCAAACAACCATAAGTCTAAGGGAAAGGATTAATCATTACCAATACATGATAGCTGTAAGCAGCTCCACTCTTTTGCAACCTAGGATTTATTTTACAAACTTCCAGCTCTCTCACAACTTCGTACTTGAACCTGGAATACATGGCATAAAACATAGAATACGTAAGACAAAAATGTCTCATGAGTTACATGAGTTTTAGACTCAAACTTTAAATTTCTTTTCCAAACTTTTGTAAAATTTCATAACGCAAACCATTGTCAAAACTACATAGTATAAACATATTATACCTTTTTATTTCTCAAAATCATCTTGTGTTAAACTTTGCAAAAATACTATCTTTTATACTTTCTTTGACTGGTTTTATAATCTTGCTGAGATTTTTATACTTAGGGCGTTAATCACTATAAGTGATACCCCAAGTCTCTACAATTAGAAAGAACGGATCAATACTAACAGTAGAAGTGCTGAGGCAGTCTACTTCGCGAAGGGGTTGTCCCCAGTAGACTCCTTACCTAACCCGGGTAGGTTGGAACATAGTTCCCTTACTAACAATGCTAGCTACAATACCAGTCAAACATAAAAATATTCTTCTGAATTACTTGCACAAGAAATGGCTAAATGCCAAGCTTTTGACTCACACATATCTCTATCATAATTTAGGCTATCGCCAAGAATCATACTTTCAAATATAGCAGTTAACTTTCTATTTAAACTAGAAAGTGTACCATTTTTGCAAATATTTTTCACATATAAAAATAATATATGAAATCTGAAAAATACTTACTTACTTGTCATGTATCCCAAAATGGATAAAATACTACATGTACTCACCGAATAGTTCTTGAAATGTCGTTTAGACGTCCCTCGGTTCTTTACCCTTTCGGTGTCCGATTATTTGACTTGCACCTATATATAGTATATGATACATTAATTTACATTTTAATTGACTCTATGACATGTTAGAGTCCTTATTATACCGTCAATGGTCAAAACGAGTGTATAACTCTTGAATGACCAACTTTAGTTAAATTGTATTTTATACGTATTTTACTACAGTACCCTCGGAGGGTCGTATTTCAATTCCGATAATCTTTTATAAAGTTTTGGACCATATTAGACCTATGTTTAAAATTTGAGGTCAATTGGACAAGTTTTGATCCATTTCTTAAAAATGAGGATCACATGGCAGGGGACTCTTAAACTGAAACTGCAACTGTACCCTGGCGCAGGGCGCGCCGCGCCCAAGATAGGGGCGCACTGCGCCTGTCGAGCAGCAGCCCAGATTTTCCACGATTTTATGCTACAATTTCCCAATTTCTCCTATTAAGTGCTGAATACTCCACTTAATCGATAGGGGTTTATCCCAAGACTAAAACCCTTCAATTTCTTCAAGTTTTAAACCATTAAAATCGGATTAATCACAAGAACTCAAAATCTAGGGTTCTTGATCAAAATCTAAATTCTTGCAAAATAGCATCCTACTTCCATTTTCTTGAATTAAGTTCTTTTAGCATGACTTAATGGAAGTGTTGAATCATTTAAACCACATGATTTATGACTGAAATTGCCAATTTCAGTTTCCTTAGAAAATCATCAAGAGCTTAAACTAAGGTTTTGATTTCTTACCTTGGAATGTTGGAATCACCAATTCCAATTGTTAAGTTCTTGATTCCTTGCTTCAATTCTTGCTTCTCCAACTCTTGAACTTTCAGGACCCGTAGCTCTAGAACTCTCCAGGGAATACTTCTGATTTTATGTTGGTTTATGAGATATTTTTCTCATTTTATATTTTTATATTTTCAGTTTTGGTCCCTCAAGTTAACTTCCTTGAAATTTGGCCACCAAAACCAACTATCTTTCCATAGAATCAAATCTTTAACATTTTTAGTCCTAAACTATAATAAATTTTTATAATAATTTCTGCAATTGGTCAAATGACCAATTTACCCTTTTCATGGTAAAAGGACTAAATTACCCTCACAACCATAATTTCTCATAATTTTTACATATAACGCTTAAATTACACACATTTTAGTTTACATATTTATATTACAAATTTTCGGTCGTTTCAACTACCTCCCCCTAATTAGGATTCCGTCCTCGGAATCGCTTCATAATCTGTAAAATTAGGGTATCTTTTCTTCATGCTTTCCAATGTCTCCCAAGTCAAGTCTGAGCCCAGTGAATGCTTCCATTTGACCAATACTAGATCAATCTCTCTGTTCCTTAACTTCTTGGTTTTCACCTCTAACATCGCCTCAGGTTCTTCCACTAGTCTGTTGGGTGTTTCCACCCTTAACTCTTCTAAAGGAATGGTTAACTCCTTCTTTCCAAAGTATTTCTTGAGATAGCATACATGGAATGTATCATGTATTCCCCTGAGTTCCTGTGGTAACTCCAACTTGAATGCTTGTAAACCGATTCTTTTCAGAATCTTGAAGGGTCCAATATATCTTGGACTCAGCTTTCCTCTCTTACCAAACCTTATCACTCCCTTCCAAGGTGATACCTTTATCATCACCAAATCGCCTTCTTTTAGATCATAGGGTCTTTTCTTCAAATTTGAGTAGCTTCTTTGGCGATCTTGTGCTGCTTTCATATTGGTCTGTATCACCCCAATCTTTTCATTCGTCATTCTTACAATTTCTGGCCCAGTGAGTTTTGCTTCACCAGCTTCTAACCAACATACCGGGGTTCTACACTTCCTACCATATAAGGCTTCAAAAGGCGGCATCTTGATGCTTGAGTGATAACTGTTGTTATACGAGAATTCTACTAATGGTAGGTGCTGGTCCCAACTACCTCCAAAATCAATGGCACACGATCGCAACATATCCTCCAAGGTCTGAATAGTACGTTCGCTTTGCCCATCTGTTTGAGGGTGATAGGCTGTACTCATCTTGATTCGAGTTCCCATCTTTTCTTGTAGAGAATCCCAAAAGTTAGACGTGAATCGAGGATCTCTATCTGAGACTATGGACAAAGGTGCTCCATAACGTCTGATCACTTCATCGATGTATAACTGAGCTAATTCTCCAAGTGAGGCAGTTTCTTTATACGCGAGAAATAGGGCACTTTTGGTCAATCTGTCAACAATGACCCATATACTATCGTGTCCTCTTCGTGTTCTTGGCAGCCCCATGACAAAATCCATGGTTAGTTCTTCCCATTTCCCTGCTGGTATCTGCAACGACTGCGCACTACCATACGGCACCTGATGTTCTGCTTTTACTTGTGCACAGGTCTCACAGTGGGATATATACTTTGCTATTCTCTTTTTCATCCCCGGCCACCAGTAATGCTGCTTCAAATCTTGATATGTTTTCGTACTTCCAGGATGTATAAAATACTTGGATTTGTGAGAATCATCCAAGACTATCTTTCTGGTTTTTCCATATTTGGGAACCCAAATACGTCCTTTAAAAGTACGCAATCCTTGTGTATTTACTTCAAACACCACCTTCTTTCCAAGTTTTTCTTTCTTTATATTTTCTTCGGTTAAGGCACTTTCTTGAGCTTCTTTAATCTTCTGAATTAAAGTTGAAACTACTTCAATTCTCATAGATCTCCCTTTGATAATTTTTTCACGAATTTTTCGGCTTAGGGCATCGGCTACCACGTTAGCCTTTCCTTCGTGGTATATTATCTCGCAATCATAATCATTCACGAGCTCAATCCAGCGTGTCTGTCTCAAATTCAATTCTTTTTGAGTAAAAATATATTGTAGACTTTTATGATCTGTATATATCTTGCATTTCGTCCCATACAGATAGTGCCTCCAAATCTTCAATGCAAACACAATTGCAGCCAATTCTAGATCGTGAGTAGTATAACGTGTCTCTGCATCTTTTAGTTGTCTAGAAGCATAGGCGATAACTTTGCCTCGTTGCATAAGTACACAACCAAGACCTCTATTAGACGCATCGCTGTATACTACAAACTCTTCTGTGCCTTCTGGTAAAGATAATACTGGAGCTTCACACAGCTTCTTCTTTAATATTTCAAAGGCTTCTTGTTGTTTTTCTCCCCAGACGAATTTCACTTCTTTCCGGGTTAGCTGCGTCAATGGCACTGCTATTTTAGAAAAATCTTGGATAAACCGTCGGTAATAACCGGCTAACCCAAGAAAACTCCTAACTTCTGTAGGTGTCTTCGGTGCATCCCATTTCATTACCGCTTCTATTTTAGCTGGGTCTACTTTAATACCTTCAGTTGAAACAACATGACCCAGAAATTGAACTTCCCGCAACCAAAAGTCACACTTTGACAACTTCGCATATAACTGTTCATTCTTCAAAGTACGCAGCACTTCACGTAGGTGCACTTCATGTTCCGCTTCACTTTTTGAATAGACTAAAATATCATCGATGAAAACGATGACAAATCTATCAAGAAAAGGTTTACAGACCCTGTTCATGAGGTCCATAAACACAGCTGGGGCATTAGTGAGACCGAATGGCATCACTAAAAATTCATAGTGACCATATCGAGTTCGGAATGCAGTCTTACATACATCTTCCTCTTTCACCCGTACTTGATGATACCCAGAACGAAGATCAATTTTTGAGAAATAACTAGCTCCCTGCAACTGATCGAATAAATCGTCAATTCGTGGCAAAGGGTATCGATTTTTGATTGTCACCTTGTTGAGCTCACGATAATCTATACACATACGCATAGTACCGTCCTTCTTCTTGACAAACAACACTGGAGCTCCCCAAGGAGAAGAGCTGGGACGAATAAACCCCTTATCAAGAAGTTCTTGCAACTGGGACATAAGTTCCCTTATCTCTATAGGAGCAAGACGGTATGGCGCACGAGCAATGGGACTTGCTCCAGGAACAAGGTCAATGCGAAACTCGACTTGCCTAATGGGTGGTAACCCAGGTAAGTCATCAGGAAAAACTTCAGGGAATTCATTGACCACTTTTATATCTTCCATTTTCTGCTTCTCTTTCTTCCCATTCATCACATAAGCAATGAATGATTCACACCCTTTAAGGATGCATTTACGGGCCTTAATAGCAGTAATGAGACTTTGCATGTTCTTCCGACGTTCCCCGTATATATAAACTTTACTACCATCAGGCATTTTGATCGATACTACTCGTTTCCCACAGAGAATTTTAGCATTATGAGCTCCGAGCCAATCCATCCCAATAACAATATCGAATCGTTTAATCCCGATAGGTAGCAAGTTTGCCTTTAAGATTCGCCCATTAATCTCCACCGGACATTCCTCATACACATGACGGACCGTAACTAGTTCTCCATTCGCGACTTCTATAACACAAGTATCATCTAATGGTTTCATTGGTGTGTTCAGACGTTTACTAAAGTCATGGGACACAAAAGAGAAATGTGCTCCAGAATCAAAAAGAACATAAGCAGGTTGTGAGTTTACAATGGGTGTACCTGCAACCACATCCTGGTCTTCTTTAGCCTCATCAAGGGTCATCTGAAACGCTCTCCCCTTCGTCTTTGCTGGTTCTGTCTTCTTATTACTCGCAGTGGAAACTAATGTATCATTCTTCTTCTTGGGGCAGTTGGTGCTGTAATGTCCCTTTTCATGGCAATTAAAACATTCCACCTCGCTAATATCTTTCACCTTGCAGTCTTTAGCCTGGTGGCCCGGAAGACCACATTTATAGCACCCACTAGTGCCCTTCTTGCATTCCCCACTATGCCTCTTTCCACACTTCTTGCATTCCTTAACCTCACCTTGCTTAGAAACCCCCGATGAAACACGACTCTTCTTGTTTGCTCCAGAGATTCCTGAAGACTTTCGCTTTTCCGCAAATGCTTGTCGTTCCTTGGCCTTTTTCTCTATCATACTCTCAACCCGAGCCGCAGATTCAATGGCTTCATCAAGAGTAGTAGCCTTGCCAACTTCTAGCGAGTATTCTGCCGGCAATCCATTAACATACCGGTTTATCCTTCCGGCTTGGTCGGTAGTGTATCTTCCAGAAATGGTAGCATCTCGCAGAACTTTTTAGTATACTCATCAACTGTTTGTTTTTCCTTTGCAAGGGCAAAGAATTCATTAACCAAGTTCTCTCGATGCCTAGCTGAACAGAACTTGCTTTTCAATCGTTGAACGAACTCGTCCCAAGTCAACGCATCCACGAAATCACTCCCCTTAATTCGGCGGAGAGTGTTCCACCAAGTAAGAGCTTCAGCCTTTAACATCTGAGAGGCAAACCCTACCTTCATATCTTCATCACAACGACAGATGCGAAGAACTTGTTCCATCTCGGTCAACCACCGTATTGTTATTCGCGGATCCATCTCCCCGTTAAACTCCTTTGGCCGACAGGACATAAAGTCCTTGAAAGTACAGGCTCCTTTAGTCTTGAACTGAGGCTGTGATTTGGAAGAAGAATCTCCCTGAGAAGAAGTCTGTCTTGGATTAGTTCCTTCAGGAGCCACAATCTTCTCGCTATCTTCGGGTTGTGACTTAGATCTTTCGCCCAGTCGCTCATCCAGAAGACGTGTCATTTCTTGTCTGTTTTGTACTTGCGAGTCATGTAATAACTTCTGGATTGCCTCCAAGGTCAATGGAGGTGGATTAGCCTCACCCCTAGAATTGCCATCATCAACGGCTTGGGGCGGTCGGGGAGGCATAGGAGGCCTTGCATTAGGATCTGGGTTTTCCGCATACGATCCTTGACCACTTCTAGTTCGCATCTTGCTATAAAAATTTCAAGTACTTTAGTATTTCATATTATAGAATAATATCAGCTTATTTCATTTCCACCAGTTCCCAGTATTCCCTCGCGGTACACTAGGCTCAATACGCGTCCTGTGATTATGATAATACGGGCCCATATTACCATAATCACCTACACATGTTGTTCCCAATGTTTCCACTTGGTTCTACTGTTCACTGGTATCAATTTGCTATTTTTTTTTTTACTCATAAATATACTCATATCATTCCATTAACAAATAATGTCTTAATTCATTAAGACATGACAAATTATGTAACTAACTTTAACTGACTATATTACTAGTCTAAGCCTAGGAGTGGAATGATCCAATCCTAATTCGCTTAAACTATGGCTCTGATACCAACTTGTAACACCCCAAATTTTTCAAACTTTTTATATTACATAAAAACATATTTTACAGAATACGGTCCATCAAAAACCATAAACTCTGTTTAAATACAACAAAGGGTATTACAAATACATATCAAACAACCATAAGTCTAAGGGAAAGGATTAATCATTACCAATACATGATAGCTGTAAGCAGCTCCACTCTTTTGCAACCTAGGATTTATTTTACAAACTTCCAATTCTCTCACAACTTCGTACTTGAACCTGGAATACATGACATAAAACATAGAATACGTAAGACAAAAATGTCTCGTGAGTTACATGAGTTTTAGACTCAAACTTTAAATTTCTTTTCCAAACTTTTGTAAAATTTCATAACGCAAACCATTGTCAAAACTACATAGTATAAACATACTATACCTTTTTATTTCTCAAAATCATCTTGTGTTAAACTTGGCAAAAATACTATATTTTATACTTTCTTTGACTGGTTTTATAAACTTGCTGAGATTTTTATACTTAGGGCGTTAATCACTATAAGTGATACCCCAAGTCTCTACAATTAGAAAGAACGGATCAATACTAACAGTAGAAGTGCTGAGGCAGTCTACTTCGCAAAGGGGTTGTCCCCAGTAGACTCCTTACCTAACCCGGGTAGGTTGGAACATAGTTCCCTTACTAACAATGCTAGCTACAATATCAGTCAAACATAAAAATATTCTTCTGAAACTAAAACATTACTTGCACAAGAAATGGCTAAATGCCAAGCTTTTGACTCACACATATCTCTATCATAATTTAGGCTATCGCCAAGAATCATACTTTCAAATATAGCAGTTAACTTTCTATTTAAACTAGAAAGTGTACCATTTTTGCAAATATTTTTCACATATAAAAATAATATATGAAATCTGAAAAATACTTACTTACTTGCCATGTATCCCAAAATGGATAAAATACTACATGTACTCACCGAATAGTTATTGAAATGTCGTTTAGACGTCCCTCGGTTCTTTACCCTTTCGGTGTCCGATTATTTGACTTGCACCTATATATAGTATATGATACATTAATTTACATTTTAATTGACTCTATGACATGTTAGAGTCCTTATTATACCGTCAATGGTCAAAACGAGTGTATAACTCTTGAATGACCAACTTTAGTTAAATTGTATTTTATACGTATTTTACTACAGTACCCTCGGAGGGTCGTATTTCAATTCCGATAATCTTTTATAAAGTTTTGGACCATATTAGACCTATGTTTAAAATTTGAGGTCAATTGGACAAGTTTTGATCCATTTCTTAAAAATGAGGATCACATGGCAGGGGACTCTTAAACTGAAACTGCAACTGTACCCTGGCGCAGGGCGCGCCGCGCCCAAGATAGGGGCGCACTGCGCCTGTCGAGCAGCAGCCCAGATTTTCCACGATTTTATGCTACAATTTCCCAATTTCTCCTATTAAGTGCTGAATACTCCACTTAATCGATAGGGGTTTATCCCAAGACTAAAACCCTTCAATTTCTTCAAGTTTTAAACCATTAAAATCGGATTAATCACAAGAACTCAAAATCTAGGGTTCTTGATCAAAATCTAAATTCTTGCAAAATAGCATCCTACTTCCATTTTCTTGAATTAAGTTCTTTTAGCATGACTTAATGGAAGTGTTGAATCATTTAAACCACATGATTTATGACTGAAATTGCCAATTTCAGTTTCCTTAGAAAATCATCAAGAGCTTAAACTAAGGTTTTGATTTCTTACCTTGGAATGTTGGAATCACCAATTCCAATTGTTAAGTTCTTGATTCCTTGCTTCAATTCTTGCTTCTCCAACTCTTGAACTTTCAGGACCCGTAGCTCTAGAACTCTCCAGGGAATACTTCTGATTTTATGTTGGTTTATGAGATATTTTTCTCATTTTATATTTTTATATTTTCAGTTTTGGTCCCTCAAGTTAACTTCCTTGAACTTTGGCCACCAAAACCAACTATCTTTCCATAGAATCAAATCTTTAACATTTTTAGTCCTAAACTATAAAAAAAATTTATAATAATTTCTGCAATTGGTCAAATGACCAATTTACCCTTTTCATGGTAAAAGGACTAAATTACCCTCACAACCATAATTTCTCATAATTTTTACATATAACGCTTAAATTACACACATTTTAGTTTACATATTTATATTACAAATTTTCGGTCGTTTCAGGATATCGCCCCCAGCAACGTATGGAGGGGCAGCGGTGTATGGACGAATTTCTGAACCTGTTTCTTTTTCGTGAACAATCATTTGAACCATTTTCCCTTTGATTTATTTAGTTTTTGATAATTTGAATTATTTTTGGACGTCTCGAGAAATAATTCTTAGGATTAAGTTAGGGCGACATATTTTTATTAATTGTTATTATTAACTGCGTGTGATTGTTTTTCTTGTCATGATTTAATTTATGTGTGATACAAATAAAATTATAACGTAAGTTTTATTTAAAATGTTTATTTTAAAACTTAATCTAAAAATTGCTTTGGAAGTTTAAAATTGTGTTAAAGTTTAAAGGTGTTTACAAATACATTGTATGCATGCAATTTGTTTTATAACACCATGTATTGTAATTACGAAGTAATATAAAAAATTTCAAATACCTTAAATTTGAATAATGTTTCTTATTTCTCCTTATGAAAGACAAGCTTAATGACACTAAATTTGCCAAATAGTATGGTAATTTGATGATTGTCCTAGCTCATGAAGAAAGTTGCACGTCATTGAAACCCTCTCCCCAATGCACCTGCCGGTAACACATCTACTCCTAGTCAAACTAAATGGTTTGCTAAACTCGATGAGCAATATGAGGGGGTATACTTCATGCTCTCATATATGATCATTCATTTACCAATTGTGCATGACGAATCGGTTGTGATATACTCATCGGAGGAGAATCAAATGTTTAACATATTCATCTCTAAAATGAAGGAACAAGTTGAGTGAGTGAAACAAATACACACTTCAACCGCCCTTGAAATTGTCAAAATGCTTTATCCATCAAAGGTTGAAGTTATTATGTGTTATGACGTGCCCTAGACCTTGACAAAGGTAAGAAGTTTTATCGGGTTGGGGGTTACTATCAATAATTCATCTTGTTAGGGTATGATGCTTATAACAAAAACAATATCATATTTAAATAGCAGAAACAAAACAAACAAAGCATCGAAAAAACAAGGATCTATGTTTTTAAACTTTAAGCAACTAATTAATACTACAAAGAAAACCATATTGCATCTAATTGTTGGTCAAATTATAAAGACTATAATGACTTTTATGTTAATAAACCATATAAGACATGTAGTTGTTTCTTCTCGTAAGAGACCGAAAGAAGAATGATGCATATAATTACTTTTATGTTACTTGACTCTTCTAATCCTTGAGGCACTTCATTCAGACCATGGATCAATAGAGTTTGGTATTTTGCTCAACTTTTTAAAATAGGTATATATTTGGTTTTTTTATGTTCAAAAAGTAGGGTAATGGTAAATCGACAAGTTTTTTAAAAGATAGTAGGTACAATCATTTGTCTTTTAAAGAATGATCCCTAAGAATATATGCTCTGGACACTAAATGAATATGCATGGTGAATTCTCAAAATTTATGCCTATGAAAATCTATCACGTGAGAAAATTCGATTTTCGCAGGAGCACCTGAGACAATCCAATTTTTGTAGGTGTACATCCTCGGTGTAAATCTTGAGACCCCAAATTCCATTTTCCAAATATTTTCGCTTACATACAACATTTTTAGGCTCACAAAAATTTTCATGCCATTTGAAAATTTTGCAGGTATTCCCTCGAAAATCACATGAAATGATATGATTTCATAATCTTCGTAGGCTGGTTAGTTTGGTAACCCGTCTTTTTTCCCTAAATGTTGAGAAAAAGCCTAAATAGAGTGCTATATTTTAACCATTTTACCGATGGAATGAACTGGGCATGACACATGTTACAGGTTACCACCACAAGTTCTTTTATAATGCATGGGCTATTTTGTAAAAGCTAATTATATAAAAGTCTAGTTTAGGGTTGATTTTTTTTTTTTTTTCATTTTGAACGATTATAAAATTTCGCTTCACCGATTATATTTGAGAGCACGGTGTTTTCTTTCAAGTTTCAATCTAAAACATTGTGATTATGCTCTAAGTCGTAACATATTCCTCATTTTTGAACTTAATAAAATCTCACGTTTTTACTATTTTATTTTGATTGATTTTGTTGGAATTGTTATTGGTGTTATTTTCGCATTATCATATTGATATTATTAGTGTCTATGTGGTTTAGGCAAAGATTTATTAAAGGAGTCAGAAAAATCAATTACAAACTATTTTCAAATAAATTTTATCATTTTAGTTAGGTTACAAACTTGTATGTTATATGATCGACAATTAAAAAAAAACTTAAATAATTGGTTTTTTTGTCTACAAAATAAGTTGCTAAAACAATATTTAATTAGAAAGCATGTTACTAAAAAGAGTGGTTTGGAAATAACATTGGTCTGGAAATGAGGTTATGTGTCATTACAACCTCATTTACATAGTAGGTTGCTAAAAACTTTATAGTAGTGGTCATTTCTGGAAAATTGATTTTTTTTCGTTCTACAAGTAGGTTGCTAAAAATAGCATTTTTTTACAAAAAAGGTTACTAAAAGTCATTGCCTGGTCTACTATTGAACAAAGTATGAATTAACCTACCTATATCAAGAAAGAAACAATTTTTCAACACACCCAAAGATCAATAAAATGAAAATAGATAAAAAAAATATTGTTATCTATTATTTCAGAAGTAAAATGGAAAAGTAAAAAAAACATTTAAAATAACAATTATTTTTTGAGAGTCAAAACAAACAAAGATAGTCGCACACAGAATATAAAGTGAATATATAGAAAAATTATAAATTATTCTTTTTAGTATATGAGGTACTTGTTTGTGTATCTCACGTTCGTGCGACACAGTCTTATAAGTGTGTATATATGTTAGAATCTTCTTTCTCTCCACAAGGGCTCTTTTGGAGAGACACTCTTGGGCTCCACATATATTTACATGGTATCAGAGTCAGTGTCACGCACCACTGTAACCTCATCGAGCCTACGTCTCTGAGGGGAGTGTTAGTTTATCTCACATTGGTGCGACACGGTCTTATAAGTTTATATATATGTTGGAGTATCCCCTCTCTTCACAATGGCTCTTTTGGAGAGACAATCTTGAGCTCCACATATATTTACAGTACCAAAATTGATAAAACATTTATAATTTTTTATTAAATTAATTAATGCTTTCATTCATTTGTTTTAAACATAAAGGAATAAAAGTATAATGATGTATTACATAAGTAAATGAAAGGTAGATGCTATATATCAAATGAATGAAAGTATTCTTTCCACACACAATAGCATATATATATATATATATATATATATATATATATATATATATATATATATATATATATATATATATATATATATATATATATATATATATATATATATATAGAGTTAGGATCTTTTGAGAACCACAAGTCCCCCGAGAACCCGAGAACTCCTAAACCGATTTTTTTTTCAAAAAACCGACCCCATAGGCCTCTAAAACGCACACTTTTAAGATTTTTCGAAAAAAAAATTTCCGAAAAAAACGACTTTTTTTTTTTAAAAAACTTTGCACATGTACAAAAAAAAAATTTGCACATGTGCAAACTTTTTTATACCTACACTTTTTTTGAAATTTTTTTTTACAGAACGCCTTAAATATATGTTAGAAAGGCATCCATAAAAAAAACTTGAAAAAAAATGTACGTATAAAAAACTTTGCACATGTGCAAAGTTTTTTTTTTGTACATGTGCAAAGTTTTTAAAAAAAAAAAGTCGTTTTTTTTCGGATTTTTTTTTTTGAAAAGTCTTAAAAGTGTGCGTTTTAGAGGCCTATGGGGTCAGTTTTTTGAAAAAAAAAATCGGTTTGGGAGTTCTCGGGTTCTCGGGGTGAAGTTGGTTCTCAAAAGATCCTAAGTCTATATATATATATATATATATATATATATATATATATATATATATATATATATATATATATATATATATATATATATATATATATATATATATATATATATATATATATATATATATATATATATATATATATGCTATTGTGTGTGGAAAGAATACTTTCATTCATTTGATATATATATATATATATATATATATATATATATATATATATATATATATATATATATATATATATATATATATATATATATATATATATATCGAGGAAATACGTGCAAGCAAAATAAACATATAGACATCAAGTAAATACATACAACAAACACACACGTTTCAAATCAGATGTTATAAAACAAAGGAATGTTATAGTACCTGGTATTGTCTTGTTTCTTTGTTATCGCTTGTGTAGCTGAGGAAATGCATCCAAACAAAAGAGTTTCTTGAAATTTTCTATGGCTGATGGTATAAAACAGATTGTGCACCACTTATGAATTTTTAAAAGGTCGGTGATTATTTATCTCTTCTTTCATAGGATACACCATAATTTTAGTATTTTTTATTTAGAATGTTTCATCAGATAGGAAGGAATTTGAATTTTAAATTTAGATTAAAAAAATTAATTTGCATATATCATTTATAAAACCGGATGTTGTGAATTCTAAGCGGGAGAAATTCTAGGAATGCAGAATAAAATGACACATGACATGAATGATATTTAAGAAAGCGATATGTGGCGATTTTTAGAAGTCTTTAGATAGAATAAATAGATTATGTTTTAGACATCTCACATTTTGAGTCGTTAGAATAAATTTAACCTAGCCTATGTTTTTTTTTAGTAAATCTATCGTATTTAATTATATCACAAACAAATGACGAGATAGCGAATCGGAATAAAACGTGTATTAATCTCTCTAAAATAACAAAAGAAGTTGTTGTAGTACAAATAAATACGAAATAAATAAATATAACAAAAAATTAAATATTAAAAGAATATCATTGGGTTTCGTTTTCAATGAATAAAAATTTGGAATGAAACGGGGTACATTGATTGGAGAGAGAGGTTGCTCGTGCTCATGAATAGTAGAATGAGACCCTTCAACCATTCGTCAAACTTCCTCAAGCTCTTTTTGTATAGTATGCACGTTGAAACTTAAAATGGTAAACTTTTTTCTTTGGAAAATAAGATATAAATCTAAAATTATGACATAAACTAACTTTGTTGATTTGGAAAAATTCTTAGGTCTACTTAATATTTTGTAAAACACGTGAACCGATCAAATTATTCTTAAACGGAGATAGACGACCATCTTAAGAATTAAGATCTATGAAAATAGACATCTGACGACTCAATTGGAATGTTTCATCCTACACGTTCTCATAAGAGAAAATGACGTATTAGGGTAAACCCAAACTCTATTAAATACTAATCTTACGCTTTGAAAATTTTAAGTTTTGATCAATGGTCAAAAACAAACATGGACATCATGGTCATTTAAGAATTTTAACATAAAAATTCACACATTAGATCTAGAAATTAGATTGAAACTTCTTCAACATAAAAACTCTCCCAAACCTCTAAAAACACACATTCAACCCCTAACACTACAACCACCACTTGTCGCCGCTTGCCGCCACCTATCGCCTGTCGTCGGTGCCATTTATTGCTACCAACACCGGCTCCACCACTGTTGAACCACACATTGATCGAGGTCGTTGTCTCGGTCACAAATAAACCTTATTACCACCAATAGCTAGGATAAGTAAGAGTCGATTCCACAAGGAGTTCGTGGTCAACTTTTTGTTGTGGTAGTCAACAAGAAAAGAAAAATACGGTGCAATTGGAAAGAAAGAATTAAAGTGAAAAGAAAAATTATTAATAAGGCAAATAAGGTACTTCCGGTTCAGTGTCAGGTGATTGAGACTCACGTGTTTTTTCCCTTAAGTTCCAATTTAATTATGATAATATAATTAAAGTTGATTACTCATAACTAATAACTTTCGGCACACAATATGTCACTCGGCTAATTGTCTTACCCCCTATATCAACTTCGATTAGACACAATTAGTGATTCACCAATATTGTGTCTTACGCTTACCAATTACAAACTTAGCATTTAAAATTACAAGTTCAGCGTAGTGTATGTTAACTTAAACGACCATCTTAATTCCTAAACTATGTGAATTTGGCAAGATTAGTGAATGGACAATAAAATATATTTGTTGTGAAATCAAATACATTCAAATGACCCAAATTTAATTAGCATACTAAAAATCAAACGTGAAAAACAAATGATGTCTAAAATTGATTGGAACTAAAGTAATAATCAAATTCATCATATCATCCTAGACATCCCCGGAAGAAACCTTAAGGGTTTAGCCTTCCATAACTACTGAAACAGAACATATTATCAAGAAAACATAATCCATAACCAAATTTATGAAAAACTTGAATTCATGACCAAATCAATGTTCAATAATTGTTTAAAAACATAAAACAATGTAACCTCAATGTACTCGTAACTCAATCTGAAGTGCTACAGATCCAACGACCAAATGATTCTCTACCCCACCAAATGGTTCCTCACTGAATGGAAAATAGAAAGAATTGATGCAAGGAGTGATTCCAGAGCTTTGAAATCCTCTGGAACACCAAATGAAGCTTTAGAAATCGACTAGGTTTGTGTATGAGTGAATGAAGATCGTGGGTGATCGATGTTTTTCTTGTAGAATGTTGAAATCGGCTATTTATAGGGATGTTAACCGACCTCGACCGCGTTACTAAGCCCGTTGATAGCGCTATTATGGTAACAAACTCCCCGATACACGTCTTGATCTTCTGATGGCAACGGCATGAAGTCTTCACATAGTGTCATTAACTCCAATAATAGTGTAGTTATCCTCAACAATCCATTATTTTCTTTTGTGCTCTGATTATGTTCCTTCTTTTATCCTTTTTGCTCGAAGTCCCACAAATCCTGTAAAAACCACAACTTTCAAGTATAATGGGCATTTTATGTTCATTTTACATCAATTACTACTCAAAAGTTCTCTGATATCGCCCAAAATATATGCAACAATGATGTAATATCAAACTATTTCACACTTGGACTTTGCTTGTCCTCAAGCAAACTAGAGTTTTTTAGCCTTTAAAAAAATACTTTACCAGATTCCAACAAATATTACTGATATCCAGGATAATAAACACAAACAGATACTTAACGTCTTAACCTATACCAGAATCATACACATATATGTGTATAGTTCTAGATTAACTGTTCATCAGTTAAAGTATATGTGTAATAAACACAAACATATAATTTCCCTCATGAGTCTCAATCTTATAGTACTTTTCTTATACTTTGTTTGACATTTAAGCATTTATTAATTTTTCGAGATTTTTCTCGTTCAAGCTCATTTATTTGTTTGAGGCTTTTCCTCAGTTTAGTGACAGCATAAGCCTCGTACGTTTGTAACCTAAAAAATCTAACTCAATCTATGCTGACTAGGACTTAGCCATATTTACAACTAAAATGGCATCTCTTGAAAAATATCATATGCTAATAAATGTTAAGGGGTTTATTTTATCGACTATGGAAAACCATGTTGTAACTCTCACACTACCTACCTGCTTACTTACAAGTCAAAATTTTAATTAGAACAGTAAACAACCACATATAGTATCTATGATAGCTACATATAGTCCCAGTCCATATTCATGTTCATTATCCCATATACATTTATATTAATTATGGAAAAATGCTAAACTAAAAATTTTAAAATTGGGTAAATAAACCTAGATGCTTGATGTGCACTTTTTCAACCCCTACCCCACACTTGAGTCATACAATACCCTCACTATATCCTAAGCAGTTAAAAATAAAAAATAAAGCGAGAAAAAGGAATAGACTCCCTTGGGGTATAGTAGCGAGATCGAAACACGTCGGACAAGAATTATGGGTTTGTGTGCTTCTTGAATGCAATTGAACTCTATTAATTCTAACCATGTACAAAATGCGGCAAGAGATGATATTATGATAAAACATAGTGTATGGGAGATGTGATAAAAAATAATAAATAAACCTTACTGTCCACTAGATAAGGTAAGCAAGGGTCAAACCAACGAGTTCGTGGTTGACTTTTTGTATCGATAAAAAGTCGTACTATAGTGTCACTCTATAACAGGAGTATTACTAACACCCAAGCTCAATTCAAACTCAAAAACATCAAACAAAACCATATCTAAGCATCAAGCATTATAGATCCAAACAACGCATAAACTAAAAACAGCTTCTTTATAAAAACCAAAACCAATAAACAATTGTTCCAATCTAACCAACTACAGTTGCTGAATGATTGCTCCTAGATCTAAACTCAACCTCCACGATTATAATTTTAAACTCCTAGATGAGAAATATTATTAACACTAGAGTTGATATAAAACCGAAATAACAAGAAATAGCGATAAATCTCACCATACTATAAAGTAGAAACTGAAAAATGACGAATCTGAGCTAAAAGATCCAGAGTTCTCTCGATGGATAGCTTCCTCGCTCCTTAAATCTCGACCTAAGGACCTCTATTTATAGTTGCAAAATCAAATGGTCCGCGCCGCTAATTATCACTTTTCGCGTCGCGATCTTGGTCTATCCCCGATATCTCACACTTTGAATTTCAAGTCAAACTTCAGATCAATTTTGTATCCATTGACTAGCGTCGCAAACAGCAACCTTCCACGTCATGAGCTTCCCGAATTCTTATCCTCTCGATTTCATATCTATCTTGGTTCAATTTTCCACTTTAGACCATGAAATTAAGTACTTTTCCTATACAAGCAACTTATACCAAAAGTGAGCATATATATAGTCCTTTTATATATATAAAACAACTAAAATCAGGAAAATAACACGTAAAATATGTAATATGAAAGCGCATTATCAAGGGGTTGTCATGTCGGTGACCCCACACTTATTTTGTAACTAGTCTCTACAAACAGTCGCTACTCCCTCACTAGTCGGAACAATAGTGGCCGAGTCGGAATCTCTCACCATTTCACATCTTATCAATCATCTCTTTGAAAATCACTCATCCACAACAATGACAATTAACATATAACAAATACATAATTTGGTTACAAAAAATAAGTAAACTGAAAAATACATAACCAAATAAAAATAAAGATATAAATCAGCTCAATCCTCCTCGCCATCGCCAGTATGAACTCCAGAGGGTCCGACCTGCCCCTGCTGAAGAAAACAGATGAGTGGGCATCAAACTACCCTATGCCATCAACTCTCGAACACAGCCATCCACCAGAGCTACTCCTAAATAAGCATCCGTGTATCCTCGATCCGGTGAAGGGTTGCGTGAATATATCTTTCAGCTCCTCTAGCTACTAGACTCGACGAGCTACACGTTTGCGCCTCCGTGGCCGCTCGGTCTCGACCTCCTCATCAACCTCTTTGGGCGCTCCCCCTACTGTTACTGCCTCTGCCTCCGGAACAATCTCGCAGTGACCGACGTCCGAGACTCTGACTACCTGCATCAGTTCTAGGTATGCGGCGTCTATAGCCCGAGGTGGGTAACACATCATCCTCTGCATCAATTGGGTCAATGTACCCCCGTGTCTCCTCCAAAATGACAGGAACAGGATAAATGTGTGTCACGGTAGATCCTCTCGTGCAACGACCGGTCAGGCTCTCCTAGGTGCCATCTACAAAACCAAGTTACAGACAACAAGCCTTGTAAGAAGTTTTAGAAACTCCATGCATTTTGGTCCTTGCATGGGATAGTGGCGCTAAAGATGAATGTCATCCATCGCGCCACATCTGCTCACCATAGCGATGCTACAATCGACTGTCCACATACAGTTCGCAAAATACAATCATTTAGACCAGACCAATTATTTAGACCATCAGCAAAGTCATAAAGTAATATTAACTAGGGCTGTAAACAAACCGAACGAAGCTTGCTCATGTTCGTTCGTTTAAGTTAGCCGAACAAACGAACAAACACGAACGGATAAACAAACGAGTTTTCTTGTTCATGTTCGTTCGTTTACCAAATTGTCTTGTTCATGTTTGTTCGTTTATGTTCGTGAACATGCTAAACGAACATAAACAAACAAACATAAACGAACACAGATAAACAAGGACAATTAAACATATATGAACATAAATGAACGTATAATATTGTAATGTAATCAACCACAATTGAACATATATGAACATAATGAGAACTTAAATGAACAAACATAAACGAACGTAAACAAATAACATAAACGAATGTTCATGAACATAATTGAACGAACGAGACATTTGTTCATGTTCGTTCATTTAACTAAACGAACGAGAATTTGTGTTTATGTTTGTTCGTTTATTAAATAAATGAACATAAACGAACTTCCCGCCGAACATTTCACGAACGGTTCGTTGAACGTTCAGTTCGTTTAAAGCCCTAAATTATTAACATGACTATAAAATACTCTAATTAAGGTTTTGACTCAACTAGGTACCATGTATATTTGTTATCATGGAGATCACAAAATGTAAGTGTTGATTTGATTCTATCAAAATAGATAATCTTTAACCCAAAAAAAAAAAAAAAGGGTTGAACTCAATTATGTTTAGCCATCGATACTTTTTTGAATTCTAGACGATAGTAATATATTAAATATGATAAAAATTATATTTATTAAAATAATAATAATATAAATGTAATTTTGATCTGTTTAGGTGATTTATTAATCCATCAAAAATAAATAAGATAAAATCGATATATTTTTTAATAAACTAGTTAAAATGAGTATCTTTAGATAATTATTTATCAATACAATTTTATTTATATATATAATCATAATAGAAAAGTTGTACTACAAATACTCAAAGTTTCTGTTCATCTCGACGCCAACCCTAACTTTATACATACAAATCTTTCCCCCCATTTCAAACCTCTCTCTCTCTCTCTCTCTGTTCGCCATCTTAGTATTCATCTCTCTCCATATTCAAAACCTTGAAGAATTTACGAGGTTGGGTTTTATGGTAATAAAAATAGAGCATCACTGAAGTGAGAATTAAGTGATGGGGAAATTCATGAGGAAAGCTAATTTGACCGGAGACGTGGTGGCCGTAATGGAGGTTTCGCAGTCGTCTCTCGGCGTCCGAACGCGAGCCAAAACCCTAGCGTTGCAGAAACTTCAAGCTACAAAATCAACTTCCACACCGACAGAGTCTCCAACGGCGGAACAACACCCTGAATTATCTTATCTCCAGCTACGCAGCCGTCGGCTGGAGAAACCACCAGTTCAACAACTAACATGCTGCCGGCAACAGAACCCTAACCCTAGTCTCATGGTTTCTTCAGGTATATCTGGGTCGTTCGGGTCCGGTTCATTAGACACCCAAATTAAAGCAGGTGAAGAAACAGAGGAATCTTGTTATTGTGGAGACAACAATATTGATTTTGATGGCAGAGAAAGGTATACGTTATTAATTTATATCATAATTTCAACTTCTTTTACACGCAAATGCTCTGGCTTTTGGACATCTTACTATAATTGTTTGTTAATTTGTTATATTCTCGATTATATGAAGAAATAGAGGTTATTTCAACCTTCATTTTACTTACTCTTTTGGCAATTGTTGGTTTTTTGATCAAATGGAGCACATAGGTTTTAAAGATTGCTATATGATTGTTATCTACTCTCAATTTAGTACATGCTTGACAAAAATAATAAAGAGGGGTTATTTGATTATTTCCACCCTAAATTTCAGTGTGCTTGATTTTTTTTTGGAATTATTAGGGTTCTTCCTTCTCTTTTGGAGGTTTTAGTATGTATAGATATCGGGTAAAAATTCTATTTAGAGGCATTTCATATTCTTATCTGGAGAAATGGTTTCTTCCTTTTTCCATTTCATCACGTGGGGTACCACTTTCCATTCCTTCATCTAAGACAAATATGTTAGTAAATGCGTATCTTCACAATCACTGATGTATTTTCAATTTTTCATACATGACATCTTTTGTCAATGAAAATTTGTAAAATATATCGACCATTCTATGTTAGTCTGTCATTCTACAATTTACCAATTGAACTTCACAGGCAATAGATTATAGTTTCTTGAATTTACCTTTTTCTGAAATTTGAGTGGAAAATCTTGGTGAAAAACATGCTAAATTAATTGATATGGTAAAATACAAAGTGAAATGAGTTACATTTTGAAGTCTTTCTTAAGTGGGCCTAGACAGATAACATCCATTGTCATCCCTTGTCTATTTTTTTACCAATAAAGCCAAGATTTGACGTTTATTTGTTTTATTATGTGAACATTAAACCACCGCCGGACCACCCTTTGCCACTAATGATGATAAATGACAACATTTGGGTCAACAAATGGTGCACTTAGTACAGTAGTGGACCCATGTTTTTCTTACATCGGATAAGCACCACCATTATCGTTTTCTTTAAAAATCTTTAACTTTACAAAAAACTAAAAATAAAAAAACTTCCAATTTTTGCGAGTGGTGAAAACTACTTCCTTGAATAGGCTTCCGATTTTATTTTTTTTTATTGGTGATGAGATGTTATCTTGCATGAAATAATCACTGTTTTTTTTTTACTAAGATATTATCAACCCCACATGGTCCCATTTATTATCAACTGTTTTCTGTTTCCATATCAGGCCAATTTCTTTGATAGGTTTACTTCTTGTGGGCTATCAGGAAAGATTCATTCTTTTTTGAGATTAAAATTTATGCATTTTTTGAGTGATTTTTGTGACTTGAATAATCAGAAATATTACATTTACTTCAATATCATAAAAACCAGTTTTTGTAGAGACATACCCAAACATCCCCTTTAATGGCATTCATGAAGGAAGGGGCCACATAATTTGTTTTTGTTTTTTTTTTTCATATGTAAGTGAATAGTACACAAACAGTGGAAAACAATAATTGGATGTTAACTTCTACGGGCATCTTTTTTAATTTTAAAAAAATAACTTTTTCTTTGTAGATATCTCTCGTACCCCCTATTAAATTTTAGCAATCTTGTTACAAAAACTAGGGACCATGTTTTTGTACACGATCTTTTTCTTGCATTTTTTATACAAGACTTTCCGTTTTTGGAAATATATCTAGTTAATTATTAAATATTTTCCCATTATCGTTATTAAACAAATTCATGATTTTTTATTTGGGTATGTATTACCATTACCATTGCAGGAGTACACGAGAAAGCACTCCTTGTAGCTTGATAAGGGACCTATATGACATTTGTACCCCTGGTTCTACCATGGATCTAGAAGCTTCTAGAATATCCCAGAATTCAATCACAAAAAGCATGCCTTTTGCGCAGGAGATTGAAGAGTTCTTTGCCCATCATGACCAGGAACAACAGAAACGGTTTGCTGACAAGTACATTACCTTAACCCTAATTTTCATATCTCTCTCTATATATATATATTTATCGGTTAAATGCAAGAAATAGCAATGTACTTGTATTGATTTGTTTATTATAGCATCCTACTTTCTTTTTTCATGCAGGTACAACTTTGACATTGTGAATGAAAAGCCGTTAGGAGGACGTTATGAATGGGTACAAGTACAATCCCAATAAGAAGGATGGACATATTTAAGGGTGTTGGTATATTTCCAATTATACCCTTTGGTTCTCTAGTGAAATGTAAAGGAAAAAACTGAAAAGTTGTGTGATTTAATGATGAATTGCACACTAACCTTTTAGGGTAGAATTTGAAGAACAAAATTGTAACATTTTAGGCTTAATTGTTCCATCTTTGTCTAGATTTGCAAGTAATAAATAATTGCCAGAGTTTCATCATTCATGTTTTGTCTTTTTTCAAGATTTCTTTAAAGCTCATGTGAAAAAGTGTTCTGCACCAATGGGTACCAACTAACTGAATTAAAGATGGTTGACTTGTATAACCCTTTTGGTATAATTGTTACAAGATTTTTGATCAAGGTTAATATTATTATAAAATTTTAGATCAGAGTATGTATTAATAAAGATTTTTTTTTCTTTTGTCATGGTATGCATTTATAAAAAGATTTTTGATCATGGTATGTAACATTATTACAATAAAGTTTTCACACGAAATGCTACTGCATGTAAATTCTTCTTTTTTCTTAGTTTCAAAATATAATTTTTTTTTAGGGGATGTACTAGACTACTGGCATACCCAGGTTAGCTCTTGTCTTGCTTGATGAATATGGCACCCTGTGAAGATCAGAAAAAATGAGTCACATGTGATTGTTTATTAAATGCACAAATTATGTCCTTTTTGAGTCATAATGGCCTGAAACTGTTGTATATGCTTCATGTGTTATCACCTAAGGTGGGGGTAGGCCGTATACCTAATATAATATTTTCCTTATTTTGAGAACGTACTTGCAGGAAAAGAAAATAGTCAATTTTTATTTCAAAAAGCATTTATAAAACCATCTTTTAACGACTTATGGTATAAATTAAGAGCTATTTGCTAAAATGGCCATGTTGGTTCCACTCATGTTTTTAGGATATAATGTGATCCTTATGAATTTTTCGACTTTAGTTTAAATGGTTTTAATGTTTTTTTTTTTTGTCTACAACTTAAACTGTACATTTATATTTATCTATTATTCAAGTCTCTATTACCGGTAACATAAGGTAATGAAGACTTGAATGACAAGTGAATGTAAAGTTTAATCTCCCAAAATACAAAAATAAAACATCAGAGACTATTTAAACAAAAAAAAAACATTGAGAACTGTTTGTGCAAATCAGAGTATAAGATTTTCGATTTTTCGTTTGTCAATATTACAAAAATATTACACTTCAACGACTAGATTCTTGATTTTTCGGTGGTTGCCACCAACTTCTAAACAATTTTGTTGTGATTTTCAACTTCCAAAACAGTTGTTAGTTGTGTGTGTTCTAGTTTCTCGACATTCTCTCTCGACAAAACGCGTTGACTCTATGGTATCCACTTTCAAATATTCATTGGGTGTTAATTTAAAATTTATATTAAATCCAAAATATAAATCAAAATATCAAATAAACTTAGTAAATATATTCAAAGGTTATTTTTCAAAATAGTTAAACAAGTCAAATTAAATATAGAGTATCAAAAAACTAAATTTTTTGAAACCCCCATGACCTTTTAATTTCCAACTTAATATAATCAAGCTATTAATTTAAATATGTTACTAAATGTAAAATATTATCTTACTAATGATAAATTTTTAAATATATGCTTAATACGGAACCAACAATGCTCCTACAAGAGAACATATAATCCCTCAATGTATAGTAATTCTTTAGATGTTATAAACCCTCAAAAATTTTGGGCTAATCCACCTAAAGATAATTATGCCAGTATAAGCACAAATTTTTATAAAACTTTGAGGGACCATAACATCCAAATGAACAACAATGGGAAAGAATAGAGAAAAGAAAGTCGTTGGTAGGAGAGAACTTGAAAGAGATAGGCGACATGCAAAAGAAGAGAGGATAGACTAGCGCTAAGAAGATAATTTTGTTGGGTATTTTCATGAACCACATCCCAATTTATATACAAATAATATATATTTAAGGAAAGCATATCAACAAAAAGTCATGGTTGAACAATTCATCACTAATGTGCAGAACATAAGTGTCCTCAAAGAATAAATTTATCTTGCTAAAGTCTATCGATTTATTTTTTTGTCAAATCAATGTTTCACGTGAATCCGTGCTTGATAATTTGCGGAATTTGTGGTTGCTTGATTAAAATCATAAAAAAAAGTTGTTGTTGGTTATATGTTCCCTTAAATGTTCATTTTAGTGAATAACTCATAAATTAATGGTCAAGCAAAACGTCTTGACTATTTATAGTATAAACTTTTTTTAAACGTTACTGCGCTTTCCAATTTATTCCATAAAAAAACGTATTACATAGAGACGTTGGGCAAACGGGCAACAAGCTGCGCCGCTAGCCCTTTTTGAATGGCAAAGCTAATACGCTTAAAAACAAAATCCAAAGATCTAAGGGACATGATGGTACTCTGCATAACCCGTTGAACTCTGTTGAGTAGCTCCACAGCTTCAGGTGCGAGAAAACCAAATGTATCAAAAGCGAAAAGGATAAACACATGTTGATTCTCACGACATGCCTTATCGTGTTTACTCACTTTGCATGCAGCTGCTTTCAAAGCCGCTTGCCTACCTATGAAACCTCCACTCCTCAAGTTCACAAGGGGGGAAACTCTGGTAAGGTCCACACATGCATGTTTACCTCCCATTCATCCGAAGACTAAAATGTCAGCAGGTCTGAGAGTAGATCTCCCGTCTGAAGGGTCAGTCAAAAAGTTAACAGGAGCTTCTTTACGTACCGAAATCCCGGCACGTCGGCAGACATCAAAAAGAACATCCCTAACCATATCATGACGGTATTTGAAACCTGGGAGCTCTCGACAATGAACAGCATGATCCCCAAAAGAGTCCAAGCACGCCTTGCGACAAACCGGACATATCTCGTCACTCGGAAAAAGAGGAATCATAATGCGGTACCGTAGAATAGCGCGATATTCCACAGGGGACATATGTAGACCGAGGCCGTCAATGGGGATGGCTAGCAAAAAATCCTATGCATGAGGAGCTCGAAGACACTCCAATACGGCTTTCTGCCTGAACGTCATGTGAAAGTCGTTTTCCATATCGTTGACGATCTTACTAAAGAGAGCATTCGCCAATGTTTTTTGGGATTTAGGGGGGGCGATGTCCTTATTAGTGAAACAGTTACAGTCAAAATCTGGAATTGTGCCACGTAGACGATCCAAAGCAGAATAATAATAATGTCCATACCACATATGTCACTGTGGCGCAAGATGTGGTCTTGTAAGGCCCAAGATTGGGCCCTCGATGCTACAAAAGCGTACGATGAAGCCTCACTAGCCAAGTACAAACCCAAACCACCAAAACGTATTGGTAAGGAAACCAACCGCCACTGGAAGTCTCCAAAGTAAGGGCCACCACAAACCACAATGTCTTCGATGGAACCACGCAACCCTTTGTCAAAAAACAAAGCCGCCTCCTCCATGTGCACCGGTTGGCAAGTTCTTAAACCAAAGAAAAGTTTAGCAATGCCCATACAAGAACGTAGCAAAAGGAGCTGACTCTGCGGGTCACAAAGCTGGGGAAGAAGGCCCATCAAATCAACAGCCTTGACAACTCTCTTCAAGGCGAGCCCACTAATGAACCCAGCGTCTCTGCTAACAGCCCCCCCCCCCCCCCCAAGGAGCTTTACTCCCAAAGAAGGTCTACCAATATCTGCTGGGAAACAGCCGTCACGAATTTTCCTACCATCACAAGAGGGCCAAAAAATTTCAGTTTTCTTAATATTCAGCTCCAGACCCAACCCTGGGCCAAAAATTTGGTTTTGGTTTTAAATGGTTACTCAAGTTTTTCTGTGCATTTTGAGGCCTTGAATTATCAGTTTACCTGTTAAAAACAGGAAAGACTCCATCAGATTCAGGTTTCACCAGTTATATTTGGTCCTGGCTTTTTCTTTAACCCTATTACTTGCTCATCGCGCTTACACCTCAATTCACGTCTTCATCTATGTTGTTGTTCTCTCAATTGCGATTCTCTCTCGTCCTTCGCCTCAAACTATAATTGGACTACCGTCGTTAATTGCTTCTCATGGGATGGAATGGATTGCGATGATTCACTCTAATACTCGTACAAATTCTTCATTGATGTTGAGGTTATTTTTATCACCGTCATATGATAATTATAAGTCCAACCATAGTAATGACGTTGGTGGCTAAGCGTAAGATAACATTGCTTCTTCCTCGACATCGTTTGAATCTAGCGATGTCAACGTTGAAATGGCTTTTCTCGAGAAATTGAAGGTTGTGTTTGATCTTGAAAAGAAAATGTTAAATTCCAACGCACTTGATAAAAGCTCGACAATACTAATTTCAGAGCAACCACCCCTTTCATCTCTTTCGGAAATAGAGATATGGTTCTCAAGAAATTTAACGAGTTTGCTAGGAAATTCTTGAAAAGAAAGGGGTTTCCAAAATTTGCATGGGACCTTCTAAACAGTCGTTTAACTGGGAGCAGATCGCCAGATTGTTTTACGGGGTTTCCTAATTTTTTATTTCTCATCTTACGGTCTCACATGGTACGGTTCAGTTTTGATAGATAGAGGTTTATCAGGATTCAAATCAGTGATGAAATCTTTCATTGGCAGGTTCACATGTTACCTCTTCAGTTGGCAGATCTTCTTCATTCTGGAACTTGTCAATATATTCTAAAATGAAATCTTGTGGCCCGACATCTAAACGTGAATGAATAAAAAGAAACTGAGAACCAAGTGAATCATCATACCTCTTGCTTAACAAAACTATCGCCCTTTGATATCAACGGCTTTACATGTGATTCTTGATTATTTATGTCACTGGTATTAAATTTCCTATCAATTTGGTTCGATTTTGATTATATGTTTGTGTGCGTATTTGTTTGATCTAATGAAGAACCCTACGTTGGGCTTTAGTGACATTCACGTTATAAATGTAAAAGTAATTTTTAAATTAAAAAAGACTTTTTAATAGAAAACCCATGTGGACGTCATGTCAACGTCACATGGACCACTTTAGTCAACCAAAACGTCACGTGGACCTTCCCTTCATAGGGAACCTGATAAAATGTGTTGTTTCCTCTTTTTTAACAGATAAAATGAAACTTTAACGACTTAGAATCCCTAAAAAATATTAAGGACCATTTAAAACCAAAAACAATAGTTGATTGCGTTTTGGTGACATTAATCCTATTTAATAAGAGAACACCTGCCGATAATATAATTTATATTCGATCATTAAAGTTATGTATAGAAAAAAATCGTTCTTCCATAAACAAAAAGAAACAACTGATATAGCATAACCAAAATGACGAATCCTAACTAACAAAAAGCAACTATGTGCACAAACATTGACATTCCTAAATAATCGACTTCACAATTTCCTTACGATTTTATATTTTTATATACATGTTTTTGAACAAAGTAAAAATAAAATAGTACAATTTGATAAATTACATAAAGCCTATAATTAACAAAATTTTATTTCTATTTATATATTTTTTTTATGTAAGAGAGTTGATTCTTTAAAAAACTACTTAGATTAACATTTAAACAATCCAATTTTTCAACATTATTTAACAATATATTACACATTAATTACATACATGTATAGTTAGACGATCATTGGGGATTTGGTTATATGGGATGCGAAAAATCCACTTGAACATAAATTACTGAAAACTATTATTTACTTTACTTCAATAAAATGTATTTATAATATTAAATTATTTTTTTATATATTCTTTTATATCCTTTTATATTTTACAGTTAATTTATCAACTAGTTTTAATAAAATATTATTTTTTATCAACTAAAACAACTAATTTTTCAAATAGTCCATAAAAACATAACCTTAAAATATGTTGTGTTAATAACCTTAAAATGTGGTTTGTTAAACAGAACTTTTATAATGAGGTTTTCGGTATTGGTGGAGAATATTCTTTGACTAGTTTTATCAGTTATATTTATTTTTTATTATAACAAGTCATTCTTTTTATATAAATAGGATAAAGAGCATCTCACTCAGTGAGGGTAATTCCAACTATAATCATATTAGCAGTAGCGGATGAAGTTTATTCGTAGACTTTGGTTCTCTTTCTTGCATTTCGGGGAAAAAAAAAAAAAATGCGCATTTGATGAAAGCGTAAAAAACAAATAAACAAATACTTGCTATTTACTCCTCGGAATTTATTATGAAGATATGTCCTTTGATGAAACATCTTTGTATCACAACTGATTTGTAAGGCATGCTCTGCATGTCTGTTATTATAAAGATATTCTATTTATTTATTTAATAATCGAAAATTTTATTATGTTATTTGTCCAATTAAACAAAATTACAAACATATTTTCTTTGCTTAAAATTTTTTTTATTCAACTATTAACTTTCAAGCCAATTTATTTACAAACAAATCTTTTACTTTCGAGAAAACTCAAAGATTACCTGAACTTAGTGTATTTCCTTTGTTTTCAAGATGCATATAATTTTTAGACTCGTCCATTTTTTAAAAACAACCCATTTTGGCTTTCTTATATGTACAACAATACTTATTGCCTGACGGGGAAAATGTAAACATAAGTTAGGAAAATCTTCGATCGAGAACTTTATAAATGTTGAGAATACGAGAACCATTCTGACATTCTGTACTAATCATTTTATACAGATATTATAATAATTTTAATGTTTGATTAATTAAAAATCCTAGATAATTACGTTTTCCCTATAATCAAAAGATTATATCATTCACTTTCTATGATTATAGAAATTACGATTTCTGTTACCAAAAAATGATTTAAATAATTTTATTTTTTTATTTTTATTATTAGTTGTATATGATTTCACTCACAAAAGAATAAAACAAAAAAATATAATTTTATTGGATTGATTTTTTAATTAAATTTTTATAAAGATGAAAAATCAAATATAATTTACCGGAATATTTATTATTTAATCGGAATATTTATAATCATATATGAATAAAACACATTTGTAATCATATATGCATTCAATCATAAATGAATAAAACACGATATAGAGATTGAAATTACAATACAATTATAATTATAAATAAATAAAACAAATTTCGTAAATATATAAATTATACATCTATTCATATATGATTAACACAAAAAGTATAGTAATTACCTATTTTCTTATAATCATAAATGAATACACCACAAATAAATAATTAAAATACAAATATTTTCTATACCCTATAATCACAAATTGATATATCATGATATTTTTCTTTGTAGTGTTTGATTGTACTTTAGCACTCCAATTTTGCATTCCAAAAGGATCTTGAAATTTTATATACATTGTGAATTACAAAATAAATATCAATAACATTAACAGAATAAAAATTTGATAAAACTTAATGACATTAAGAATATACATATAATCATAAATAAATACACATGAAGATAATATAAATTACATCTGAATTCCTACATTTATAATTGTATTCATAAATAATTATATACATTTAATCATAAATGAATCAAACATATCATAAATGAATTGTACAAAAAGGAAAAGAAAATTACAATGTGTTAATTAGCTATGTTATTTTAATCATAAATAAATCAAGTATAGGATCAATGTAGTCTTTGTTACAATTTTCGTAACTAAACCAATCAACATCGAATATCACATTTACAATATATATATATATATATATATATATATATATATATATATATATATATATATATATATATATATATATATATATATATATATATATATATATATATATATATATATATATATATTACCAATACAATCTCATATTTTTAGAAGCTTAAATATAAATGGTAAATGAGCAAAAAAAATTATAGGTCAAACTCAAGAATAAATATTTTTATAAGCTTAAATATAAACATTGCTAAAAATTAATGATTAAAATAGATATAATACATAAGCTTTAATAAGAAACTAATGGCCAAAGAAAGAGAGAATCTTTTTGTTATTTTTTGTTTTTTGTTATTATTATTATTATTTTTTTTGCGATAAATCTAGTAATATTTTAACCAAAGTTGAGGTACGTTTCCGAACTCCAAAATCTGTTCACTTTACTTTCCACAATTTGCAAACTTCTTTAAATACAAAGTTTCTTGCTTTTCTTCTAAGGCTAGCGGGAGTAATGCTCGCCAAAGAGGTCGCCAACCCTCTTGGCGAGCCAACTCCACTCGCCATCCCCACTCCGTCCCTTCTCGCTATCCTGCTCGCCAAGTCAGTTCGCCAAGCCGCTGGCGAGATGCCAACGGCCATTATTTATTTTTTATTATTATTTTTTTTTTGGTAACTTGAAAGAATTAAATTAATCTCCTTGGCCATTCGTTGGTCATTGGCCACCACTGCCTACAAAATAGCCAACGCCTGCCAACCATAGTCTGGCCCACAAAAACCCCTTGGCCATCCGTTGGCCATTGGCCACCACTCCGTGTAGCCTAAAGTGATAGTCAAATGATCAACACTGATGAAATCATCATTGAATGATCTACTAAGGCCTAAGGGAATGACTAGATCAATTTGTAAACATGATCGTCTAAACTAATGATTATCACCATTCAATCATAAATGAATATACATTTTAAATAAATATAATGATATACTAATGTAATAAACAAATAATTAGCATCATTAAATCATCAATGAATGCTCTAATAAGGTAATGACTAACTCAAGTAAATGGATATGATGTATGATTCCTCGAATAAAACCATAAATTCATCAATGAATGATTTTTGAAAAAAAAAATAAGGTAAAACTCATTATAACATCCAAACATGCATTTATAGAACAAAAAATGAAATTAAAGCCATAAAAAAGAAAAGAAAAACTAGGGCAACATAAACACGTAATCATTCAACAACTATGCAACTTATGAACTAATTACTTAATCAAAAATCCAGCTACATTGCCTATTCTAAAAACGAAGTGGTTAATCTTATAAAAATAAAAAAACTAAAATTAATACAATACATACAATGTGAATTTGTAAATCAATCGACATTACCTCCGGTGATATTGCGTGATTCGCTCTTCTTTGTTTTTTGCTCTCATTCTTCGTATTACCTGTCTTTTTAACACAACACAATGTTTTTGAAAAGATTATAATTAATCAAAATCTTAGAATTCGAAATTATCAGTAGATTGAATTGTTAGACAATGTAGTATGGGTTAGCATGGGTTTAGTTCCATCTCCTTGGCCATTCAAAATTATCAGTAGATTGAATTTATGCATTTTAAATAGATTATAATAGATTATAATTAACCCATGCCAACCCATACTACATTGTCTAACAATTCAATCTCCTAGGCCATTCGTTGGCCATTGGTCACCACTGCCTACAAATTAATCACCGGCTTTTTAATATTTGCTTTTTTAATTCCTTCACTTTTATATATTTACACATATTGCACAATCATATAAGCCCTCGATAATTTAAATGGTTGAGATTTCTTCTCGCTTTCTCAAGAGTTTTCAATTAAACTTACCTTGCATAAATTAAATGCACATAATACCCACATATTTAGGTTAGGCCGTCCTTGTTTTTTTTTTACATCTCTTAGTTCGTAAATAATAGAAATCAAAATATTATTATTTACGTAATATGATAAGAGTATATCAACTAAAAGAGGGACAAAACAATGCATTACATGTATAAGATGCGTCCCTTGAAATGAAATAAAAATAAAAAACTTAATGCACATAATAACTTCACATACTTTAGGTCAATTGTCATTCTAAACAATGTAACTTTGTCATCCATTTTAGAGATCTCTTATTTTTCAAATGATTGAAGTTAGAATAATGTTACTTGAACTAATAAACGTATATCCACTAAAAAAGAGACAATTTAACAACACATCGCATCGAGAAAATACGTTCCTTCAAATAAAAACAAACCTAAAATATATTTATTATATCGTACATTTATCACCAAAAAAACCCTCACTTTTTCTTGTCTGTTTGGGTTACCTCTCGATGTCCATTGTACTGAATCCTACGGTCCTTCAGTTCTGACCCCGTTCATCAATGAGCCATTGAAATTAAGATTCAATTCACATCCACATACTCCTTTTATTATGCAGAAGTATTGTACACTATAAGACCATTCGGAATACCCCGTGATAGGGGGCGTGATGGCCACGTGTCCAAGCCATCACGGCGTGCACACCGCCCCGTGTGCCCCGTGATGGCCGTGATCGTGGTGTGGGGTGATCGGCTTCACGGTGTATCACGACGTAATTAAAAAAAAAAAAAATTTTAATCCTTTTACAAGCCGTTCAACGGCTATAATTTCAAAAAAAAAAAAAACTTTTTTTAAACCAAAATTTCACCTATATATACATACACCTCTCATCCATACAAACTCACACAATTATCATATATACATATATATACACACAAAATGGAATTTTTTGAAGAATTCGATTCGGACGACGGCGAATTTATCAACACGTTTTTTAATGTCGTTGCGCACGGGGCCGCTGAAGGGTCTTCAAACGTTAGACACACCAGAACTTCTATCAACCGAGATCGGCAAGCTGCACACGAACGTTTGGTACGTGACTATTTTGCTGATCCTCCTCTGTATGGTGACAAACATTTTAGACGTCGTTTTCGTTTACCTAGAGAGTTATTTTTACGTATAAGCAACGCGTTAGAGACGCGATATGATTATTTTAAGCAAAAACCCGATGGTAGAGGTAGAATGGGTTTTAGTTGTATACAAAAATGTTCGGCTGCACTTAGGTATTTAGCAGCAGGCATAACAGCTGATGCTAGTGACGAGTATCTAAATTTGGCTGAGAGGACCGTAAGGGACACTGTGGATTGGTTTTGTGCATGTGTTATTGAGGTGTTTGGCAAAGAATATTTGCGTAAACCTACAGCTCTTGATATCGAGAAGTTATATGCGGCACATGAAGAGAGACATGGTTTACCTGGTATGCTTGGTAGCCTTGATTGTACCCATTGGGCGTGGGAAAAATGTCCAACTGCATGGAAAGGACAATTTACCCGAGGTGACGTAGGTGAGCCAACTTTGATATTGGAAGCCGTTGCATCATTCGATTTATGGATTTGGCATGCGTATTTTGGGGTAGTCGGGTCCAACAATGACCGAAATGTTCTTAATCAATCTCCAATTTTCAATGATATTTGGACCGGGCGAGCTCCTAATATGTCATTCACAGTGAATGGACATCAATACAAATACGGCTACTATCTTTGTGATGGCATTTATCCAGATTACGCGCCATTTGTGAAGGCGTATGCGGTACCTCGAAGTGAAAAAGCAAAATTGTTTACACGAAGACAAGAATCGGCTAGGAAGGACATAGAAAGGGCTTTTGGGGTACTCAAACAAAAATGGCATGTGATCAAACATGCCTCACGAATCCATGACACCGGTCGGATGAAGACAATTATGTATGCGTGCATCATTATGCATAATATGATTGTTGAATATAAAGGTAGAGCGATTTGCACATACGACGAGGCCGATGCGGTTAACACGGAAATGCAATTCATTCCCGGAACGCCCGAATACTTACAGCAAGTACTCGATGTTCAAAATTCCGAAACTTGCCAATATCTCCGTGAAGATTTAGCCGAGCATGTTTATCAAAACAGATCGGATGATATCGAGTAGTTTTTTTTTTTAATTTCCATGTAATGTTTTTTTTTAAATTTCTATGTTATTTTTTTCATTTTTAAATTTCAATGTGATGTTTTTTAAATGAATGTAATTTTTATGTTTAATCTAATGTTATTTAAATTAAAAATTAGGTTTTTATTTATTTTTGAATTTTTTTAAATTAAAAAAAATGATGTGGTGTAATGAAAATGTGATGGATATAAAGGGGGTAATGTGATGGAGTGTGATAGAATGTGATAAAGGTAAAATCTGACGTGGCGCTGAGGTGGCACCCATCACTTTTGTGCAAAGTGATGGGTACTCCCAATGGTCTAATATTTATTTTCTGACACAGTATTATTACTGTTACTCAAGCTGCAAAATATGTCTGTTTTGGTGTCAAATACTTATTGGTTGATCGTAAAAAAAATTATATATTTATCATCTTATTATTTCATGTTGTACTTTTTTAATCATTTAACATACCAAAATTTATCATATATATATATATATATATATATATATATATATATATATATATATATATATATATATATATATATATATAATGGTAAAAAAAGTTATTAATTAATTAAAAAATAATGGTTATCACAACTCGAATAATATCTCTAACTGGGCCCTGTATATAATATAAAAACGCGATTTTGAGTTCCTTGGCGTCAATTATTGGCTATGAAATATAGGCTGCAAGAGTTACGTAGCTAAAAGCTAATAACACGTAGACTGTGATAATGAGGTAAACATGTGAATATTCTGTGCACATAAAAGCTCTGAAGAATATTGTATGCAGAAAAAGTTAAAATTTAAGTGGTAAAAAGTAAAACTTACCCTATAATTTCACAAGTGTTTTACTGTTACAATCTTTGGCTTTTAGTGCACCTTGTCAAACCCTATTTGGGAATCAAAAAAACCCACATAAATAAATTGCAGCAGCCAAGGACTTCCAGGCTAGCTGGTTCGAGGCACCGGGTTTAATACCCATGTGGGGTGGAGGGAAGGGGTTCAATCCCCGCAAACCTCTTAATTGCCTCATGTGGGGAAATTTTCCCTGGAAATCCCCTTGGGGGCTGGGTTTGCCCGCTTTGCGGAGCTCGAACTCGGGGTCATCTGTGAAATATTCGGGTGAGGCTTCCAACTTAATCGTTTGCCGTTTCCAAAAAAAAAAAAATAAATTGCAGCATGCCCATAAAACTTAACAGATTCCCTTGTGTTATTACACTTGTCCATTTGTGAACCACTTGCAATAACTTAAATCTTTCGTTGATATCATGAAGAACCCACCCCTGAAAATGTAAAAAATAATCACTTGTAACGTGTGCAATAGAAGTTGTATCGAGTCGATTAAGAGCATGAATAAAGGCTTTCCATCTTTTAGCCAAGAATCATCAAATTGTTTAGGTTTATTTCAGAAATTATATTTGCATTTTTTATTTACCTTTGTTAGTATTAGTACATTTTCTTTTTTCTTTTGACAATATTTTACTTAACAAATTAACTCTTCGTATATAACATAGATATTAAACATAATCTTTAATATTTCTTCTGACGGATAAAAGTGTAACGTTTAAAGAATTATATATTTTGACTCGTTTACAAAAACCGTCCATGTAGTTTATCACTTTTTATGGATATAGTTCAATAGTCACTATTTTAATCTATTTTGCCCAACTTCTCAAGATTTATGAACCTATTCAGTTAATGAGGGAAATAACATGACGCTTTCAAGAGAAAATAACCTTAAATTTTAGTACATAAAAAATGATTTTGATGAAAACGGAAGAACAGTATTACCTTGAACTTCTTTACGGTTTGAGTTTGTGAATGATTGAGCATCTAGTGAAGTGAAGTTGGAGGTTCCAGATTTGTTGGCTTCCTTGCTTCTAACATTTCAACTTCATATCCATTTGTATCCGAGTTTTTCTTATTCTCTGCTGCAATCTGTTTAAGTTTGTCTAATCGTATGGCATGCAACTCATATCTGATTATCAAAATAGCAATGAAGTTAGGTAGTGTTTAGTATGCAACAATCAAAGTTAAAATGGAATAAAGCATTAAGATGGAGCAAAAAAGTCGTTTTTGTTTGCCACATAGGAACGGAATGAAACATTCCCTAAGGAATGTGATTCATTCTCCTATTGCTTAATCCAGTAGTGGGGATTAAGTGGATGCTTTAGCATAAGCATAAGCTGATAGGCATATACCGGACCAAAATTGCAACTTAACAGTCACAAGCCCAAATCAGAAATGGGTCACGGTAGCCCAACTCGAGTACAACATTAAGTGACTGTCGTTTTTAACCCACAAGTTATTTTTCCATTTTTCAGTTTTAGTATTGTCTTTTTACTTATTGTTTGAAACTGTCAAGTTAGTTTTATTTTGATTTCCACAAGTGTAGGAAACGTAGTTAGTGGGTCTTTTTTTTTGGCGTATATGTACAGAGAAAAAAGGAAGGAATGACGGTTTTTTGAGTTCTTGAAATTTATTTGCTTTCTCGATATCTTCATTGAGGAATCAAGGTCCATGCTATTCTAATTCGACAGGTAATTAGAAGGTGAACTTGGGCAGCTAGATCGGAAGTCTCGTGGTGTAACTGTATCGAGAATTCAGGTTTAGTTCTCAACCTGTTATAATTTATTGTGTTGGGTATTTACGATCCTGTTTCATAGCTTGTTGCTATCATAAGCATATATATATATATATATATATATATATATATATATATATATATATATATATATATATATATATATATATTCAAGTAAATATAGGTTAAATGATCATGCGATCATTACAATTTTGGAATCTATGTTATTTTGATGTAGTTACTTTTTCCAACTCCATATTACGTGCCCGACATCGTATTTCTGTGACCCCGAAAACCAAGAAGACGAATCAAGTGACGAAACTCAACACCCCTCCCAACAAACCACAACCCGGCCCTCACAACACAATTAGATCTCAAAACCGGGGGAAGACAATTCAGTTGCCCTTTTTTTTTTTTTTGGATATGCTGGGGAAAGTTAACAAGTTCAGTTGCATCTATAACAATAACTGCAACATGCGTGCTAGGGGAAGAGCAGACGTTGATGTCTTAAAGTCGACAGATAATGAGTATCATAAAATCCACTTCAAAGCTTTTCCACATTCGACGGCATGGGAAATTCTAGAAAACCATGCGAAATGGCTTACCATTACAGTAATGGGTGACAATCTGCTAAACTTGATTCAAATTAAAGCAAGAAATCTCAAACCAACAATTTCCCAATGAGAATAAGAACTTAATGATTGCAGAGAAAATCTCGTAACAACTGAAAAAAATACGTAATTCTGGCAATTCGAGAAGCCAGTGATCTCCTAAGGATTACAAATCCATTCAACAAAAACAGGATACTATCCACTCCACTCACCAGGAATAAATAACAAACTTTTATTCTAAATTACCAAACTGCCCTCCAAACCTTATTCAGCCACTTGTCCCATGCTATTTCCTTTCTTACCCCTCCTTGCGTATGTAAACTTAAGAGGCGGTTTAGCACAATCCCCCCATCATTCATCAAAAAGGAGCAAAACATCCGACTCCGACACCGACACTACTTCTTCGGATGTCTAGTTTTCAGCTCACTTCAATGAGGCAGTTGATGATTTTGATGGTAGAGAGTTGCTTAATGACGAACCTAGGGGTGAGCAAAAACCGTACCGATCCAAACAAAAACCGCGAAAAACCGAAACTGATACAAAAACTGAAGGTGCGGTTTTTAATTTGCCAAAAACCGACCAAAGTCGGTGCGGTGCGGTTTTACCCTAGAAACCGACGTTTAAAAACCGAACCGCACCACTAATACTATATATATATATATATATATATATATATATATATATATATATATATATATATATTAAAAATATATTTGTTGGTGATTTAAAATATCAAATATAACATCATAACTCATAATAATAATAGTACAAGAGTCTGTTATATGATCGTGTTTGTGGACCAAGACTATGACTTCACCAAACTTTTGATTGTGGGCTAAAAATGTAATAAACAAAAATTGTTTCATGTTTCTACGATATGTCGTGTTGGATATAGGACTAAAAGCTAAATTTTAATTAAAAACACTTCACTTTTGGTGTCTTGCAGTTTTAAAACCACATCATTTTATTGTGCGGTTTAAAAACCGAAAACGCACCGTTAGGAAAAACCACAAAACCGCACCACTTAAACACCGCATTTTGCGGTTTTAAAATTACAAAAACCGATGCATGCGGTTTGCGGTTTGGTTTTGGCCTAAAACCGCATCAAACTGCACCATGCTCACCCCTAGACGAACCACAGCCACCACCGCAACCGCAACAACGAAAAGGCAAGAGAGCAGTGGACACGTCCTCATCGGAAAATGATATCAGAACCCCTGGTGAATCAAATTTGTCAACTCGCCTAAACTAAAGAGAAAGAGGTGGAAAATAGAGAGCGCCACCGCAGTACTAAATTGTGTTTACTAGAGGAGGAGTCGAAAAAGGAAGCACTAATCTTGAAGGAGTTACGCACGATGAAAGAAAGACCATTTGAAAAAGATTTGTAGTTCTTTCTTCAGTCGCATGAACATTCGACTAGAGGGATGCTGAATGTTGTGCTCACTCGCAAACGAGAACTAGAACAGATTCATGGTTGGGAGTTTTGGATTTCGTTTTAAGATTTTAATATTTGTTCTTGGATTTCTATTATCGTTTTTAGCGGTGTGCTTTTTTTAATGAAATGTTCTATTCCATTTTAGTTTTATTTATTTATTTTTAAGTTTGTAAAGTATTATTTAAAACGAAAACATTGTGTGGGTTAGGAAAGATGGATTCCTTTTGTTTTTGTTGTGTGTTGGGAAAGATGGAAGTGAGAGGAGAAAGAAAAGTTGATGTGGCGCCTAGTTCACTCCACCCTTACGGCCCTTTGTCTTCTCTCTTTTGGATTTTTATACCTTGTAGCTTCCATCATCCAATCTCAAGTACATCTCTTCATATGCCACATAGTTAGCTTTAGCCATCACATGCTCTGTCTCTCATTTGGCCTCCTTGTATCTTTTTTTCCTTGTCATCACTACTAACTAACCTTAACCACCTTGCTCCAACAACACAACACGATTATTTATGGTCCTTGCCCTTCCTTATCATCATCTCTACTTGTGTCCTTGGCAACCTCTCTAATGATGTATTTTATTATTGCTCTATATTCCTCATATGATCATCTCTTGCTTCTAATACAACCCTATCCCTAAAAGCATCCATTGCAGCCCTTGTGCTCTCCCCATTAGTAGGTCGATAAAGTAACACCTTATAATCTCAATAATTAGTTGCCAACAAAGTGAAGGAGATGTTGAATCCTAGACGCTTTATTAAAGAACCGTACCTAATCAAATAATGAGACAACACTTTATACCTACTAAGCCACTTAGGTAGTGTTTGGTTGATGGAACAAGATTGGACAAAACAGAACAACTCTTTTACAGATGCTGATTTGTTTGGCATAGATAGAACAAGAACAATGGAGACGCCTTTTTCCTCTTCAATTTAACATCTTGTTTTGTCATGTCTTAGTGTTGCCAAACGCTATATAGACAATTTGTCCTTTCCAGTGCACTCTAATTCTATCTTATCCGGTCTCATTTAACCTCCAGTACCAAACGCTACCTTAGTGTTATCAAACGGTATATATACAATATTTCTATTCCAGTGCAGTGCACTTCAATTCTATCTTATCCGGTCTCATTTAATCTCGGGTACCAAACGCTACCTTAAGGATGCGTTTGTTATATGAGACACAACGCGACTAAGAAAAGCTTTCTAGGGCTATTTTCTATGATGAGGAGGGCATTCACGTCTTTTGCAACGAGAGATCGAGAGTGACTCCATGTTTCATCTTGTCCCACCTTTTTAAGTGGGGCAAAAAATTGCATTTTTTTCCCATTTACATTAATTCTGGTTATCCAATGCATGCGAGACTCGGGCACTCTATACAACCAGTTCTGTTTTTTCATGCGTAACAAACGAGCCTAGCCCTTTAAGGAGGTATTTTTAGAACACTAATGACAAAATGGAGATGTAAAATGACTAAAAAGAATAAAGTCAATGATTAGAAATCACTGAGACTCATAATCTCTATTTAGTTAGTTTCTAATATGAGTAGAACATGTTAAATGACTATAATGCAATAAGAACGAGAAGATAAGATAAACATTAAAAGGATAAACTGGAAATCTTACTTTGCAACATAGTTCTTCACAAGGGTAAAATAAATTCTCCAAAATTGTCCTTCTTTCAAGTAGCGTGGACATAATCTAAACCTAAGTTGTGATAGTTCCTGTAAAGTGAAACCATTCAATATCTTTAGTGTAGATCACAAATTATTTGCTTGCACCAATATATATGTGCCATCCATTATGAAATGAAAATTTGCACAAAATAGCAACATGCTTAATTCTATTTGATCAATATAAGGTAATTTACATCATTTTTCCCATAATAGCAATGTATTTACATTTCTTCACCCATAATAGCAGCATACTTATATTTTTTTGACTGATTATAGCAATATATAACCTGAAACTTGGAAAACGCCAATAGAACATTTACCCTATAAGAGTACTACTGTCAACTGTATCCATTTCAAATAAAGACTGTCTAAACTTTAACTTGAAAAACTCCATCAATTCTTTTAATTTTCTACGAAAATGGATACTTGTTAACAAAGTCCAATCTGCAGCAAACACATATTAAATTTAACACTTTGTTCTGGAATTTTTATTGCATCTGATTATCTAATTATTTGATTATAATAGTTGAAGCCACAATTATCCACTTGAATCCGTAAATCCAAACACTTCCTAATTTACTAGTTGTATTGTAAATAATGTTTATCTCCAGCAAATAGATTGCAAAACCCTACGACAATGGCATACGAACAAATACCGAATTCCTTAAACACAAAGAAAACCCTAAAACCTAATTCAAAGTAAAAAGAAACCCTAACCTTGACCCTTGAGAGAACAAGGATAGCATGTTTCTCTTGCCAACCGGACAAATCCTTTTGCATATTTCCAGACGTTGATTCAGCTCCATCAATGGCTCCTTCTTCATCTGAGAAGACCCCCAACTCACAAATCATCATCAAATAACATAAAACCCACGAAGAACGAATGAAGAAAGTAGTACCTTGGAGATCGAAGTTCTTGAATGTTTCCAGAGTAAACGACTTGATAAGATCAATCAATTCATCAGTTACTCCATACAACTGTTCTTCGCCGTTTTGATTGCTTGTTCCTGTTGTCGTTGCCGTTGCTGATTCTGATGAAGATCCCTTTCTGCTAAGTCGAAACCATGAATACACATTCATCTTCACTGTTCAGCACGGAGTGTATGTGTTTCGACGTGGTAGCTAAAATCGCAATGATCTTTGCTAATGCCAATTTTTACAATTACTTTGTCGTACGGGTGCAATAAACATTCTTTATAAATCGTCTTTAGTAACTCATTTACATCGATTTTATATATTTCGATAAATATTTTAAGGGATATTGTCAAAATTGATGATTAAACACCCTCTAGAGGAATGAAAGATTAAACTGAAATACGTTTTTTTTTTTTTTTTTTGGAAAGATAACCATTTTGTTTGGAATTTGGATATTTCGGACCAAACCGGTGAGCATTCCGGACTCCGGACTGCAATACCAATAGATGGATTTTTTTCAGTCGTGACCGTTTAAAATTCAATCATCAGTTTTAAGTACTATATTTTTCTAAGGGTTAATGTCATCAAAACCCAACCAACTTTTGCTTTTGGTTTTAAATGGTCACTAAAGTTTTTTTTGTGCATTATGGCTCCTTAAACTTTCAAATTACAGGTTAAAAAAGGAATCATCCGGTTGCCAATGTGAGCTAGCATCCAGATGGCATTTTGCTCAACTATAGTGGTCCACGTGGCGCTGACATGGCATCCACGTGGCACTTTGGTCAACAAACTGGTCCATGTGACGCTAATAAGGTGACTACATGGATTTTTCAATTTATTTTAATTATCTTTAACATAAAACAATTATTAATAATTTTAAATTATCATTATTACTATGAATTTTAATTTGTTTAAGATTTAATAAATTTTAAACTTGTTCTCGGTGTTCTTCTTCACGAACATTCACATGTGTTCGGTGATTGAAAAACATTCAACCATCACCAACCTCCACCCTTCATCCTCCGCCTTCTACCACCAACAATAACCAAATTCTAGACCAAAAACATTGAAACCATCTTCTTCTTCAAAAACGATTCAAACCATCTTCATCTTCAAACCTTCAAATAATATACTTTCAAAAAACTAAAACATAAACTTATGAAAATACAAACCAAACAAGTTGATGAAGATGAAGAAACAAAGACGTTCAAACCATTTTCTTCTTCATCCTTCAAACCAAAACCGTCTAATCCAAGAATTAAATGAAAAAACTAGAAAACTGATCGTTTTCTTTGGAACAAAAAAGAACCCAGAATCTAAACATGAACGAGATAAATAAATATGAGGAGAGAGAAGACGAGTCCATTTGTCTCCCTTCTAGATGAAAAGATAAGCTCCGATCATAAATATGAAGTAAAAAACAGAAAGTATCATGTTATTTGGAACAAAAAATCCAAGAAGCATGAACCCTAGATTTGTGTTAAAAAAGGAAGAAGATGGGTCGATCTGTCTTCCTTCAAGCTGAAAAAGACAAATGATATGAAATCAAATCGAACATTTTCTCCATATTTCTGAATCACAACAAACCACCCAACAAGAGAGTTGGCGATTGAAGAGAAGAATGAAATTGAAGGAGTTCGATTTAGGGTTTGGTTTTGGGGACCGATTTAGGGTTCGATAATCTCCTCGTTTAAATCAAGCTTTGAATTAAGGTTCAGTCATCTAGATATGCATCGTTTGACTCAAGCTACAATCGAAAAGATAAAGTAAGGAAGGATAAGGACGATGATCTCCTTGTTGAATATGCCTCCTGGAGATTTACCTTAAATATCAAATGTGTGTGTTGAATCTCTTGAATATGTATACGTAGTTAATTTTTATTCATTTTAACACCCAAAATTGGAAGCAATTTACAAGAAATGTTTTAACGCTTTAAATCTATTTTTGTTCATTTTAACATTCGTAATAAATTTTTATTCATGTTCAAAGCTTCATAATATTTTTATTATCTTTTTCGAAATAACGGGAGCAAATTACAAGAAAACTTTTAAAAATATATGTATTTATATATAAACCTAATTTTTAATTTTTAATTTTAAAAATGTCACATGTACAAGTGCAACCGGTGAAACCGGGACCAAATAAAGTTACTCACTTTATTAACAGGTAAAACAATAGTTTAATGGCCTATAATACACAAAATTTAGTATAGGGACCATTTAAAATCAAAAGCAAAAGTTTGTTGGGTTTTGATGACATTAACCCTTTTTTTAATACATATCTAACATTACATTTATGAATACATCAATACACATCTAATATTGTTATTAATTGAATATTAAACTTACAACACGCGTTTCATTCTCACTTACATTCTATTATCATACTAACATTCACGTAACTTTTTATGATTTATTAGATTACCAACCTACCAAACTACCACCAAATATCTTATTCCTACAAAATCTCCGACCACTTTATTATCACACCAATACTCACCTAATTTTTTATAAATTTAACAAATTCTCGATCTATCATCATATCTAACATCTATTCAAACATGTTAAAATCATAATAAATTTCACATCAAATAAATACACACCTGGTCCTTCATTATCCTGATTAACTCAAAAACATAATCATTTTTTTCGCTCCAAAATGTCTTTCGGTCGGTCAAAATGCCTTCAAAAATCTAGTCGTCATTCAACCTCTACCAATGAACTTTGTGTCTAGAAGATGCATGATTCTATAAGAAACACTGTACTTGCTAGAGAAGTAGATCATTAAGAGATGAAAATGGAATCAAAATGAGTTTGTGAACAAAGAAAAATATTATATTAGTTATTGAAGAAAAGAAAAAGTGAATAGTTGACACCAAAAAATCCTAAATCGTTGAACGGTCGATAAAACAAGTCCAACATAAGGCTAAAGATGTAGAGTTTGAGTTCTAGGAAATTGTATTAAGAATAAGTGAAGTGAAAAAAATGGATCGACCAAAAGAAAGCAAAAGATTAATGATGTTGTATGTATCATCATTTTTATTAATGGCAACTATGCACGTTTTTTAGTTTTGTTTCATACTTATTCAATATTTGTATGGTGAATGTGTTAAACAAACATAATTGTTTGTATACTTAATAGTAAAATCAAACCAAGTTTTGCATATGAGCATAACTTAAAAAACATAGACTAAAATTAGATATTCATAAAGATATAAGATATAAAACATAAAAATTATAAATGGGACCATTTATGTGACATATATCCCATGATAGATGTGTAACTAGACGATTGTCAGCTCTGTATGTAATATATAAATATGTAGTTAAACATGTATGAATATTTGTTGTTAAAATAATCATATCATTGTCTTGAACAATGAAATAATAATTCACACACTAAATTGATATACTACATTGTGCTTATATTGGATAATATGATAATGTAAACATTTTTAGAACCACATTATCTCAATAGCTTCTACATGCGGGTTATGTATGAATAAAGTTAGATAAATTTTCTGAATTAATGTTATTTTTAACTATTATTATGATTAAATAATTTAAAAAATGTATTTAATCATTTATTAATTTCAACCATGATTATTATCCTAAATATCAGTCACTGCTTTTAAGGTAGTATAATGTAATTTTGAATATAATGTTACTTTTAACTATTTTCATTTATAACGAATCTCAAAACTAATTCTTTTGAGTTATTATAAAAAATAGTTTTTAGATATTTTTTAGTAAATTTTACATTCAATTTCGATTTTATATTTAACACCATATTTAACTTTTCTTTAACTATAGGCTTTGTACATTTTCTTGAGTTCATTAGATATTTTGATTTAAGTGTAACTTGAAGAGTCATGGGAGTTTCAAATGCATAATCTTAAAAGAAAATATCTTTATTATAACAATATACTACGTGAAACACCCGTTTCCGAAACTCCTGACCCAACAAAGTAACCAGAAAAATAATCATAAAACTGCAAGCCCGTGATAAGACAAAATTGGCTCCTATCAAGAGCAAAGCTCGTAGTTGCCTAGTTGAAAAAAATAGTTCATCCATCGTGGATCGTGGGTCTGTAAGAACTTTATTACAGAACATGTAATGCATAAGCAACGAGTCTCCTTCAACATCGCTAGGGATATCAAGCCACCTCCAAAGTTTGACTATCAAAAAATAGCCTCACATGTCAATCGATGTTGTAGCTTTGCAAGAATATACATGCCAAGTTTAGGTTTGCATACCATCGTCAACGAAGCTTCGTATACACCTTCGTGCTGAATTAAATTCTATCAAAGTTAGTTTCAACAAAAAAAACTGGTCTGCGTTTGACACCATTCTTGACTATTCATCATGTTAAAGACTGTTCTTCATGAATTGGATATGACATTGACATTTTGGACATGTTTATATGCTGGTTTAAGAGAAAGAACGGGCAGTACTAACACCCTATTACTAGTTCTCTAACACATCAAAGTCCAACTAATGACCTAAACTAGGATTCTACATTCTTTCATTCAAAAACCATCAAATGTTAGGATAATTTCTTTGTATTCTAGACAAGGGTCATACATTTCGTAGTGCGATTTTAAGATTTATAACACAGTGATAATGAAAGAAAACGTTCAAGGAAATAAGAACATGCATGTAACACCAAAATGTATTCACTATCATAGTCCATTTTTGTCTAATAGGAGAGCTTTCGTCTTTCGAAATGTTGTTTTGGGAGATGGTTACCAGATGTCGAAGGAAAACCTTTAAGTAAGGGGACCACTCAATTGTTTGGGTAAAACCAGTGTCTAAAAGGCGCGCAATTTCTTCGCAAAGGCACGCAAAGGCTCTGAGGCGTGTGCTCGACGCCACGCCATGAAAATCGCCGTCTTGAGTCATATATATGTATATATGTAATTATACATATATATTTATATGCAAAATTAAAAATTATATACAAAATTTCCGCCTTAAGTCGCGCCTTAAAACGCCGCAGCCTTGTCATGGCTCGCAAAGGCTTGAGGCTTGATCCTTCCATTACGTCACGCCTCACGTCTTTTAGAACCTTGGGTAAAACCACCCAAATTTGGGTTCGGAATAGGTAGTTCCGGACTATATGGGTTATTCTTTAAAATGTCAAAATGGTGGGTTATTTTGATTAACATTAATTTAAATTGTGGCTGTTATTGTTACTATCCTATATTTTAATTATATTTATAAATATCTTAATACCTTATAATGCATTTGGACTAAAACTCTTAAATACAACTTTTTATGCATAATATACTACCTATTAAAACGTCTTCGTCCTTTCCCGACTCAATGTCATGTGGATCACTTATCTATGCTGCAAACCGGATTGCCAGGGTGTCGTTCATCCATCCACACATCCTGCCATGTAAACAAACACAAACCTTATTCACATCACCATCACCGTCCCCTTTTATCGATAAAACCCTGAATCTGGATACCATCTCTCTCATACGCTCCTCCACCTTAACCACTACCAATTGTCTTTGTCACCATCTCTCTCAACGCTCCACCATCAGACCACCAGAGTCGTCGCCCTCCTGAACTATGACGTAGCCTCACCCCACCACCTTCTACCACCGCTACAACCAGTCTGCCACACCGCTCCATGTCTCATCCAGCTGCTATATTCCATAATGTTGTGGTCTATGATATTCAGTCTCTTACATCAATTCTCTGCTCTTCACCGTCCCAAAACCATGTTGGTCGAGGATACTTGAAGTAGCAACCCTCACTGCGTCTCCGACAGGTACTATTCGTTGTTTGAATTCGTTAATCATGCCATTATCGCTCAATTTTTTTTGTCTTTGAAGCCCTAGGTCACAAGCTTATAGAGCTGTGATTTTTTTTGTTGTTTTTAAATCGAGTCTATACCATCATCTGTTATTTGTGTGTGTTCTAAAGCCTTAGATTCAAGAAGTTTTCGAATGGTGTATTTGTTCCTACATCTCGAATTCATTAGCTATTTTCATTTGAATGACGCTAATTTTGAAGACTCTCCAAATGTGTCTGCATATTTTAGTATGTCTATGTTTGTCTATCGTGGTATGTCTATGTTTGGTTGATTTTCATTTTCTCGACATAACATCAGCTTCGGTTTCTATTTTTTTCAGTTACCTCAAACATGGGTGACTGGATGCTTTGAATGATTACCCAGGTAAGGATTGAACAAGATATCAAGTTTTAGGGCTTATTTCTACAGATTGAACAAAATATCAAGTTTTAGGGCTTATTTTGGGGATCTCGATGCCCTTAATCTGGTATTATACATTGGTTATCTTAAAATGATATTCTAATTTATTGTACTATTGTAGTTTTATATTTGTTCGTGATGACTTTGATATTGGGATTTTACATTTCTGAAGATCCATTTCGAATTTAGATCATAATATTGTGATTTTTACGTTTCTGAAGGTCCATTTCGATTCTTAATGTACTTTTGTGGTTTCTACAGTTTTAATTATTCATGTGTTTATTTTTCTGAAGGTTCTTCACCATTATCGATTTACTTTCCGAGTCAATGTAGATCTGGATGTATATATTGTGGTTAGAGCTAGGTTTAGATTTTATCTGTTCACCAGAGTTTTTAGTTTTTAGTTGTCTGAACTTGCTTGGAACATTTAGTGATGTATTTATGTGTTTGTGTGTGTAGGGATAAATGTAAAAGATCATGTTTCTAATAAAGTTTCTGTATAATGAACTTTTTAGTTTGATCCTCAAAGTTGATGACTGGGGGCCTGGTGTAGGGAAGAGCTTATTTGGGCAGTTGCTTTATATGATTTTTTATCAGCTCCTGTAATGCTTTTCTTGGTTTTTAGTTCTTATTTGGATTTTGCATAAATGGAAGCATGATGCTATAATAAGTAAATGAATGGAAACATTTTGCTATTTAACACAATTATCACAATCTTAACCCGTGGTATGATAAGATATACAAGACCGATACTATTACATTATTTAAAAAAAATCCAGAATTAAAACATAAAAGAAATTTCAATTTTGGTCAATGTGTTGCTGTTGTTGTTTAATTTAAATTAGGTTCAAAAAGAGTTTTTTTTTTTTTTTTTTTTTTTTGCAGAGATGGTCCTTACTAAAGTTGCTAAACTAGGTCATGGAGGTCCATTGAGTAGCATGGGGATGAAGTTTATTTGTAATGTACTTTTCTGTTTTTGAGTAGCTTGGATAGAGGTGCACAAAAGCCGGTTAAAAACCGGTTTCGGTTATTTAAAAACCGGTTTTTTTATTATTTTCGATTATTTAAAAAACCGGTTTTTTTGTGCACCTCTAAGCCTGGATGAAGTCTCTAAACCGGGTCAAAGAGGTCCATTGAGTATTCTTTGAAATATGACGTGTTTTAGAAAAAAGCTAATTGTGGAAGAAAGTTGTTTGCTATCTACCACTAATGCATAGAAAAGTCGGTTTGCCACAATAGAACTGCATACAATAGGCACATATTTAGTATTTCAGCAAACTTAAAAAAGAAATGTTATTATATGAAAAACAGTAGCCACATCTTTGGTAGTTCAATGTGTTTATGTTAATTTTTTTGAAGGTTGCCAAAGGTGGGGAACCTGTTTTCATTGTAAATAGTTAGAATAGGGAGGAGTTATTGATGTGTATCTTGCGATTGCGTCTCATATGTGTATTTGTTTTCTCCAGTTAAAACTTGTACTTAAAACATTTACCAAACAATCATTTTTCATTAACGAAAAACATTTTACTTGAGATTTGTTTAACGTAGATTATTCCTTGAGTGTGTTGTCATAATACAAATCCATGGTGTATCCCTTGTAATTATTTTTTACCTCGAGATGAAGTTATATCCAAGTGAGGGAAGGAGAAATATTGATAAAAAATAGCTGCGTCAAGGAGAAATATGGTTTTATGATAGTGAAGGAGAAATATTGATAAAAAATGGTTGCGTAAATTATATTGTTTATATATACACATATATACAAACTCTAATAAATGTTAGTCGTAGATATTTAAAGACGAATTGTTTCGCTCATTAATCTGACGATACTAACGCCGTATAGAGACGGAGAAAAACGGAAAGTTGAATTACCATTTCCGCCAACTGATTTATCACCGATCTGTTGAATATTTCAATTGTCGATCTCTCCCAAAATTTCCACCGGAAAATTGTTCTAAACGTATCAAATGACTCTTTTGTGAAAAAATATTCAGAGGAATTCTATCTATAAGCCCCTTCTTAAATTATTAAACATTCACTTCTTGGCTATGAAACTGTTTTGTTGTTGATTTGTCTGAAAAACATTTAAGCTAAAATATAAATTATATTGTTTATATATACACATATATACAAACTCTAATAAATGTTAGTCGTAGATATTTAAAGACGAATTGTTTCGCTCATTAATCCGACGATACTAACGCCGTATAGAGACGGAGAAAAACGGAAAGTTGAATTACCATTTCCACCAACTGATTCATCCACCAATCTGTTGAATATTTCCATTGTCGATCTCTCCCAAAATTTCCACCGGAAAATTGTTCTAAACGTATCAAATGACTCTTTTGTGAAAAAATATTCGAGGAATTCTATCTATATGCCCCTTCTTAAATTATTAAACATTCACTTCTTGGCTATGAAACTGTTTTGTTTTTTATTTGTCTGAAAAACATTTAAGCTAAAATAATGATGTATTTTTATTTTTAACTAAAAACGGCAACATACATTCATATTTAACCCATAATAGCATCATATTTTTATGTGTACCTCAAAATTACAACGTATTTTTTTTACTTTTAATCCAATATAGCAACGTGCTTTGATTTTATCACCAAAAAACTTGCCAAAAGAAAACTAACCACCGTCGGAAACTAACGACCGCACACAAATTAGACACCAAACTATTCGTCATCGCTGCATCGCACGGGTAGACCACTACTCACTGAAATGAAACTATATGCCGACAGAGAACTATTGATCGAAAGTTACTATTCGACATCCCCGACAAAAGGAAACTCATTGCCGCCCGAGAACTATTGACATAAATGAAATTAATCGCCGCCCGCCGCATTGCGCGGGTACAAACCTAGTATATATATATATATATATATATATATATATATATATATATATATATATATATATAAATTTAATTAATATCAAACTATATGATAATTGAATTATAAACAATTACCAGAATGTATAAGATTTTAATTTGTATATTATTGAATCTATATAAATTTATTTTACAATATAAATGTTAATTAAACAAATCATATATAAACTAAATAGTTCTAATATATAAATATATTTATATATCAATAAAGTAATATACCATAATTATTAATAAGTAGATAAAATAATAAAATGATTATTGATAATATGTTTTAATTTACTTGATGGATCAAGTTGGTAATGCAATACCTCTTGCAACTATTGAAAGGGATGTTATAAGTCGGCATATAAAATGGTTTTGAAAGTTCATTTGTAGGTGTGTTTGACACCAGTTGTAGATGTTTTTGGGGATTTTCATATTCATTAAAAGAATCATCTACGAATCAATTTGTCATTCCCTTGTAGCTTACATTCAAAATGTCATTCCCTTGTACCTTACATTCAAAAGCCACAATGAAATGACCATCAGTCCTGTGAAATATTGATCGCGGATTCGCGTTCTCTTGGTACCGATGTTTAATTTAGTCCTTTTTTGAACGCTTCACTAATCACTCACCTATAATACTTAGCCATATATTAAAGTGTCAAATCGTATGTCATTGTTGAAATTTACCTTTTTTGTTTTAATATTGTTTTTTAATAGAAATAATAATAATATCGTAGAAATATTATTTCAATAATAAAAAGTATTGAAAATATTGCAGAGAAAATAAGAATACAGGGAGAGAGATGTATAGTCATACCCCCAAAAAAATGTTTCTTTAAACTACTTTTCAAAGTAAAAAAGACACGTGTCAGAAAAGAGCAGCTGCTATGTTTCTGTGGTGAAAAGGAAACAAACATTAGATTTTTTATTCTGTTTCGGTTCATGAAAGGGCAACAAAATACTTTTCATTATTTAAACATTGAAAGTTCAATGCTGAAACAGATAAATAATATTAAAGTACCTCGCCATTTCATGCAGAAAACCAACAGATTGATCTCAAAAATTTTGGCAATGTTTATTCATATGGATGTTTCTTGTAATTGAGTGCGCATTTTTTTAATTGTGTCTGCATTTTGTTTGTGCAGTTTTCATTCCAGTAAGTTGAAATTTTCCCATGAAAAAACATCATGTCATATAAAACAATCAATTGAGATCCAAACACACAACAATAGCACCTACCAGGAATCAAGATTCAAAACATCATATCATATAAAACACAATACTTTAAAGAATTACCATACCTGCTATATGCTTAACCCTAAGTATTTTGCAAACTACATGACAATATTTGAATATGACGTGGCTATGAGAGCTTCAATTTTTCTAGTTAACTTTTTTCTGCAAGACCTGGAATTGTAAGCAGTAAATGATGTGTCATTTATATTGAAAGTTGAATATTTAAAACAATGACAAAATGAACCCTTCTTTTTATTGTGTGAAGTCTCATTTTTTTCAAACTGGATAATGAAAATGAGGATTTAATTTCTGACCTTTAAGATGATGAGTGCCAGGTGGAAAGTGCCACGAGGGACAACAATCCAACCAAACCATAATTCACAATGCTGTCAACATCTTTCATACTTTGAACCTTCTCAACCATCATATCCCATATTTCTGCATGCGGACAACTTCCATGTTTCACCACCTGCACCGTACATTTGTTAGTCCATTCCTTTCTTTATTCCGATGGAATGAGCCATTCCATTCCATCCCCGATTTCATCATACCAAACAGAATCATTCATAAACCCTTACATTTGTATCTGGATGATCACCTTGTTTTTTAGGATCTGAACTTGGTGTTATTCTTTGAGCATCCATGTCACTAGATTTTGGATGACTAGAGATGACTCTATAAGCAGATTCAGTGTGGATTGTTTTCATGACTGAACCAAAAAAATTTGTCACGGGTACCTGAAAGTTAAAACCAAGATGAGGGCAAAATGGTCTTTTAAATTCCCTTTTCACAAAGTGTGAAATAAGATGAAAAAAGACATTTTTCATACCTTCTCCACTTCTTGTTGGTATAGATCTGTTCGATAATATGCAGTTGACAGCAACAAATTTGGATTAAATGACCCGAACAGACTGCAAAACAACGAAAAAATAAATAAGTAAAATAGGGCGAAAAAACTTATATAATTTCATGATTCCACATTTATTATTATACCTGCTTAATGATGCATCATCATACATATTGAGCCTCTCGAAAAAAGCTAAAGTGTAAAACGTGAATCGATCCACAACAGACACACCAACCTATTAATATATCACAATAATTTCTACAGGATTAACAACAGAAGTTAAAGATATTGGATTTGTTAATTGTTATAAATCAAAATATAAACTTTTCAAGTTGTTAAAAGACAAGATAATAATACTCACATCAGAATCCAAGTGATGTGAATATGAGTTTTCCCCTTTCATGCTACTTCCAATAGCCAAAACACCAGGTGAATGAAGCTGAAAAAGAAGACATTTCCATGCTGTTTTTTTAATCCTCATAAAGAATGAAAGATATGTATCATAAAAAAACAAAAATAAACGTGTACCTGGGAAAAGAGGGTAGCAGCTTGACATGTATCTACCATAATCAACAGTTCCTTGAACCTAAACATGAAAATAGAAAAGAGAAGAAAGTAAGTCAGCATTCAACAACCAATGACAAATGGTTTCTGACCTCCGTTTTTCTTTCATTTGTTTGACTGCATCAGCCAAATCATGACTTTGAAGTTCATCAGAGTCTTGAAATTTCAGAAACTCATCTCCTCCATGTCCTGTCATGTAAAGCAGTATGTGACTTCCTTCATCACTCAAAAGACGTTTGGATCTTGGTACAGCATTTTCATGGCGCCCTGTTAAAACTCTCAAAAAGTTCTCAACTGTCACTTCATAACCGCGATAGTCTACCTGACATTCCAGTGTACTAAATTCAGCACATTGAAAACAGCTATGTAAATGAATAAATGGCTGTTTAGTGTATATTAATAAGATACAAAGTTAACCTCAACATTATCGCCATACAAGTTAAGTCTATGGTTTTCATTGTTGAAAACTTGTGCAGGGTATTTGTTTCTAGAATTGCAAGCCATGTCATCTGCCAACATAAGAATGATCCTCTCATCAGGTATCCCAAGTCGTTTCACAGTCCTAAACAAGAAAACCAACAAAAAGAATCATAAACAAGTGCCAAGAGGTTTTGATTTGTGAATATAAAGTCAATCCATAAATAAAGATTTTGATGGAACACCACGTACCTGTACAAGGATAAAGTGTTTGCCATATGCCGATAATTAAACCTGAAAGGTGATCACAAGCTGTTAACTCAAAAAGGTTAAGAGTGTTATAAAGGAACCTTCTAATTAGATATAAACAGAAAGACGAAGATAAATTATACAGTGTTTCGTGATGGTCATCAATGGAAAAAGAGTTCATCTGTTTAAATCCAAAGAGGAACCTTCCAGCAGTTTGAATAATTTGAAGAAGGAATTATTGCATTTAATATGGAACCTAAGAAGTATAATTCTGCTCCACTGTTGCCATCATAAAACCTACAGTAATTCTGGGCTCACATGCATAGTTTGCTTCCATTACTCATACTTTAAGTATAGCTATGTCACATTCCATATAATCTGCTATCCTGGAACTCCTAAATTTAGCAACAGCTTCAACATTCAGGTATGTTCTACTGTTAGGGTAACAATGGGGACAAAAAGGCAAACGCTAGTACACGCCCATCTAATATAAACTCGAAACTTAACCAGTCCCAAACCGTAACCTAACCATGTAATCAGAAATCGTAATGACTAACGAATCAAAAAAACAAAAGGGAAAACTACCAGAAGCGAGAGGTGCAGACCAGGACGGCCCAGTTGTTGGTGTGCACCGGAGTAGACGTTGAGGAAGCAGCATGCGAGAAATGAACAAACGAACACGAAAGTGATACTGTGATCGCTGTTAATGTTAATGTGAATTTACTGAAAAAGTTCTCTCTCTGTCGATTCGTCATCTTCGCGATCTGTTGGTGTTTTCAAAATCGTTACTTCACGTGAGATAAATCAGAAATCATCTACTCCCTAGCGATTTCAGCAGGTCACCGGCAATTGTATCGCCGAGGGTATAGCTAGACCTGGCAAAATCACCCACGACACGATAACTCGACACGAACCCGACACGAAATTAGCGGGTTTGGGTTAAAGGTTTCAACCCGTTTAAGTAAACGAGTTGACACGACACGACACGAAAGTTAAACGGGTTGGGTTAGTGTCGAGACTTTAAACTCGAAGATGACACGAATAACCCGTTTAATTATATATATATATATATATATATCTATACTATATTATAATACATATATAATATGTACAAATAATTATTGCATCAATGTCTTAATTTAAGAGGTACAACCACTTAAAGCATGCATCTTACATAATCAGACAATTTTGAGTTTGAAATTTGAATATCTGAAATCACATAACCTTTTTGAAATGAAAATTGAAAGAAATATATGGACATCGACGGATATAAGTTTTCCTGATTTGGATTGTCAACTTGGCATTGCTTTTAACCCTAGGATATTTTGTATATTCAGAGATTAAGTTTACTTTCACTTGGATTGCCAGCATGGAAAGCACATGGGCATTATAAAGACTCTCATTTCCCTTGATTCTTTCTATCCATTTTCCAATTCCTCGGTAACCACAAATTTATTTAATTTTATTCTTCTAAATGTGTTTCTCATCAATTTTGAATTTTTATTTGATGTGTAGGTGAGCATTTGGTAAGAAATTTCAAAGCCGAAGCAGACACACGAGGTACTATGTTCATAAACATGCATAATATCATATTAATATACACATAGCACACAACATATAACACAAGTAAATGTTTCGCTTGATATTGGTGTCGTTTCCAGTAAATTTAATGAAATCTTTTCATCAGCTCTACATTCAAAAAAAAAAAAAAAAAAAAGTGACGGTTCGGCCAATTAGTAAATTAAAAATTAGATAGTGACAAAGGGCGGATTTTAAACTGAAAAACAATATATAATTTTAAATAGTTCAATACTTGCATTTCTTTTACGAATATTTCATTGTGTACCTATCCAATGAAGTCGTTAGCAAACTCTTGACTTGACATATTGGATACGTCTACATACAATGGTGCAAAATAACCCAGGCCTTTAGTCTTGCTGCTTTTGGAAACAATGTGGTGGCTTCACCATCTGACCATCCTCATTGGCTTATCCGGATAGATCTGACCGAATCTGTTATTATAGATGGCCTGCAAGTGAATAGAGATGTCTTTTTAAAGAAACTTGATATCCATAGTGACTAAATTAAACCGGTGAGATTTAAATAAATTTCTATTTTTTCCAGGTCTATTGAAGAAACTAACTGTTGTTGCTGTTACTGTTTGATGTATAAACCAATATATGGGAGTGAGGAATAGAATACCTAGAAGCACATAAAAAATCTTGCCAGTGGCCAGAGTTTGAACTACAGTGTATTTCATTTTCTATTTTTATATAACTGGTGTTGTAAACGGTTTAATTGATTTCTTAGTAATCCAGTTTCTTATCAAAATTGAAGCATTTATTACCGATGTTTTCCCTAAAGTATGTAAGTTCATTGTCCACATCTGTGAAATTTTACCAAGTAATTAACCCCAAAAATCTAAAATCGATCAACATTTAATATGGTTTAGTTTCTATGAAACGCCCCAAACACAAATCTGCCATTGAATCTTTGAAGCGGATCGTAAAAAACAAAACATGCTCAAACAAAATCTAAAAGCCAAAAAATAAAATATGAATAATGCATCCTGATTCAATCCAGTCAACGGATGATAATTCAAACCTTTATACGCTGCATACGATGTCGTGTCGTTACTTGATTAGGAAAATCTGAAATACCAAAGCAGGAAAATCAAGCCTGACGAACCACCAGTACCATCACCATACGATGTCGTGTCGTTACTTGTAGCCCTACTCTCACCGCTCGATTGCCGTTTGTCGGTGAAGCAGATCGGAGGCGTGAATGCTGGCGGATCGGAGGCGTGAATGGGTAGGGTGAAGTAGTGAACACGATGAGAACCAAGGAAACCACAGATCGGGTTCGTTGAGAACTGAGGTAACCGATTGCTTTTGAAGTCGTATGGTGCGGTAGACAATGGTCTAAAACTCGGATATCTGTAGGCGTTGGGTGGTAACCGTGGTCTGTAGCTGTTTGGTGGAGGCCGGTCTGCCGGAGGCAAGGTGAGGCGGATGCCAAGGATGCGAAGTGTTAACCGGCTGCTCAAGTGTAAGAGAAACGATTCTAGGTTAAGGGTTGGTAACTTAGTACATAAATATATAAAAAATATATTATAATATCTTTTTAACAGCAATGGTATAAAGAGGAACAGGTTGCCCACTACTTGTCGCCACTTTGATGATTAATAATTTTACTTTATTGACTTTCTTTTTATACGAACCAATTTTCATTAGGCACGAAGAAGTGGAGTTTTGATTGATTGACTTGATTAACCAAATCAAATAAACTGAAACCGATTTAAACGAATTTTATTTGGTTTGGTTAAATTAAAGCGAAACCGTTTAACCAAACGGAATAAATCGAAACAAATTAAACTAAAATCAATTTAACCTAACATTATTTGGTTTTATTAAATTAAACTGAAATCGATTTAACAAAACCAAATAAACCGAAACCGATTTAAGCAGACATTATTTGAAACAACATTGATTTAAAAGCCTGTAATATGGGTGAAAGTCAAAGTCATGTATTTTCTTTCATGAAATCCAAAATGAACTAATAGCCGCTCAGAAATTATTCATCGCAACGAACTAATCGCCACCGCCGCATCGCGCGGGTACGATGCTAGTATATATATATATATATATATATTTATATATATATATATATATATATATATATATATATATATATATATATATATATATATATATATATATATATATATATATATATATATATAATCTGCGGAAATTATGTTATCATTATTCTGTATGGAAATTAATCGCAAGTGGCAAGTTGGTTAGGTGGCTAAAGCTGATGGCTTACAACCTTGAGGTTTCTAGTTCAAACCTTGTCCAAGACATTTTCTCTTTTGCAGGAAGAGATGTTTATATTTTGCCAATGAAACTCTCATCCCACATCTTCCTCTTTTGCAGGAAGAGATGTTTATATTTTGCCAATGAAACTCTCATCCCACATCTTCCTGTGGAAGGAAAGTTTCTCCTTTCTCATCAACTATATAAGAAGACACAATGTTAAGGTTTGCTTACACTCATGGGTTAACCCATGGGGTACATCACGGGTTAAACCGACTTGGATAAGTGTTCTGTTGGGCCGATTTGGTCTGAATTGAGCCAATAAATCCGAGTTGGGCCGTGTTGGGCCGACTAAATCTTAGTTGGGCCGAGTTTGGTATAGTAACAAAATGTTTATACGGGTTCGATCGTGTCGTGTCGGGTTGACACGGGTTCGATCGTGTCGTGTTCGTGTCAAGGGTTTCAACCCGTTTATATATGCGTGTTGTGTCCGGGTTCACCACTCTCAACCCGTTTAATGTCTCGACACGACACGAACCCGACACGACACGACCCGTTTGCCACCTCTAGGTATAGCCGAGGGTCTGTGTACTTCGATTCTAGAAAAGGATGGACTAAACACGCATTTGGGGAAATCTGGAAATGTTAGGGGGTTCGATGTAGTTTTTGGAAACTTGTACTATTAGACGTTAAAATGCAAGTGAAAAGATAGTAGGCTTAAAGGGTTTTTTAGATGTAATACTATCTTAAATAGGGTCAAAATTTAGATTTTTTTGAGAACTTAGGGGCTGTATGATTTTTACTAGGGTTCTAAATAACACGTCATGGCGGCGCCAAGGCGTGTTATGGCGTCGAGGCGTGAGATAGCCGTCCCGAAAAGGTCCAAGACGTCTTTGCTAGGCGTGGCACGTGCCAAGGCGAGCCATGACGCAAGTTTTTACTGTTTGAGGCCCGTTTTTCATCTTTGTCTTGTGTTTCTTGATTGGGTATGAAACATTTGAGTTTTGTGAACTTTTTGTTATTAATTATTAAAAAAACACTTCTAAAAACATGATATTTTTTATATAAATCTATATTTATATATAATATAATTATACATTCATATAAAATTGTCGCCTTACATCACACATTGAAAAACGTCATGACTCGTCAAGGCTTGTAAAACTTGAGGCTTGACATTACCGCCACGTCGCGCCTCACGCCATTTACAACCTTGATTTTTACTGATTGAGTCAATGTTTTACCCAGTCAGACTTAGCCTAAAGTTAACCGAATAACAGGTAAACTTAAGGGTTTAGAACATAATCAGAGGTAAATTTTGGGGTTATCAAACGGTCTGACTCGAATCGAGTCGGACGTAACCTCTTAGGCTATGGGGTGTGGAGACAACCTCAGGACCATCAAGACAACCACCACATCAGCGTCACGTCACCAGGACAACCCAAGGACACACCCAAAGAAATGTTTGACAATCTAAGGACTCCTTTTAATTTTTATGTCACATTTTAATTTGTATTTTTAATTAAAATAACATATTAAATTAATTTAAAAACATAATAATAAAATTAAAATAGAAACATTACACTAATTTAAAAAACGTTAAAATAAAAAAGATTGTATTTACCGAATCGTAACGGGTAAGTGTTAAGTCGAAAAGGATTATCGTCGGGATTTTGATTGGGGTGGGTGTTTAGATCTTTATTCATTTTGTGTTAAAAATGGTGTGTAAGGTGTAGTGTATAGAAGGATGTTTGAAATGAATTGTGTGTAAAATTTGTGTAATATGGAGTGGTATTTATAGGGATAAAAAACAAGCGTTTTTGGTAAAAAAAAAAATTACATATGTAATGTATACATTTCAACTTAATGTCATATGATCGTTTGTGTCGTTCCAAAATGTTCCCAGGGAGACGCCGGAGGATGCGAGACAGCCGGAGCGCGAAGGGGGAAGGGGGACACTGTTCACTGCATTCCCGATGTTGATGTGGCGGAACGCATAGGTGCGTTCTAATGCATACCACATAGTCTTACTGGACCAATAAGAAGCGAATCAAACAGCCCCTTACATAACTTTGAGAATTAAAAAAAATATATTAAATTTTTTTTAAATGACTTGATGCATTAAGTCGAATATATATATATATATATATATATATATATATATATATATATATATATATATATATATATATATATATATATATATATATATATATATATATAATCAGGATCAATTGAGGCCAAAGAAAAGGTTGAGATCGCGAGACCAAATCTGAGCCATCTATTTTTATTGATCTATGGATATAATTAATTACCAATTTTATAATAATTAATTTATTTAAAATTTAAAATTTAAATTAAAAATAAGATTAGGGGTATTAAGGGAATTAAGAATTATCTTAAATTTATCAGGTCCTATAATTACTCTCTCTCACCTCTCTGTTACCTAAATTATCTCATACCCATCGTTTTCTAATTAGGGTTCCCCTTCCCGACCAACAGTCCGATCATCATCGCTACTCTCTCTATCTCGCTCGTCGTCGGAATCGCCAGTCGTCATCGGTCGTCCTCCCCAATCGTGATGGCAGCAACCATTGTTGGTTATGATCGTCTCCTGGTCTCGTTTTTCAATTCTGAAATCACACAGCACAGAAACTATGGCAGACCTCTCCTTTCTATAATCTATTTTAATCGTATCTTATTGTGGTTTTTATTAGCCGTAAATGGAAATCAAAATTACCATGCGTGGAGTTTAAATATAATCATCATGTGTCTCCGATGAAAACATGGTTGTGATGTGATATTGTCATGTGTCTTCGATGAAAACATGGTTGCGATGTGATATTGTCAGGTGGTCTAAGTATTTAAATATAATTATCTCTCCATTGTTAATCACCAAAGTATTACAGGTAATTGTAGATTTGTAGATCCACTTGTTAAATTCAAATGCTATTTCCAAAAAGTGCAAAACTCTTTATATATCGCGTTTTCCAGACTATTTTTAGAGGTATCTTTATGCAAATATATGTTTGTAGTTTCAACCAGATTTGCGAGTGATCAAAGTTTGAATAATTTTGGGTTTTTGTTTTGTAGGTTTTTAGGCCTCTTTTAAATAACAAAATTGAGTTCTCCGTGAAAGAGTTTGAAACAACTCTGATTACACTGAATGGTACTTTGCAGGGCCGGTCCATTGGTTTTTAATGCCCGGGGCAAGATACTAATTTAATGCCCTTTTATATAAATTTTTTATAGTAAAACTGAAATAAAATTTATAAGCAAACAAAACTCATGGTTGTACAAACAATAACATACAAAAATCACTTAAAACGATGTCTTCGTGCATTTTTTGAAGCGAAAATATCTATTTTTTAGTAAATTTTACATTCAATTTCGATTTTATATTTAACACCATATTTAACTTTTCTTTAACTATAGGCTTTGTACATTTTCTTGAGTTCATTAGATATTTTGATTTAAGTGTAACTTGAAGAGACATGGGAGTTTCAAATGCATAATCTTAAAAGAAAATATCTTTATTATAACAATATACTACGTGAAACACCCGTTTTCGAAACTCCTGACCCAACAAAGTAACCAGAAAAATAATCATAAAACTACAAACCCGTGATAAGACAAAATTGGCTCCTATCAAGAGCAAAGCTCGTAGTTGCCTAGTTGAAAAAAAATAGTTCATCCATCGTGGATCGTGGGTCTGTAAGAACTTTATTACAGAACATGTAATGCATAAGCAACGAGTCTCCTTCAACATCACTAGGGATATCAAGCCACCTCCAAAGTTTGACTATCAAAAAATAGCCTCACATGTCAATCGATGTTGTAGCTTTGCAAGAATATACATGCCAAGTTTAGGTTTGCATACCATCGTCAACGAAGCTTCGTATACACCTTCGCGCTGAATTAAATTTATCAAAGTTAGTTTCAACAAAAAAAACTGGTCTGCGTTGGACACCATTCTTGACTATTCATCACGTTAAAGACTGTTCTTCATGAATTGGATTTGACATTGACATTTTGGACATGTTTATATGTTGGTTTAAGAGAAAGAACAGGCAGTACTAACACCCTATTACTAGTTCTCTAACACATCAAAGTCCAACTAATGACCTAAGGATTCTACATTCTTTCATTCAAAAACCATCAAATGTTAGGATAATTTCTTTGTATTCTAGACAAGGGTCATACATTTCGTAGTGCGATTTTAAGATTTATAACACAGTGATAATGAAAGAAAACGTTCAAGGAAATAAGAACATGCATGTAACACCAAAATGTATTCACTATCATAGTCCATTTTTGTCTAATAGGAGAGCTTTCGTCTTTCGAAATGTTGTTTTGGGAGATGGTTACCAGATGTCGAAGGAAAGCCTTTAAGTAAGGGGACCACTCAATTGTTTGGGTAAAACCACCCGAATTTGGTTTCGGAATAGGTAGTTCCACACTAAATGGGTTATTCTTTAAAATGTCAAAATGGTGGGTTATTTTGATTAACATTAATTTAAATTGTGGCTGTTATTGTTACTATCCTATATTTTAATTTTATATATATATATATATATATAATTTAATTAATATCAAACTATATGATAATTGAATTATAAAGAATTACCAGAATGTATAAGATTTTAATTTGTATATTATTGAATCTATATAAATTTATTTTACAATATAAATGTTAATTAAACAAATCATATATAAACTAAATAGTTCTAATATATAAATATATTTATATATCAATAAAGTAATATACCATAATTATTAATAAGATAAAATAATAAAATGATTATTGATAATATGTTTTAATTTACTTGATGGGTCAAGTTGGTAATGCAATACCTCTTGCAACTATTGAAAGGGATGTTATAAGTCGGCATATAAAAAGGTTTTGAAAGTTCATTTGTAGGTGTGTTTGACACCAGTTGTAGATGTTTTTGGGGATTTTCATATTCATTAAAAGAATCATCTACGAATCAATTTGTCATTCCCTTGTAGCTTACATTCAAAATATCGTTCCCTTGTACCTTACATTCAAAAGCCACCATCAATCCTGTGAAATATTGAGCGCGGATTAGCGTTCTCTTGGTACCGATGTTTAATTTAGTCCTTTTTTGAATGCTTCCCTAATCACTCACCTAGGCTATAATACTTAGCCATATATTAAAGTGTCAAATCGTATGTCATTGTTGAAATTTACCTTTTTTGTGTCTGCATTTTGTTTGTGCCGTTTTCATTCCAGTAAGTTGAAATTTTCCCATGAAAAAACATCATGTCATATACAACAATCAATTGAGATCCAAACACACATGACACAACAATAGCACCTACCAGGAATCAAGATTCAAAACATCATATCATATAAAACACAATACTTTAAAGAATTACCATACCTGCTATATGCTTAACCCTAAGTATTTTGCAAACTACATGACAATATTTGAATATGACGTGGCTATGAGAGCTTCAATTTTTCTAGTTAACTTTTTTCTGCAAGACCTGGAATTGTAAGCAGTAAATGATGTGTCATTTATATTGAAAGTTGAATATTTAAAACAATGACAAAATGAACCCTTCTTTTTATTGTGTGAAGTCTCATTTTTTTTCAAACTGGATAATGAAAATGAGGATTTAATTTCTGACCTTTAAGATGATGAGTGCCAGGTGGAAAGTGCCACGAGGGACAACAATCCAACCAAACCATAATTCACAATGCTGTCAACATCTTTCATACTTTGAACCTTCTCAACCATCATATCCCATATTTCTGCATGCGGACAACTTCCATGTTTCACCACCTGCACCGTACATTTGTTAGTCCATTCCTTTCTTTATTCCGATGGAATGAGCCATTCCATTCCATCCCCGATTTCATCATACCAAACAGAATCATTCGTAAACCCTTACATTTGTATCTGGATGATCAACTTGTTTTTTAGGATCTGAACTTGGTGTTATTCTTTGAGCATCCATGTCACTAGATTTTGGATGACTACTGTCTTTACTAGAGATGACTCTATAAGCAGATTCAGTGTGGATTGTTTTCATGACTGAACCAAAAAAATTTGTCACGGGTACCTGAAAGTTAAAACCAAGATGAGGGCAAAATGGTCTTTTAAATTCCCTTTACACAAAGTCTGAAATAAGATTAAAAAGGACATTTTTACATGCGCCATTCATACCTTCTCCACTTCTTGTTGGTATAGATCTGTTCGATAATATGCAGTTGACAGCAACAAATTTGGATTAAATGACCCGAACAGACTGCAAAACAACGAAAAAATAAATAAGTAAAATACGGCGAAAAAACATATATAATTTCATGATTCCACATTTATTATTATACCTGCTTAATGATGCATCATCATACATATTGAGCCTCTCGAAAAAAGCTAAAGTGTAAAATGTGAATCGATCCACAACAGACACACCAACCTATTAATATATCACAATAATTTCTACAGGATTAACAACAGAAGTTAAAGATATTGGATTTGTTAATTGTTATAAATCAAAATATAAACTTTTCAAGTTGTTAAAAGACAAGATAATAATACTCACATCAGAATCCAAGTGATGTGAATATGAGTTTTCCCCTTTCATGCTACTTCCAATAGCCAAAACACCAGGTGAATGAAGCTGAAAAAGAAGACATTTCCATGCTGTTTTTTTAATCCTCATAAAGAATGAAAGATATGTATCATAAAAAAACAAAAATAAACGTGTACCTGGGAAAAGAGGGTAGCAGCTTGACATGTATCTACCATAATCAACAGTTCCTTGAACCTAAACATGAAAATAGAAAAGAGAAGAAAGTAAGTCAGCATTCAACAACCAATGACAAATGGTTTCTGACCTCCGTTTTTCTTTCATTTGTTTGACTGCATCAGCCAAATCATGACTTTGAAGTTCATCAGAGTCTTGAAATTTCAGAAACTCATCTCCTCCATGTCCTGTCATGTAAAGCAGTATGTGACTTCCTTCATCACTCAAAAGACGTTTGGATCTTGGTACAGCATTTTCATGGCGCCCTGTTAAAACTCTCAAAAAGTTCTCAACTGTCACTTCATAACCGCGATAGTCTACCTGACATTCCAGTGTACTAAATTCAGCACATTGAAAACAGCTATGTAAATGAATAAATGGCTGTTTAGTGTATATTAATAAGATACAAAGTTAACCTCAACATTATCGCCATACAAGTTAAGTCTATGGTTTTCATTGTTGAAAACTTGTGCAGGGTATTTGTTTCTAGAATTGCAAGCCATGTCATCTGCCAACATAAGAATGATCCTCTCATCAGGTATCCCAAGTCGTTTCACAGTCCTAAACAAGAAAACCAACAAAAAGAATCATAAACAAGTGCCAAGAGGTTTTGATTTGTGAATATAAAGTCAATCCATAAATAAAGATTTTGATGGAACACCACGTACCTGTACAAGGATAAAGTGTTTGCCATATGCCGATAATTAAACCTGAAAGGTGATCACAAGCTGTTAACTCAAAAAGGTTAAGAGTGTTATAAAGGAACCTTCTAATTAGATATAAACAGAAAGACGAAGATAAATTATACAGTGTTTCGTGATGGTCATCAATGGAAAAAGAGTTCATCTGTTTAAATCCAAAGAGGAACCTTCCAGCAGTTTGAATAATTTGAAGAAGGAATTATTGCATTTAATATGGAACCTAAGAAGTATAATTCTGCTCCACTGTTGCCATCATAAAACCTACAGTAATTCTGGGCTCACATGCATAGTTTGCTTCCATTACTCATACTTTAAGTATAGCTATGTCACATTCCATATAATCTGCTATCCTGGAACTCCTAAATTTAGCAACAGCTTCAACATTCAGGTATGTTCTACTGTTAGGGTACCAATGGGGACAAAAAGGCAAACGCTAGTACACGCCCATCTAATATAAACTCGAAACTTAACCAGTCCCAAACCGTAACCTAACCATGTAATCAGAAATCGTAATGACTAACGAATCAAAAAAACAAAAGGGAAAACTACCAGAAGCGAGAGGTGCAGACCAGGACGGCCCAGTTGTTGGTGTGCACCGGAGTAGACGTTGAGGAAGCAGCATGCGAGAAATGAACAAACGAACACAAAAGTGATACTGTGATCGCTGTTAATGTTAATGTGAATTTACTGAAAAAGTTCTCTCTCTGTCGATTCGTCATCTTCGCGATCTGTTGGTGTTTTCAAAATCGCTACTTCACGTGAGATAAATCAGAAGTCATCTACTCCCTAGCGATTTCAGCAGGTCACCGGCAATTGTATCGCCGAGGGTATAGCCGAGGGTCTGTGTACTTCGATTCTAGAAAAGGATGGACTAAACACGCATTTGGGGAAATCTGGAAATGTTAGGGGGTTCGATGTAGTTTTTGGAAACTTGTACTATTAGACGTTAAAATGCAAGTGAAAAGATAGTAGGCTTAAGGCCCTGTTTGATAAGATCTTAATGTTTAAGAGCTGAATCTTTAAGAGGTCTGAATTTTTAAGAGGGTCTGTATTTTTAAGATCTGAATTTTAACATGCTGTTTGATTGATACCTCTTAATTGTTATGTTAAATGATAAAAATGACCATTTTACACTTCTGTATTATTTTTTCTAATAAATGTTTCTGTTTTATAATATAAGTTCTTGAATAATTATAAAAAATCATACAAAATCCAAACATAAATCCAATACACAACTATGTTCCTGTGAATGCAACGAATTATGTTTCGAAATTAGTAAATTCAATTGTTTATACATTGGGGTGTTTCATCAAGTTGAAATTACTCAAACAAACACAAGTTCCACAAAAATACGAATGGGAATTGCACACTGTAATATGCAAGATACAAATCACAAAATCAACACAAAAATATAAATGGGTCAAACGAATTAGGTCAAACGAAAAAGAGAAAAAGGAAAACTTACCAAAATCAACACACTGTAAATTGCATGTTCGGAATTTTTTGAAAAACAAGTGCAATTGATATGAACCAATTAGGTCAAACGAAAAAGAGAAAAAAGAAAACTTACCAAGTGAGCAGCGATGACTCGGGAATCCAAAAGGAGAGATGAATCAGCGATGGAGACTTCGGTTCCGTTTGGTGGAAGATAGAGGAGGGAGAGAGACGCCAGTGGATATCGACATGAACACCGGAAAGCAGCAGCGGAAAGCAGAAGAAAGAGGACGTCAAAGATGAAAACGGGAAAGCAGCAGCGGCTTCGGGATGAACCGGAAAGCAGCAGCGGCGCCGGCGGCAGTCTGGTCTAGGACGACGGTCTCACGATCGGAAGAGAGGAGGGAGAAGGGAGTTGTGTTGCGATCATAAGAGAGGAGAAGGAGCTGTAGGAGAGATAGAGGTAGGGCAAAAACGTGAAATCGCCTTTATTTTTTTAATCAGACACGCTCAGACATGTTCTCATATCTGATTCGTAAAGAGACAATTTTCTAATTAAGAGGTAAACAACAAGAGGTCACCAAACAGTCTTAATCTTAAACTTTAAGTGACTGTCTCTTAATTTTGCAATTAAGAGGATATCAAACGGACCCTTAAAGGGTTTTTTAGATGTATTACCAAGGTTCTAAATGGCGTGAGGCGTGACTCGGCGGCAATGTCAAGTCTCAAGTTTTACGAGCCTTGGCGAGTAATGTCGTTTTTCAAGGCGCGATGTAAGGCGGCAATTTTATATGAATAATATAATTATATTATATATAAATATAGATTTATATCAAACATATGAGGTTTAGAACTGTTTTATCAATAACTAATAACAAAAATTTAACAAAAAATCAAATGTTTTATGTTCAATCAAGAAATACAAGAAAAAGAAGAAAAAACGGGTCGCAAATACTAAAAACTCGCGCCATGGCACGCCATGGTTCGCCTTTTCACGCGCCACGCCTAGCCACGCTGCCATGAGGGTTTTCGGGACGGCAGCGTCACGCCTTACGCCATGGCACGCCTTGACGCACGCCATGGAGCGCCTTTTAGAACACTGTGTATTACTATCTTAAATAGGGTCAAAATTTAGATTTTTTTAGAACTTAGGGGCTGTATGATTTTTACCAGGGTTCTAAATAACACGTCATGGCGCCGCCAAAGCGTGTTATGGCGTCGAGGCGTGAGATAGCCGTCCCGAAAAGGTCCAAGACGTCTTTGCTAGGCGTGGCACGTGCCAAGGCGAGCCATGACGCGAGTTTTTACTGTTTGAGACCCGTTTTTTCATCTTTGTCTTGTGTTTCTTGATTGTGTATGAAACATTTGAGTTTTTGTGAACTTTTTGTTATTAATTATTAATAAAACACTTCTAAAAACCTGATATTTTTTATATAAATCTATATTTATATATAATATAATTATACATTCATATAAAATTATCGCCTTACATCACGCCTTGAAAAATGTCATGACTCGCCAAGGCTCGTAAAACTTGAGGCTTGACATTGCTGCCACGTCGCGCCTCACGCCATTTACAACCTTGATTTTTACTGATTGAGTCAATGTTTTACCCACTCAGACTTAGCCTGAAGTTAACCGAATAAAAGGTAAACTTAAGGGTTTAGAACATAATCAGAGGTAAATTTTGGGGTTATCAAACGGTCTGACTCGAATCGAGTCGGACGTAACCTCTTAGGCTATGGGGTGTGGAGACAACCCCAGGATAATCAAGACAACCACCACATCAGCGTCACGTCACCAGGACAACCCAATGACACACCCAAAGACATGTTTGACAATCTAAGGACTCCTTTTAATTTTTATGTCACATTTTAATTTGTATTTTTTTAATTAAAATAACATATTAAATTAATTTAAAAACATAATAATAAAATTAAAATAGAAACATTACATTAATTTAAAAAACGTTAAAATAAAAAAAATTGTATTTACCGAATCCTAACGGGTAAGTGTTAAGTCGAAAAGGATTATCGTCGGGATTTTGATTGGGGTGGGTGTTTAGATCTTTATTCATTTTGTGTTAAAAATGGTGTGTAAGGTGTAGTGTATAGAAGGATGTTTGAAATGAATTGTGTGTAAAATTTGTGTAATATGGAGTGGTATTTATAGGGGTAAAAAGCAAGCGTTTTTGGTAAAAAAAAAAAGTTACATATGTAATGTATACATTTCAACTTAATGTCATATGATCGTTTGTGTCGTTCCAAAATGTTCCCAGGGAGACGCCGGAGGATGCGAGACAGCCGGAGCGCGAAGGGGGAAGGGGGACGCTGTTCACTGCATCTCCGATGTTGATGTGGCGGAACGCGTAGGTGTGTTCTAATGCATACCACATAGTCTTACTGGACCAATAATAAGCGAATCAAACAGCCCCTTACATAACTTTGAGAATTAAAAAAAAACTAAATATTAAAATTTTAAATGACTTGATGCATTAGACCTGTTAACAATCTTATTCATGATAGAAAAACGTGAACTCAATTTTAAGTTTTAAAATGTATTTGAAAACGTTTGACTTCTATAATTATTTTGATGAATATTTGGTTGTTTCAATTAGATAAATTAAAATGAAATACAAACACTATAACAACAAATAATAAATTTTATACTAAAATAAAACTAAAACTAAACAAATATACTAATGAGCTGTAACATATCATAAAAAACCTTTTAAACTAAAATTATCAAAGGTGATGGCTATAGTAACTTTTAGGTAAAAGACTCGCAAAGTGAAGTCATATGTAACGAAAAAGATTTTTGAAGAAAAACTACCTGACAAATCCTGCTGAAGGATAACTAATCGCCAAAATGAAAATATCCGCTGCATTGCACGGGTACGCACCGAATAACTCATATACAAAAGAAACTAACCGTGTAAAATAAAATTATCACCAAATCTTGCTCCCCCTCCCTCCAAACCAAGTGAATATATTGTTGTTATATATATAAACATTCTTATTAAACTCATGATACGACATGTGTTATGTGTGTACCGTCTATTTTCTTATACTATTGATGGTTTCTATGGACTTAACTCAACTGAAATCACGTGTAAAAGTTCATTTTATGGATCTAAACTTGATATTAGAACTACAACCATTGTAGAAGGGGTTTTTAATAGAGACATAATATGTCAAAACACCATGCTAAGTTAAGGGAAAAAAAGGCTAAAAAAGATCAATTAATCCGATTGCATAAAATTCACAGGGTTAACTCACTGTGGTTCCAAATGTTGTTTTACTCATTTATGACAAGATCAATTCTTGAATAGGATCGAAAAAACCGAACCGAAACCAGAAAAATAAAATTCATAGAATCGAAACCGAATTGCTTAATCGTTTTCGAGACGGTTCCGATTTACAACATAACAGATACGTTTCGCCGCTAGAAACAAAAACGTACTTATATTTTCATACCGAAAATTATTCGTCAAAATGAAACTAATGTTCGCCACCGATAGTAATTAATCGCCAAAAAGAAACTATTCTTCGCCGCCGCATTGCGCGGGTACGCAGCTAGTATATATATATATATATATATATATATATATATATATATATATATATATATATATATATATATATATATATATATATGATCTTTCGTCAAAAAAAAAAAAAATTAAGGTGCACATGTGCACAAACATAAGTGCATGTGTGCATAACTCAAAAATGCATATTTGCACCATTCGTAGATGCATATTTTTTCAATTTTTTTACGAAAGGTCTTATATATATTCAACTTAATGCATTAAGTTGTTTTTTTTAATTCTTGTCTAAGAGTATTCGGTTTTCGAGCTTACTTGGGTTCTCGAAAGCCATTCATAACATACTTCACAGCAAATTGTTACATATATTCTAATAATGGTTGCTAATAAGCAACAAAATCATGAAATATAAATAACTTCTAATGACAATTAATTTTTTTGTCAACGGCAAATATATATCACTCTTACTCCTATAATGTATATTAGTTGTACATTTTCCCAAACCGTTGTTACTGAATAGCAACAAACTTGTCATTATTCAAATTGCGGGAAATTATTACCATAAGCAACATATTGAAAAACATTATGATTTTGGAAATGAGTATTTGGCCGAAATTTAACTATTTGCTAATACATTGTATGGTTTTGGAATATGACATGTTCTCGGAAATAGATAACTTATCAAAAAGAAACTATTTTCTGTCAGCCGTATTGCACGGGTACTATTTAAGGATACCACCCATTTCATCCCGTAAACCATAAACCTTAAACCCAAATCGTCAAAATGGAACTGTTCGCTGAAAAGAAACTATTATCATCCTCCACATTCAATGACCGTTGCAGTTCGCAAATTTAAATCAGATTAATTGAAAATTATGTAAAATTTTTATTTGAAAAAATAAATATTCATTTATTAGTTTTAAGATTAATCCGGTTCTATATACAAAAACACAAAATTAAACAATTAACTAGGTTCTTTATTTATATTCACCTAATGATTCAATCAAACTAGAAAGCTTATTCGCCTAACTAAACATATACAAAAAGTATATATTGTTTTTCGTAAATGATAAATGTAGATATTTCTTAAAATAATTAATAAGTCTCTTAATAAATAATGAGACATTCATGGTTTTGAATAACAATGTCCACCCAAACCTTTAAACCGTAAACATTACACAAACACTACAAATACTAACAAACTTTTACTATTTTTACCAAAATAAGTCAAATTAAAGTTAACCATATCAAATTAGAGTTAACTATTTTTTTAAATTTACTTTACCATCATAGTTTTACATTTAATAAAAAGCAACTACATATTTTTATATATAACACAAAACAATACCATGTTTTTATTTTTAACATAAAATTACATACTTTAATTTTTAATTGAAAACATCGACGTACTAATGTCGTCGTCGCATTGCGCGGGTACACACCTAGCAGTGAAGTAATATCATTGGGTAATCGTGTTATAGAAATAGATATTATATCTGGAAATAATATTGGAAATCGTACGTTTATTCCAAAAATGTATTTGACGCCTTTAATAAAAGAATTTCTTTCAAATTTCAAAGAAAACAATTTTTATTGACGGTATATTTTGCAATGACGATAAATAAGAGTCACGACAATCGCTATCAAATGTGGGTTTGTTTTTGAGACAACCAGTCTTCACACATGACCAGTTGTATGTTATATTGTCGAGAGTTAAAAGTCATGATAGATTAAAAATGTTAATTTTAGACAACGGTAAACTTAACAATAGAATAATAAATGTTGTATTCAAAGAAGTTTTTCAAAATTTGTAATTTGTTATAATTGTTCAAAGTTTATCAACAATTATGTTGTAGTGTTTAATTTAATAATGTATATATCAAAAAATATCATTATATATTGTCGAGAAATTGTCATGCATAATTATTAGTGTTTAAGTTTTTTATTTAACAATTATTTTATATTATCCCGTGTAATACACGAGTCTCACAACTAGTAATTCAATATAATCACAATGTTCAATATCATTTTTTAAGCATAAAAAACTATTATTTTATAGTTAATAAAGACATGCTTTTTCACTTATACACATGAACATTCACCTAAGTTACAAATAATCTAAACCATGCTGTTTCTCCCACATGATTAAGGTATTGCCATCAACTACCTCAAAGCTTAAACACGTTTTTTTCTTTCACCTTCCCTATCATCATATGATACTTTTTTTTTTTGGTAACCGAGGACCCCACCCGACCCATCATTTGGATGACCCTGATGAAGCAACCTCGGTGCCAACGCACACCTGGCAGCAGGGTGGTCCGGGTCAATCACCTACGGGGGTAGAGAGGTGGCCAGTGGCCATCCCCTGATTGAAACCTAACACTCCCTATGGGAAAAGGGAGGGAGTGGGATTAGAACTTGGAACCTCTTTATGGGGGAAGAGAAAGAGTCCTAAGCCTTATCCACTAGGCCATCAGGGTGATGGTTCATCATATGATACTTACCACACATAAATATAGTATGATTAGCTAATAAATTATTAACGATCTCGAAATTGTTTTTTTGTATAACATAATTTTTGTCTCGACCTTCTACACAATTTCCAGCACATTTAAAGCTTATGTTTTTTTTAATAAGTTTCATTTGTATTCTTATTAGTCCTTTAATTTAACACACCTATTATTATATTCATGATAAGGAAATACAATACTAGTAAAAGCATCTACGATAGACTCTTTTGTGAGTTTTTTAAAAGGTTTTTAAACCAATAAGTGAAAAAACTATTCGATTATTTTTTTAAGGAGGTTATTAATTAATAAATTATTGCAGTGAGCAAACTATTGCAGTGAGTTTTCTCAATGAATTAGTGGGTCTCATAATTTTTCATTCAGTTGTAAATAGATAAATATTACAAGCATCAATAAAATCATAAAAAAACAAAATTAATCAGTCTTATAAAAAATTTAAAATAACTATTTTTAATTATAAAAATAAAATAAACTTTTTCAAAGTTTATTATTAGAAAACTCCACAGAAAACTTCTCATGAAATATACCTTTAAAAATGAGTTTAAGTTTGGCCCAACATGCTACCGTTTGGGCTTTTAGTTAGGCCCATCCTGCCAAACCAGTACCATGTTAAACATAAACCCTACAAAACCTAATTGATATATACACACTCGACTGCTCGAGCGAGAGAGAGGCGCAGAAAATCTACCCAGAGGTACAACGATGGTTAACGGATCAGGAATTTGCGCAAAGGAAGTGGTGGTCGACGCTCGCCACCATATGCTCGGCCGATTGTCCTCCATTTTGGCAAAGGAGCTTCTCAATGGCCAGCGGGTCACCGTCGTCCGCTGTGAAGAAATCTGCTTATCCGGTGGTCTTGTTCGTCAGAAAATGAAGTACCTTCGTTTTCTTCGTAAGCGTATGAACACCAAGCCGTCTCACGGTCCAATTCACTTCCGCGCTCCTTCGAAGATCCTATGGCGTACCATCAGAGGGTAAACCCTAATTTTATGCACACACACAATCACACACATTAGTATATGCTTCTAGTTTTCGTAGGATATCTAGCGACTTTTTACACGCACAAGCAGATTGCAATCATCTTCACATCCACCAGTAGAAGGAAATCATGCTCATAGGTAGCTTCACGCAGATAATATACACATCTATTTATTGAATTTTTCTGTCTTCAAAAGGTACAAGTGGCATAAATCTAACACTACACGTAGCTTAACATACAGTCATATATGATTTGTACTTTGATGATAGTTTGAGGTAGCAATTTCAATGCATTTATCTATAATTGGTTTCATTTATGTTATCGAGGCAGTAAACCATTAAAGCTGGGTATTTGATTCAGAGAATAACGTATGCCAGTCTATATGTCTCATGCAACCTGATTAAAATCAATATTTTTTTTCCACTTTCAATGATTTCAAATCTCTGTTTGGTTTATAGGATGATTCCACACAAAACCAAGCGTGGAGCTGCTGCACTTGCAAGGTTGAAGGTTTATGAAGGAGTCCCTACTCCTTACAACAGGAAGAAGAGGATGGTCATCCCTGATGCCCTCAAGTGAGTGTCTTTTGATTTTAATTTGAAATGGATTTGATAGAAGTTTGTCTTAACATATACATATAAATTCTCAAGCTGCATTGAATCATTGTATTGATTTCTGCTAAAACTAATGTAGGGTTTTGAGGCTGACTGCTGGACACAAATACTGCTTGCTTGGTCGCCTTTCATCTGAAGTTGGATGGAATCACTATGAGACCATCAAGGTAAGATACATTTTGTTATGTTTTCTGGTTTTATTACGTATTTCTTTTTTACTGATGTTTGAATATTTGCAGGATCTTGAGAAGAAGAGGAAAGAGAAAGCTCAAGTGGTTTATGAGAGGAAGAAGCAGCTTAACAAACTGCGGGCCAAGGCCGAGAAGGCTGCTCAAGAAAAATTGGGTCCTCAACTTGAAATCCTTGCCCCTGTTACCTACTAAAGGTTTTAATTTTAGTTTCTTGTTAGAGATTTTGTTTTTGATCCTGGTTTATTCTTCTTATATTCAACTTTTGCAATACACTCGTGTTGATGATTTGTCTTAATTTTGTTGTGAGAAGTTTTCTGTTTTAGCGTTTTAAACTTATAATGCTATATTACTTGATAAAAAGCTTATTTCCGGGTTGTCATTTATCACAAGTAAACTAATTTATAAATAATTGGTATGATAAAAGCTTACTATATTTAGATTGGTATCTTGAATGTTAGTATAATATCACCTTGTAATCGGAAGGATTTCTGTGAGTTTTTTGTATTTTTTTAAAATTTGCAAAATATGTTTATGACAACCCGAACACTAAGATTTGGTCGGGTCACTAGGGACCAGCGTGGTCCGAGGACCGACCCGAGCCGGACCAAGACCGAGGGAAGACATTCAATATAGAACCAAGGACCGAGCAGTTTATGAGACTTGGTCTTGGGTTCCCGTTAGGGTTTGATTGGGTTTTACCAAGTAGGATCAAGCGTAAAAATTTCAAGTGCCTACATTCAAAGGGTTACATAATCTTAATGTCTATTAAACTTTCGGTCGGTTCCGTACTTGATAACCCGACAATACCGAAGGACCAAGACCGAGAAGGACCAAGACCGAATTAATCCACATATACGGATAGAGTACCGATCGATTAACATGGTCGATTCCTTATCTCGGGTCCGGTTCTTTGGTTCTTGTTCTTGGGCTCGGTTCCGGGGACTAAATGCACATCCCTAGTGACCATCATCGTGTGATGCTGTACAAGTCTTTCCTTGCATCTCTTTGAACGTTCCTGCCTCTTATAATATTTTTGAAGGTTGCTGCCTCTTATAATTTTTTTGAACGACCAAAACCCTCTAAATCCTACTTGCAAAGTATATCAAAGTCCGCTTTTGAGAGGAATACATCTCCAAACACTTTGATATCGCGAGGTTAATGTACAAGCAATATACATACTTATTTTACTTGCACAATGAAAACTACACTGCGACGAAGAAAAGTGAGGGGTCCTCTCAGTAGGGGGCGGTGCTTCCCTCACCACAAAGCCTTAAGATCTCTAGGAGATGTTCAAAGTTTACATGATGCATGTATTTGCTATTTTTATGACAAACATTGTATGCGTGCTTATGTTATCTATATTTCTTGTTACGACCTAATCCATGAAAGTAGGAAACAGTTGTACCCTAAAAGAACGATGTAAAATCTAAGAATAACTTGAGCTTACATGACAATACATGAAATATTTTGTTGGGTTGAATGCCATCACATTAGTGTAATTAAAATAAAATCAATATATGAGAGCTTTATATGTCGATAGTTTTTTAAATTTAACCATTTATATATATTAATTTTCTATTAAAATCATCTAATTTTAAAAAAAAAACATAACCACTGTTGCCACTGTAACACTAAACTGTTTTTTTAGTTAGACCATAATAATACAACTTTGTATTTTTTTGTTAAAAGATATTGTTAAAGGCGGTATTTTTTGTAGTTTTTTTTAAAATATTTATTTTGTAATCACAATAACAACTTTTTGTAATTTATTCATTTTTATTTATAATAATTTATTTTTTAAGGTTTTCAGTTTATATAAAAAATACAAAAACAATCAAATTACAAAAAAATTTATGCTTATAGATCAAGAACTATCAAATTATAAAAATATGGTATTATTATAACAAAACAAACATTTCTTACAAATTATATTATATAAAACTAGAGGTAGCACCTCGCGCGATGCTGCGGAAAATTTATGTAGAATAAGCAAGACAATGATTAGGTTAATGTTAACTTTAGTTACACATTAGAGTGTGTTTATGATTTGTGAAAAAGAATTTGTAAAAGACAACTTTTACATGCTTTATATCTTTAAATACACAAAATGAAAATATAAACAAATTGGAAAATAATTTAATAGAAGTAATTAAATTGTAAAAACTGAAAAATCTTTAAAAAACATTTATAAAAAAGGAACTATAGAAAATGTTGTAAAAAAACTAATTCAGAAGGAATAAGGTTGTGAAAAAAAATGCAAGATAAGCTGAAGAATTAGGATATGATTAAGTTTAGTTACACGTTAGATTGCTTATGATTTTTCAAAAAATAATTTCTAAAAGACAACTTTTACATACTTTATAACTCTACCTAGGGAAGAGCATATGGACCGGGGAACCGGTTGAAACCGGGAACCGAACCGAAACCGACCCGGGAACCTGTAGTACCGTTCGGGCCAGGATCGGGTCTCAATTTTTGGGATTTTTGGAACCGGACCGCGGAACCGGCCAAAAACCGGGAACCGGACTGGGGTGAATTCTATTAAAAAAAAAACAAAACATGGGCTGTTTTTGGCAATAGTCCATACGACATTCAATCCCTCATCGACAAAACCTGATCACCCCATCAAACAATACAACGCACACATGTTTCTCGAAATCCAACAATGGCTTAAAGAAAATACCATGTGACTCTCATGCAGAAAAACTAACATCTTTGAGGCATTTTAATCTAAAATTAATAAATAAAAAAATGAAGCCACACATGGATAAGGTTCGAACCCAACTAAATAAACATAACCTATTCGAACATTTCCCTTTTATTTTGAGTTTTTTATTTAACACGTATGACATTTAAATAAACATAACCTAAATGAACTTATTATAAGTCAATGGAACAAAATTGTCGCATTTAGATTCTGATGTTAACAATGAACGATTCTTTAAACACACTTGAAATCGCGTATACCGGTTCCAACTTTTAAGAACCGGAACCGGTAGAACCGGCGGTCCAGTTCGGTTCCATATTTTCACCATATTCCGGTTCCCGGTCTGGGTCCGGTCGGGCTGGTTCGGTTCCTTTGCTCATCCCTAACTCTACCGCTTTGTTCTTGAGTTTATTTAAGGAATGGAAGGGAAGGGAGGGAAAGTAAATGTGTGTTCTTGAGTTTCTTTTATGGAAGGGAAAGAACCAGATGCTTTTCTTAAGTTTTTTTTAAGGAGGGGAAGGGAAGGGAGGAGAAGAAAAAAGTGTTCTTGAGTTTCTTTTATGGAAGGTAAGGAAACCAGATGCGTTCTTGAGTTTTTTTAAAGGAGGGGAAGGGAATGGTACATAAATTACACTAGAAACTTACCCGCCCAAATATGGGGTGCTTGGAAGGATTCCTTCCATTCCATTCCATTCCCTTTCTCTTCCCTTTACCTTCATTCCATTCGCTTTTCCCTTTGTATTTTAACTCGAGAACATAGCGAACGTACACAAAACGAATTAATTAAAATAGCTAAATTGTAAAAGAGAAAAATCTTTAAAATAACCATAAAAACAAAACTATAAAAACTGTTGTAAAAAAGCAATTTTGTAAAAGAATCAATTTCTCCATTTCGGAGAAATGAGGTTGTAAAAAAGATGTTAGATAAATTGTAAAAATAAAAACTGTTGTAAAAAAGCAATTTTGTAAAAGAATCAATTTCTCCATTTCGGAGAAATGAGGTTGTAAAAAAGATGTTAGATAAATTGTAAAAATAAAAAAATTGATTTAAACTAAACATAATGCAAAACTATAATTTGCAAAAAGTAAAATAAATGTCTTATTAAACATATAAGGAAATCATGAGTTAATAAACTATAATTTGCAAAAAGTAAAATAAATGTCGCATTAAACATATAAGGAAATCATGGGTTAATAAACTATAATTTACAAAAAATAAATAAATGTCGTATTAAACATATAAGGAAATCGTGGGTTAATATTTGGGAAAAAAATTAGGGATGTATTTGAAAAAAAAAAATGGGTATATTTAGAGAAATAAACAAAAAAGGAAGTAATTTGTAAATCAAAGAAAACGGTGCATTAGGAAAAAAAACAAAAGAATATATTGGGAGAAAAACGCAAGGAAAAAGGATGCTAGGAATCGAACGTATAGTTTAGAAAAAGAAAAAGAGGCATACCAAATAGGCTAAACGTCATATTTGAAGCATCAAACACCTGAAATATTTATAACATAAAGTTATATTAAAAAAATAATAAAATATTGATCGCGCAATGCTAAATGTTAGAGATACATAATATACAAGAAAATATAAAAATAAATAAGTCAAACAAAATACCACTTTTCGAGACATTTCTTAACTAGAAAATAATAAAAGTAACAAATTAATAACAATTTTTTTTATGGTGGTCAAATGTGGAAGTTTTGTTAAATTTAATAACTCGAATGGAAAAAAATTTGAAAATATAGTAGTTTAACCTATAATATGGAGCATGACCGCAAGGTAATATGGAGCATCCACATTTCATAAGGCCATTTGATGTGGTCTTTCACCAGCTTTCACTTTTTAGTGTCCATGTTAACCTCTTAAAACTAAAGATATTATTGCTCCTGACATCCTATTGGTTTCTAATCAACCCCCTTCCGACAGACCCGTTACAACAAGATGATCAATTTCCTTTGCCCTCGTCGCTCGACAACACATAACGTTACTAGCTCTATAAAGTAGTTCACGTTGTCCTCGTATATGCAAACAATATTACCGACCGAATGATATTTGAAGGGTAACAATATCTGATTATCAACTAAACATAACATTTCTCCCAAAATTATAGCAATATCCGATTTGAAAGTGAAAACTTTGTTGGACGGTTCTTACAAATACTCATAACCGCCATTAACCCTCTCTCACGTTCTCCATTACAAGACAATATTATAAATATCTCCTTTTATGAATTTATTTTCAACAAAAATTAAATGAACTATAAATTGTTAGAGCAAGATTGAATGGAGAATTTGATAAATATAACACATGTATAATAAGAAGATATTCCATAATTTCTGAAACTGCAATTTCATGGGAGAGTAGAATTCGAAAATTCTCCGCCTGAAGAAATCAGGCCTAAATAATAAAACAACCATTACTTTGTCTAAAAACATGCCTCGCAAAAGAGTTATCTCGTTAAAAGAGTTATCTTGCTAGACTTAAAGTTGAAATCAATACCAAAATTATCCTAATAAATAATAATCATTTGAAACAAATACAAAATCACATGAATAAATAACAAAACCAAATGGAAGGTAGATATTACAAACATGAATTAGAGCCCAAAACCTTTATCTTCCTCAACCACAATAAGCATTAGGTTTAGAGTTTCATAAGTGACAAGTTACGTATTATATAACCATCTATATTCGAAATACATAGTATTTCTCAACTTAAAATTTTCTTTTTCAACCCTTGGGGTTGGATATATAATGTCAAAACTTTTGGTATGGTATTTAATGTCTGTTTTGACAGTTTAATTTTATTGAAAAACTAGCAATGAGCTGTACAATATTACGATATAGAAATAGCATAAGTTAAGTTTTTAAGCCACTCAATCCACTTTAAATTTATCTTATGGTCGCATTTTTTTTTGGTCTAGTTTGGATTGTAAACGTTGTAAACGATTTATGAAACATAATTATTAAATATTATATTTATGAGTACCAACATAATAATTACATAGATCATGAGTCATGACCCATGTAAAACCTCAATAATCAACTGTGAAGGTTGGAGTAGAGCTGTTGTCTAAGGTAGGACGGTGTACGATGATTCTCAATTTTAAACGGAAATTCTCCTTCCGATGAATGAATAAAGGGAAAATAATATAAGAGGATTAGAAGTTTGTAAAAATCTAGTTATTTAGAGTCTTTAATTTGTAGGAATGAAGTTCTTAATTCGCAAAAAATTGGAACTTTGCAAGTTATTCACGAAATAAGAAAAATACAGGTTTTGTGTATCTGATATAAATGTAGTTAGCTAGATTATAATTTTTTTTTGCAAATAACCATTAAAAAGACTTTCTATCAGAAAACTAGAATCATGAATTTAAGGTAAATTTGCTAAACTGCTTTGGCAAAATGCAAATGGTCATATTTTGTGATGACTTTAGGAGCACTTTACGTTCTTTAGTCAATTTTGTGATTAGCCCATTTTCTTAATATGGTTGATTTGTTATTTTATTATAATTTTTGTTTTATTAATTTGATGTATGGAGAAAATCGAAACCATAAACCGGTAATTTGTTTCTAAATGAGTCGAAAAGTTTCAATTGATACGTACTTTCAATTTTCAAATCACATTAGTTTGTGGTAAAAACTAAATAATATTATAGGCTTATTCGAGCATAAAAAATCTTATAATAATTTAGGCTGATGCTCTTTAATTTCAATGATTAGACTTCAAAGATGCAATACTGAAGGACCAACATTCGTGCAACCCACTCCTCTTTTCGAAATTGTATTGCATTTTGGACTTTAAGGATTGATATAAGAGAAATTGTATTTATTTCTACCTTTTATTCCTACTTATCTTCCTACCAATGTCAAATTATGACAAGTGTATTAAATAATTATTATTTTTATAAAATGTGACACTTGTCACCATTTAATATGGGTAGGAAGATGGATATGAACAAAAAGTAGGAATGAATACAATTTCTCTTGATATAAATATAAACTCCGAAGTCTTACATTAATATAGTTCATATATATACAAATGGAGCCAAAAAGAGACTTAGAGATGTATTCATTTCCATTTAATTTTTTATAGTTATATAAAAATTCCGAAGTCTTACCTTAATATAGTTCATATATATACAAATGGAGCAAAAAAGAGACTTAGAGATGTTTTCATTTCCATTTAATTTTTTATAGTTATATATAAACTCCGAAGTATTACAATAATATAGTTAATATATATACAAATGGAGCAAAAAAGAGACTTAGAGATGTAGGGGTGAGATCAACATATAACTAAAAATAGACATAGAATCATAGAATCATATGTTCAGTACTGAACATACATATGTTCAGAGCTTAACATATGTATATGTTCATAAGTGAACATACTTTATATAAATATAAAGTATGTTCACTTATGAACATATACGTATGTTCAGCTCTGAACATATGTATGTTCAGTACTGAATATATGGTTATATGAATAAAAAGTGGTTGTATGTCGATACTCACCCCTAAAGATGTATTTTTTTCCAATTAATTTTTTTATAGTTAAATAAAAATGTTAATTCATTTTAATAGAAAACCATAAGTTCAAATATTTTTTAGCCGAAAATAAAATTTACAGGGGAATGCAGATCAAACCAGAAAATCTTGTCTTCAATTCATGAATTTTCTGGTTTCTATTAATACCCCGATGATGAAATTAAAAAAAGGATTTAAGAATGAAGGATAGTAAGATGCAATGATACATGTAATAGTCCAAATTATTTGTGTTTATATAAAGGTTGATATACGGAAAATTAGGTTTTCAAATGAATTGATGCTTCCCCGTACCTAATGTATGATGAAGAGTGCCATGGATGAGAAGTAGAGAACAATGTAACATGATGGTTTGACCAATAACATGTTTATGGAATATTATTAAGTAAGAGGGAGGGTGACTTAAATATATTTTTTAGTTTAATCACGCATCTTGTTTTATTTTTCTATGTTATCTCAAAATGGGTAAATGATTTTCTTTATCAAAGTTTTAAAATTATCTTGCAACGGAACTGATAATTAATTTCGTTCATAATGACACTTATTTATTTATTTTTTTACATTTTAACAAATGGTTAAATTGCAATAAAACTATAAACACGCTGGTTAGAAATGCCTACTAATTAAAAAAACAACTTGATCATTGTATGTTTGGTATTTGCATTACCAAGTAAAACAAGTTGATCATTATATTAATATATTAATTCGTTTACTCATTATATCTCATTATCCAATCATTGTTTCTCATTTTTCTTACTTTTAATTCAAAACCAATGTTTTTGTACATATTGTCCTTTAATGAACAATGTCATGTTTCCTTTTGGCACTAACAAACTATTCAATTCAATTATTTTGAATAAAAGATACAGCCAATTGATTAAATTTTAGGTGAATTAAACGTACGCCGGGCAACCGTAATTTAATTGAATAGACATTAATGCATATATATTCTTTGGATCAAACAAAATAACAAATACCTTCCCTAAGCGTATGTGACTAATCTTTAATCCAATTTCATTTTTATATTATAAAGATTGTACTAATCGTGTTTTATCTTCAACCATACATCAATTTTTATATTATATTCTGCATCAAAAAATATATCTCATAGTATAAATTGTTCGTATATTATTAATTTGAATTATTTGCTAGTTAGTAAAGCAACATTTATTAGATAAACAACTTTATTTATAATAATTGGAATACACATAGACATATTTAATAAACTAGAAATGAATAAACATGATTAAATGTGATAAAATGAACCTTTAACATTATTTTGGTGTAAATGAACAAGATAACCCCAAATTTGATGTTATGATGTTATACTATTCATTCACACCAAGATAATAGTGTTGAAGATGACTTTTCAAAATTATAGTGATTTTTTTTTTAAGAAATGCCTCAATCCTCATATGATGAAATTATTAAAGAAATCAATTGAATCCATTTAGTAGGAACACCAAAAACTATAATGATTCCAGTGAAATGGAATAACCAATATTGAAACAAATACAATTATAGTTGATTAATTATCTAAAGTTTTTTTTTCTCTTATTATTATTATGGAATGCAAAACCAACAGTAATTCGTTCTTATTTATATAGTTTTAAGTAACATAAATTCTTATTAAATTAATTCTATTATAATCTTATTGAGATTTTAATAAATTAATTTTCTATTTTTTAAACATAACTAAAAATTACTCATTTATTGAAATCTTGTTGGAGATTATACTAGACTATTATTATGTTTGGTTTTTTATATTATGGAAAAACAATTAAGGGGCGTTTGATTCGTAAAATGTTTTGATTGACACATGTCTAAAGAATTGAAAACCGAATGAATTTAAATCTGTTATGTATTTGGTTTACATTAAATAAAATCTTTTTTCTGTTTGGTTTGGAGATTTGACAAAGGAATTGGAAAGTGAATTATGTAATTTGACCAAATATTATTTTATTGATTTTTTGCAACTCATTATTATTTTTAATAAAAACAATAAAAATTTCATTTAATTAAAATTTTCAGTTTATTAAACTTTACCTGCTCAAACATGTGTGTGCACACGTGTGGTTATACATGTGTATGTAGGGAGGGGGAAGAGGCTTGGGCATGAACGTGGATGACAGAATATGTGTTTGCGTGTGCTTGTGTGTGTATATTTGGGTGTAGGTGTAGGTGGGTGGTGTATGTGTGTGTTAGGGGTATGAGTATAAGTGTGGGTGTGGGTGTGGGTTGTGGGTAGGGGTGGGAGAGGGGGCAAAGGTGTAGGTGAGGTCCGTGTGTGGGGAGTAAGGGCAGGGTTGGGTGAGGCGGGGTAGGATACTAGGATGTGTGTGGGGGTGTGGGTGTGGATAGGGGTGAGGATTTGGTATGTGTGACGGGTGTATGTGAAGGGGTAAGGGTGTCGGTGTGTAGGGTGGGATGGAGGTATGAGAGAGATGATGATAATTTGTTTTGATAATGAATCATGATTAAGATAAAAAGGAGATGAAAATGTACTTTTGTCTTTTTAATAAAACATAAGGAATTGAATAAAATCTTTGTCCTTAGCGGAAAAAAAAAATCAATTCATTCATACACAAAATTTAATGGAATCTAAAGAACTTAAATTGTTTATTAATCTTTTTAACCAAACACAATTTTACTGGAGTTTACATTTAAATTCATATAGATTCATTTAAAATCTATAAACCAGGTACGTCCAAATAATTTTCCTTAAATAATTCACATGACAAAGATAACTATACCAAACATATAGAAAACCAACGATGAACAATTGAGCATCTCCAAATTTTAAACTTGAAACATGCTTTATAGAATTTTATTCCCTTAATCCTAAAGACAATATTGTTGGGGGAATGGGGGTTGTTTTATTTTTGTAAATCACCAAAAATGATGATGATATAAAGACTTATTTCATTAACCATCAACTTTATTTCTTTACGAAATAATTATATAAAGCAGATGCAAAAATCACAAAACTTTTTAATAACGAAAAAAAAGTATTCATATAAAGTTAGAGGTTTGTTGTTGCAAACTCACAAATCACAAGGGGTCTAATTGTAATAGTTTAAATGGGAAAACAAAACCCTCTAAACGCGCTTCTGGACATTCCAATTCCATTAACCTCCATTCACGGTGCATGTTTCACGGACGTTAAAGTTAACGGCCAGGATAGTGCAAATTTTAACGGCGAAATGCCTTCCAAATTGCAAACACTTGTTTTATAATGGGTCTAAGTGCTCAAGATCAGGGAACCATTTAATCTCTCTATTGCGCGTAACTCTGAAAGGAGATGGAGCTTGATCAAGATTCGACTCAACCAAATAAACACATATTAAACTATCGATCACTCTAAAAAGGAAGCTCAAATGGAAGTCCAAATTCAACCACAATTCGAATCGAACCATATTTTGAAATTCATTTGGCATGAATATCATTGTATAAACTCCACAATGTCATGCAATGTCCTCTAACATGCTTACTAAAAATAGTACACTTATCGTGTGCTATAAATACAATGTATTTGATGGAGTTTGACATATAGATAACTCTAGCCACACATTTTATTGTATTACATGCTTACTAAAGGAATGTCCGTGAATTTTACTGTTAAAATTACGCAGTTAAAACTGTGATAAAGATATTTTACTGAAAATGATTATGTCATTGATGTTTACTATAGTATAATGATTCTTACATTATGTTATATATAATATTGTAATTATTTTGAACTACAATGATAATATAAACATTTATTAGAATACGTTACGCAATGACATCCTTCGCGGTTTGCGCGTGAATTAAATTAAATATTATTCTCGATTTGATGATATTTTTAACTATTTCTGTGATTAATTAATTTGGAAATTGCTTATTTGACAATCTTATAATTTCGATCATGATGATTATTTTTATTAAATGACTCATAATCTAATTCTAAACTACAGACATGTCTCAAACGAGACTTCAACCCTCAACCTCTTAGATACCGAACATATTTAATAACTCCTGATATCGCTAGGCTATAATACGGACGATAAAAAACGGTTGGACCGGACTAGACCACCTAAGGACTGGAACCGACCCAAGACTGAACCAGCATACCCATTAGACGATCAGTTCTCGGTTTTGTAAAAAGGAGGTTCATCGGGTCCCATTTTTAGTGGTTCCAGTTCTACCTGTTCCGTTAAAGAAAGGGGATCCAACCGATATTTGTAAAGCCATTTTTTACGACTTTGAAACACGCCTATTGTCGCACTGTTAGGTAAAGTTTGAATTCAAAGTGAAGATTTTTTTTCAAACTTGAGGTGTAAACTCATGTATATTATATACATTTCCAACATGTATATATAGAGGATAGCTAAAGGGTTATAGATGCACCACTTGACCTCAAAACAAGAGTTATAAATTGTAATCTTGTGAGTATTAATAAGATTTCTTTAGTTGTAGCCCGTGGACGTAGGATTTGCACCGAATCCGAACCACGTAAAAATCCTTGTGTTCTTCTTGCTTTATTTTCGTGAGTTTGTGTGTGTGATAGTGTATTTCCGCTGCGTGTACCCGGTCCGATTCCCAACAACTGGTATCAGAGCTTCGGGTTTTTCGGAGGAGGTCTCAGTTTTAGAAATTAGAGTATGCTCTGTGGTTGCAGTTTTGTCTGATCTTCCACATCAGAAACTAATTTCTATTAATCGTATTAAACGTATCTCGGTACTTTGAATGGTACTGTTCTGTCACACAAAAGTACTATAAAAGATTTGTCTCTTGTTTGTCGTAATGGCTGAAGACAAGGTTGTAATCGAGAAGTTCAACGATTCTGACTTTAGCTGGTGGAAAATGCAATTAGAAGCATTGCTATGTCAGAAAGATTTGGACGTGGTACTTGGAGACAAACCGGAGAAAATGGAAAAAGCTGCTGAAGATGCGTGGAACTCAAAGGACAAGAAAGCTAAGGCGGTTATTACATTGTCGTTGGAAAGGAGCGTCGCTTTCAACATCATGAAGGAAACCACGGCGTGTGGTATGATGGATGCTCTGACAAACATGTATGAGAAACCGTCGGCGGCTAACAAGGTGTTCTTGATGAGGGAGCTGTTCACTACAAGGATGAATGAGGAAGGTGCAGTTACGGTTCACATTAACAATCTAAATTCAATTCTGTCCAGATTGTCATCTGTGGGAATTAAATTTGATAACGAGACTCAAGCTTCACTGCTACTAGCTTCACTACCTGATAGCTGGTCTGGAACAGTAACCGCTGTTACAAGTTCAGTGGGGACCAGTGGTATGACGTTTGAAGGGGTTCGAGATTTGGTTCTAGGCGAGGATGTCAGACGCAAGAATCAAGGTGGATCTTCTTCTTCTGAGTTATTAAATATCGGAAGAGGTAGAGGGAATAGCAGGAATAGTGGGAGCAGTGGGAGTCGGGGAAGAAGTTCATCTAGAACTTGGAAGAATGTGAAGTGCTGGAACTGCCAAGAGGTGGGACATGTTAAGAGTCAATGTCCAAAGAAAGAATTGAACATTGCTGGTGCTGAGGGTGTGTCTGAGGATGATGCACTGATACTAAGTATGGAAAGTTCTGTAGACTCTTGGGTCATGGATTCAGGAGCTTCGTTTCACGCCATGGACAACGGAGAAACGATGGTGAATCTAAAAGAAGGAGATTTTGGGAAGGTACGATTAGCAAATGACGAGATGCTTCAAGTAACGGGCATGGGAGATATTGATCTGGTTACTTCATTGGGAACTACATGGAACCTGAAAAATGTCAGGGTGATTCCGGAGCTGAAGAAGAAATTGATTTCTGTTGGTCAGCTGGATAAACAAGGACTGGAAGTAAGGTTTGGTGGTGGTAAATGGAGGGTGGTCAATGGTAATTCGATGATTGCTCAAGGTATGAAGCGTGGGTCATTGTATATGGTTGAGGTACCTGCTGAGGGAAGTATGACCGTCCCCGTTAAGCATGACAAAATCTGGTTCGCTAAATCTAGTGCTAAGAGAGTTCATTTTGCAAACATGAATTCTGGAGCCAAGGGGATGTTAGCTGAACGAGTCGGAAAGTCTAAACCATTCAGGACATTTTGTGACAGTGGGAGCACGGGGTGTGTTCCGGGTACAGTTACAAAGAGCCGTTGGGTTTTGAAGACTAAGACTGAAAAATTCTCTCCTGTTGGAAGTTTGCAAAGTTTGGAGAGTGTTAGTGGTCCTCGGTGTATCTCTGGAGCTGGTGGAGTGTCCAAACCGGTTGAGACAGAGGATGAGTCGGTGGTGGGATTAGCCACAACTGAGTTGGAGCTAGTGGGAGCTTCAACTGGCCCTTCTGGTACTTGATGATGAGGGGCGGCTGCAACTAGGAAAATTGGACTAAGTTTAGCTTGTTCTTGGGAACTGGAAGCTTGGAAGACTTGTTATATTAAGTGATTAATGGGAGATGTTAAAAATCTTCAAGTGGGAGATTGTTAGGTAAAGTTTGAATTCAAAGTGAAGATTTTTTTTTCAAACTTGAGGTGTAAACTCATGTATATTATATACATTTCCAACATGTATATATAGAGGATAGCTAAAGGGTTATAGATGCACCACTTGACCTCAAAACAAGAGTTATAAATTGTAATCTTGTGAGTATTAATAAGATTTCTCTAGTTGTAGCCCGTGGACGTAGGATTTGCACCGAATCCGAACCACGTAAAAATCCTTGTGTTCTTCTTGCTTTATTTTCGTGAGTTTGTGTGTGTGATAGTGTATTTCCGCTGCGTGTACCCGGTCCGATTCCCAACACGCACGACTTTGAAACACACCTTCTGAATCTTGGTTATGTAGTCTGTCCCTTGCCACGGTTCCGAGTTCAATCTCCCACCTCGATCAACAATCCAACTCCAAACCCTTAAGGATCAATCAAACACATGGTTAATTTGATCAACTATACACCAAAACCTTACAAAAACTCTTGATTGTGATTCTCCAACATCAATAGTGATAAAAAACTGGATTCCCTTGTCCATTGAAGAATATCAAAGTCAAGTAGGTCAAAGTTTTTTTTAATGTTTTTGACATCGTAAATGTTGATTATTTAATGTAATTTAGTTAGGGAGGTTATATGATTGATTTATGAATGTAATTGGTTTCCATTGCTTTTGAATGATTATGTTGCAATCTTGATTCAATTGTTGTTGAATGATGCCATATTGTTGAATGATGTTGCAATTTTGGTTCTATTGTGTATGTTGGATTACCATTTTTCTTGATTTATGATAAAGAAGTGATTTACACCCTCAATCATGTTATTGTTGATGATGGTGATTCCGACAACAGTAAAGAAGATGATATGCCATTGCCAAAGGAAAGTAAAAGAAAATGAGCACGTCCGCAAACAAAATCAAAATGTTGCATCGCATTTGAGGATGTTTGGCTAGATGGTGATGATAGAGTCAAAACTAAGCATGATAAATGTAAGTTTTTCCAAAGTGTCCTTAAGCCGATGTGAACAAAAATGGAACCTCTAGTTTTAATAAGCACGCCCGTAAATGCAAAAAAATAAAATCCGAAAAATGTAAAATGCAAACCACTTTGCAATTTTAAAAAACAAGGTTATAGAAAGGGTAGTAGTCTCACTGCTTGAAAACATGATGATGTTAGGATTTAGAAAGCTTTACTTAACGTATTTGTTATCGATGAACTCTCGTTTAAGCTTTTGTCTGAAAAATTGATTTTTATAATAATAACTTTTTCCAAAACAACTAGTATTTTGAATTACTTAAAAATATTATTGTTTATAAATAACATAAACTTTTAAATACATATATTTTTTACCTTGAAAAAGATATTGACTTTTAAAATAATAATTATAATCAAAATTAAAAACGATTTTCAAATAAGTTATTTCGATTAATTATCATAACAATAGTTAAAATTGATATTAAACTGAAAATTGTATTTGGTTATTTTCACGCACAACCCCAACACCAAAATAGACAGGGTTAGAAATTATCATGCATAACCATTTCGTATAATAAGTTATTTCTCTTGTTGTATTTATTGTATTTTGCGTAGTGTATGAAAATTCGTATAATTTATGATAAATTTTATATTCTATTTATTTTCCGTCATAATTGGATTCCGTTGTAGAGTCTCCGTTTGAACAACAATAGACGAAAATTATCATGCATTACCATTTCGTATAAGAATAAATTATCAAATTTAATAATTGAAATAAAATATATACTATCATGCGCTATTGAACTTTTTCCTATCAATACACTCATGTTATTTAAAATTTAATTATTTGGATTAAAGCGTTTTGGTGATGTTTGTGGTATCGTGAATTGGACAACACTTCCCAATTAGAAAAAAAATGAATGGACGTGAAGAGATAAAATATTATTCCTTGCAGGTATGCATGGTACAAACACTAATGACGCATCTTTATAGGTTTATCTATTTTAATTTTATTTAATCTGAAAAAATATTTATTCTGAGATTATTTGATTTAAAAGCTATTCAATATTAATTCGGGGGTTAATGGGCTTTTAGTCTTGAAAATGAAATAAGAAATAAGAAGTTATTTGGTAATTCATTCCAGTTATGTTTAATCATCAAGAAGTAGTCTTTAGATTCAACTATATATTTTTTTTCAAGTAAAACACCCGAAAAACATGTTTACCAGATAAAAACTAATCCATGTTTTATTTAATTTTAGTAAAAAATCCTTTTGCAATATATGTTCTTATGATAGAGTGTTTTAATCGGAAAACCGAACCGGAACCGGAACTGGTTAGGACTGGTATAGATATTTCAGTCCGGTTCCCGTTTCTCATTATAAGCCGTATTTAGTATTAGGGAAACTGGTTATCGGGTCCGATTTTAACCAGTTAATTCGATCCAAAAGAACCATAACCAATAACCCAATAGTTTCTTTAAAATTGAACAAAAAATGAGTTGACTTTAAACAGACATAGCTGTTTCGTTATTGGTCCGATTGGCTTGATTTTTTTTCTTTCCAGAATTTAGTTTACAATTTGAACATATTTCACACTATGGTTACGCATTTTTTGGATTCATATTCATTGAGTTACAACCCTTCAGACATATGGTATTAACATGTCTTTTGTGTTTCAGCACTGGATAGAAAATGAGTTGACTTTAAACGTGCACAACTTATTCGTTATTGGTTCGATTGACTTGAGTTTTTTTCAGCATTTAGTTCACAAATTAAATATTATTTTACACTATGGTTATGTCTTTTTTGTATTCATATTCATTTAGTTATAGCTCTTCAAACATATGATATCAAATCTGTCTTTTGTGTTTTAGCATTGGACAGAAAATGAGTTGACTTTAAACGAGTCTAATTAATTCATTATTGGTCCCATTGGCTTGATTTTTTTTCCAGAATTTAGATCACAACTTGAAGATAATTTTACGCTATGGTAATGCCTTTTTTTGGATTCATATTCATTGAGTTACGTGCCTTAAAACACAGGGTATCAAATCTGTCTTTTCTGTGTCAACAATGGACAAAAATGAGTTGACTTTAAATGGGCATGACTTCTTTTTTATTTTTTCTAATTTTATTAATTTTATTCCATGTTAAACATAATTTTACATGATGGTTATGCCTTTTTGGATTCATATTCATTGAATTATAGCCCTTCAAACACATGGTATCAAATCTATCTTTTGTGTTTCAGCACGGGACAAAAATGAGTTGACTTTAAACATGCATAACCTCTTCGCTATTGATCTGACTGGCTTGATTTTTTTTTCCAGAATTTAGTTCACAATTTGAACATAATTTTACACTATGGTTATGCCTTTTTTGGATTCATAATCATTGAGTTACAAGCCTTTAAACACAAGGTATCAAATCTGTCTTTTCTGTTTCAGCACTAGATAGAAAATGTGTTGACTTTAAACGAGCATAACTTCTTCGTTAGTGGTCCGATTGGCTTGATTTGTTTTCAAACATTTAGTTTAAAATTGAACATAATTTTACAATATGGTTATGTCTTGTTTCATCTCGTATTTGTTGAGTTACAGCCCTTCAAACACAAGGTATCAAATCCGCCCTTCAAATAAACACTATAAGGTTGTGGCCTGCTAAATGTACCAGTATCTCTATTCCTTAGCTCTAGTGTCTTCAATCGAACAACAGGTCAAAATAGAGTTAGGCATGGAAAGCCTAGTGAGAATACCCGATGTTGACCATTTCTAAAGTAAGAATTATCACTTTTATTCCACTTAAGTCAAACCTATGAAATCAATTAAAAGAATCAATGTTTACAAATGTTCAATAATCTAATATATAGGCTTCTGATGACCCAAGTTCAAATCAAAGGGGCTAATAACCCATATTCGGTTCAAAATTTCAATATAATAAAATAAGCCAACGATTGTTAACTAATCAACATCAATCAATGTTTCAAATAATTCAACAATTCAAAATAGGATAATTCAATCAACAAATAATGAATATGCAATATGCATCTATCAAATCTCAACATATATGGTTAATATCAGGATCATGTATGGAAGAATCGTTATACACATACACGTTCAAATGCTCGTTCTAATTTAAGTCTCATGTATAAGAGGCACATGGAAACCTATACACTTTCAAACACATATTCAAGTTCTTGGCTAGGTAACTTGTGAAACATCCCACAAGCACCATACATGGGGTAACTGATGATATTGCCTCATTTATACATAAATTTCGGGCAATATCGAGTGCCTAAACACGTATTTTTGGTATGATATCAAGATAAAAGGTACTTATACGTTTAAATTACCAAAACACAGGAAAAATGGCTTTGCGGATAAAGAAGGAGCTGAATATGAGCCTTATTGTGAACAAAAGAAGTCAATGGCAGAAACAGCCTAGATCGCGACCCGATCTCAACCCGGATGGCGACCCGATCTGATGACAAACGCGTGACGATTTGCTGAAAAAAAAAATCGCGACACGCAGAGGAAATCGCGACCCGATCTCCTCGAGGATCGCGACCCGACCCACCAACTACAGTCCACTCATCGGGATAGTGGCCAGCGCAAAAGAGCACTACACGATGGATCGCGACCCGATCCCCTATAGGATCGCGACGCGATCTCCTCTGGCCAGAACTATAAATTGAGGCCTTATCCTCTTCTTTTGAACATCAACCTTCACATCTACACCTCCACAAACACGATACAAAACCTCAAATTCGGCAGTTGCCAGCTGGTACGGTGCGGATGGAATCGAGAGCTTGAAGAATGCTCGGCCGGGACTTCATTCGGTTTGCTTTATATATGTTTAGAATTCTATTATGATTTCCTAGGCCGTATTCTTCAGATCATGTTATATTTGTTATCTGCATTATTCATTACTTAGATTTGAATACTATCTAGTTATGATTTGATTGTTATTTATCGGATATTGAACGTTTTATATTTTATCTTGCATAATTCATTTGACTATCATATATATTAAGGTACCTTCCTTCTAGACTTATTGCTGAGTTATTTTAGTCTAGAGGACCAATCTGACTATATGACTTTTATCATAACTGTGCTATGACCATTAGACAGATATGACTAGTGATGGACCAAATTCTAGGGTTAAGTCACGAAGGTAGAATCTTGTATGTATATGCAAAGTCTGTACTAGAGGACCAATCTGTACAAACCATTTTGATTTTCATGACCATTGAGATCAAAAACTCGAATGAATCTTGCATGATACGAACCAATACATGATTATTTGGAAAATATAATTGCATGACCATTGCCATTAATGACCTTATAATCATATGATTAGGTAGTTGGACCAAAACATCTAATCACTCTAGAAATCGATATTTAACTTTCAATATCCATTGCACTAATAGCATATCAAACATAACTAGATGGTTGAATCGAATCTAAGTATAAATGTTTAATTTTATGTTTTGTAATTTATATTTATATTGTTCGTTTTTAATAAACTTTTGCGTTGTCTCTTGACACGAGTCAATACATTCTCTCAAACTTCCCCCCTTTTAATTATTGTTTGCTTGAATAATTGTTAATTGATAATTAATTTTCTTAACTTAAAAATAGCCGTTTTCCCTTGGGTTCGACAACCCGGATTTACCATTACTATACTACAACCGATTAGGTACACTTGCCTATTTGTGTTGTTCTATTCATACATGGTACTTCCCTGTTTAGAAATGTAAAACTAATGTGAAAAATCATTTGCTACAATCATATATACGCTCGTAACACACCAAGTTTTTGGTGCCGTTTCTGGGTATTTTATATGTATGTTTGAAAACACATCAAGTTTTTGGCGCCGTCGCCGGGGAATTCGGTTTTATTTTTTTTTTTGTATAGAAAATTAAATTATTAGTTAATATGTGTGTGATTGTAAATTTGTTTTTGTGTGTTATGTATTTTTATTGTTTTGATTGACAAATCACTAATCATAAAATGGATATTTGCACACCTTAAGCATATTTTAAGTGTAGGGTGAATATTTCGGAAAAAAATGAAGTGACAAAACTTTGAATTCTTTTATGTTCACGCAACGTGACGTCGACAATCCGGATTGCGTTGAGAAAGAACTTCAATTTACGCGACACGTAAACGTGCATGACGCGTAAACACCCGAGGCAGATACTGGTCGTGCATAATGATACATGGTTTTTCAGGCTAAAAATCAGTCACTACTGAGAAGGGGGACGCTTCTTTACAGTGGAGGCAGCGATACTGACGACGGTCAAAAGTCGCACAGCCAAGACAACACACCACAACCGCGACCAGTAGCCACGGATTTGAAACTTCGGGGAGCACAAAATGAGTGATATTTTTCTTTTATTGTTATTACTTTTATTTTTTTGATTTAATTTTTGTGTGTTTATTTGTGTGTGAATAATATTTGTCTGAGTGATGTGTATGCAGATTTGCTAAGATTCAATGCTGGCAGCGTGTTCAACGAATTCTTTTGTGTGGAAAGAGCCTCATATATGACGTCTACCGGTACCCAAGGGGAGTCTGTTCCATTTAGCTCCCTTTACTGTTTTGAATTATATATACAATAAAATTATTGTATAAAATAAGAGTAGGGTAGGAGCGTCATACTGCAATAATTAATTAAGCCAATTTAAATTTTTTATCTTAAACATCTATTCCAAAATTGAACGCTAAAAAACAAAATTGTTAAGAAAAATGTTTTGAAAATAAATTTGTAGGTTACATTTAATTTTATGTCTGTATTTTTAGTTTTTCATTGTTTTATATAAAATTTAGTTCTATATAGGACAAGTTTTCAGCTTGATAGTTGCAAAATGTTTTGCATAAATAATGAAATAGACCCGTTGAAGATTTATCAGTTGTTAAAAATTGAGTTTTTGCCAAAACAGATTGAGTCAGTTTCCCTACTTGCAAAAAGCACGAATTATATGCTGTTACTAAAATTGAGGAAAATAAGCCTCGATAAATGAACTTAAAATGAGAAAAATTCTCAAGAAATCTGATGGGCTAAAAAGCAGAAGTCAAGTAATGTTATACCATAAGATTGAAACTCAGAAAGGAAAATTCAATCAGTGGCCTTTGACATTCGAGCAAGTAGACATAAAATGGGTGGCCTTCGGGCATTTATGCACCTTATTACCTAAAACCAACTGGTTTGGGATAATATTGTAGAAAGCTCGCTACATGGGTGTCATCGAAAGTCATGGAATTTACTTAGTGGCCTTTGGAATTTGAATTAGTAGACTCTGTACAGTCTTGAGTCAAAAATTTGTAATCAAGAGTTCCATCGAAAGTCACGAGTTTCAAAGGTGCGGCAAAATCGAAATAATAACTTAACTTGATAAATTTAGTCCAGCATAATTTTTATTTTAAATATGGGAAATTCGACGAAAAGTCTTGAGGTGGAAGAATCTTTAAAGGGTTTATTCGATGTTATGTAAAAATGAGTATTTATCAATCTAAAGACTTGTCGTTTATAGAAAGAGAGTTTGTATAAAGTTTTGAAAAGTTAGAAATATATACATAGGGCAAGGTATAATCTACTATGTTTATTCTTAATTCATTATTCTTAACATCGGTAATAAACGCTAGATCTGTAATAGCGTATGGAAAGTTGTTTGGACATAAAGTTTCTCGGCTTGGTTTTAAATTGTAGTTTGCTTGAGGACAAGCAAAGTCCAAGTGTAGGGTATTTTGATATTGCCTCATTTATACATAAATTTCGGGCAATATCGAGTGCCTAAACACGTGTTTTTGGTATGATATCAAGATAAAAGGTACTTATAAGTTTAAATTACCAAAACACAGGAAAAATGGCTTTGCGGATAAAGAAGGAGCTGAATATGAGCCTTATTGTGAACAAAAGAAGTCAATGGCAGAAACAGCCTAGATCGCGACCCGATCTCAACCCGGATGGCGACCCGATCTGATGACAAACGCGTGACGATTTGCTGACAAAAAAAAAATCGCGACACGCAGAGGAAATCGCGACCCTATGAGATCGCGACCCGATCTCCTTGAGGATCGCGACCCGACCCACCAACTACAGTCCACTCATCGGGATAGTGGCCAGCGCAAAAGAGCACTACACGATGGATCGCGACCCGATCCCCTATAGGATCGCGACGCGATCTCCTCTGGCCAGAACTATAAATTGAGGCCTTCTCCTCTTCTTTTGAACATCAACCTTCACATCTACACCTCCACAAACACGATACAAAACCTCAAATTCGGCAGTTGCCAGCTGGTACGGTGCGGATGGAATCGAGAGCTTGAAGAATGCTCGGCCGGGACTTCATTCGGTTTGCTTTATATATGTTTAGCATTCTATTATGATTTCCTAGGCCGTATTCTTCAGATCATGTTATATTTGTTATCTGCATTATTCATTACTTAGATTTGAATACTATCTAGTTATGATTTGATTGTTATTTATCGGATATTGAACGTTTTATATTTTATCTTGCATAATTCATTTAACTATCATATATATTAAGGTACCTTCCTTCTGGACTTATTGCTGAGTTATTTTAGTCTAGAGGACCAATCTGACTATATGACTTTTATCATAACTGTGCTATGACCATTAGACAGATATGACTAGTGATGGACCAAATCCTAGGGTTAAGTCACGAAGGTAGAATCTTGTATGTATATGCAAAGTCTGTACTAGAGGACCAATCTGTACAAACCATTTTGATTTTCATGACCATTGCCATAGGATCAAAAACTCGAATGAATCTTGCATGATACGAACCAATACATGATTATTTGGAAAATATAATTGCATGACCATTGCCATTAATGACCTTATAATCATAGGATTAGGTAGTTGGACCAAAACATCTAATCACTCTAGAAATCGATATTTAACTTTCAATATCCATTGCACTAATAGCATATCAAACATAACTAGATGGTTGAATCGAATCTAAGTATAAATGTTTAATTTTATGTTTTGTAATTTATATTTATATTGTCCGTTTTTAATAAACTTTTGCGTTGTCTCTTGACACGAGTCAATGCATTCTCTCAAACTTCCCCCCTTTTAATTATTGTTTGCTTGAATAATTGTTAATTGATAATTAATTTTCTTAACTTAAAAATAGCCGTTTTCCCTTGGGTTCGACAACCCGGATTTACCATTACTATACTACAACCGATTAGGTACACTTGCCTATTTGTGTTGTTCTATTCATACATGGTACTTCCCTGTTTAGAAATGTAAAACTAATGTGAAAAATCATTTGCTACAATCATATATACGTTCGTAACACACCAAGTTTTTGGTGTCGTTTCTGGGTATTTTATATGTATGTTTGAAAACACATCAACTGACCTTGCTTGTTCATGGTGATGATTATTTGGAAATTTAATCACGTTATCTCAAGTCAAATTTCGTGTGTATATAATGAATGACCATAACATCTCACATCTTATGTGAATGCACATGTAGGACGTAAGCTCATTTTCAAATCAACAAAACTTTATAAGTGAGTAATATCTTTTCCAATGAATTTTCATGAAATTCTCAAGTAATACATATAATAGACACATTGCACATAAAGAGTGTCATTTAAACTCAAAAAAATATCAAAGTGCGTACACACACACACACACACACACACACACACACACACACACACACACATATATATATATATATATATATATATATATATATATATATGGACAGGTACCCCTATAGAATCACATTAAGCTTATTATGATCAACCACCCCCATTCTATGTTATGTTGTCCTTAAATCACAACATTGTAACTCTTCAAGGAATGTATAGTCCTATATTTTTAGGTGTATCATAACCCTTATCTCGTGTAATATAAGTTTGTTTTACATAAGGGATCATAACTAGAGGTTATATGTAAATTGAAATTTGGGTTCTATATGACAGTTATATGGATCGAGTAACATTCCACTCAGACGGAGTAGGCAATCAGGAGCTAACATGAACTTTTGGTCCTTGTACTCAGACTGAGTACCTGTCTACTTTAACTAAGTAGATTTGTATCAGTCCAAAATTTGTGTTGTGATTTAATTCTACTATGATTTAAGCTTATATAAGTCTCATTTAAATCAACAAACATATAAACTAATCCACGATCTCAATAATTACTCACTTCTTAACCTAGTATCATTAGTTTAGTTCCAAAATCACAATACTAAACTTACGTACATGTTATCAATGCTAGAATACAACTAATCACCAATTAAGGTTCTAATTCCTTATCTCCAACACTTGAAATAAAATCAACCACTTCAATGGTGAAGTGATGATACATTGATGATTAAATACAAACTGCTAGCATCAAAACATACATAAAGCTTAGAGTAAATAATAAAAATTGGATTCCTTCTCAACGCTATGCTTTAGAAATCCAAAACTATACCAAATGGTTAATCAAGCACATACATGCAAGGTTTGATGTTAAAATCCCAAACTAAGCTTCATACAACACTCAATAACTACTAGAATTCATAGACGATTCAAAATTTCAGACTCTATATGCAAACAACATCTTAGATTGACTCAAAGGCTTTGATGTGAGATATTTATACCTCACAAATATTCAAATATATAATCCTAGCTTTAAATATCTCAAATGCACCTTGAATCTTCCTTGATCTTCTGTAATCTTATGAAATTGTCATTTCCCTTATCTTCTCTTCTTTGGTTTGTTTGAATGAAATGGAGAAGAAGAGAAACTGTCAAGCTTATATATGCTTCCCAAATAAACACCTTTTAGTTTTAACTCTTCCGTCTTTACCACCAAGTCACTAGTCTTATTTTTCGATTTATGCCCACATAAATTACTCAGCCAGTTTTGTTATCCTCTATTCCTCTGGTACGTATTGACACATCTTGTGTTAATGTAAAGGGTGAATACAGAACATGAACCCACAAACTCTCCTAGACTTTGTTTCTCTTATTCTTTTGACTTATTTGGCTCTCTACATACTACATTATGTCTCTTTCCTGCTCTCTATCTCCGTTAACGAGTTCTTCACGAAGTATGTTTAATTTTGAATAAAAATTTAATCTTGTAATTATAACATGTAATTATTTTTTAAGTGGTTTAGGTAATTTTAACCCAATTGTTAATAGGTTACCTATATTACTTATTTGATTTTACTAATTTGTGAATTTTATAACTTTAACCTTAACATAGAATGGTTTTTTTTATAAAAAACATCACTTTCATGTAACTGAACGCTTTTACATTATTTTTTAATTTTTTCTTCAAATTAAAAAGAAAAAAAGTAGCAGTTCTAAATGGACTCGATTATTTATTAGTCAATCCAAGAATATAAATGATCACTAGTGTCTTCTAGACCACCCCCCCCCCCCCCCCCCCCCCTCTAGTTCAAGGCAACTGTATATATTTATCAACAACTTTATTTTTAAATTGAGGTTTCAAACTTTTTATGATCCAATTTATACTTAATATTGGAATGTATTATCTTATTTCCGTTGTGTATTACTTGTTAATAAAGTGAAACCACTTGAATATATATTAGCAGGCAAATGTCTGCACCTTATACAATATACAATATATATATATATATATATATATATATATATATATATATATATATATATATATATATATATAAAATACTGACAAATATATGTTACTAAAGATAACTAATTTGTTTCCATTAACTATGAAGTAATAAATTTATTACTTAATTGATATAAATATTTATCATTATTTTAAAATATATGATAATATAGAATCGATTAAAACCACATCTTCTCAATGGCATCCATACGTAGGTTGCATGTAAATAATTTAAATATAATTTTTGATTTACTCTAATTTTAACTATTGCTAAGGCTATAAATATATATATATATATATATATATATATATATATATATATATATATATATATATATATATATATATATATTTATATATGTTAAAGCAATATTATCTCAACGGCATATACTTGCTTGTTGCACATGAATACAATTATATATAATTTTCTTTTATATTGAGTTAAGTGTGAGCATTTATTTTGGTTTCTTACTTTAAAAATTAATTTATTTTGGCAATTTTTGGATTTCAATCATGTAGGTTATTTCAAATATCAATTGTCGTTTTCAAGATAGTGTAATATAATTTTTATTTTTATGCTATTTTTAATTATCATCGCTGGTTATTAATTTAGAAACTACTTCTATGGATAATATTTTTTGAATAATTTCTTAGTTAGTTTTGCATTTTGATTCAAGCTTTATATTTAATATAATATTTAATTAATCTAACTATTCAGAAAATAACCTATCAATATTTTTAAATTTAATTGATATTTTTATTTTATTTTTATATTTAACATCATATTTAAACTTAAAAAAAATTAAGTATTTTAGATTAATAGTTCAAAAATTATATCATTAAACTGACAATATTTTACATCCAACAACATATTTAAATTAAAAAACTAAGTATATTAGGGTAAAATTTAATTAGTTAGTATCAAAAGTAAAACAATAAATAAGTTTACATAAAAAGTCAATGAATAAACTCATATGTTAAAAAATATTAATAGATATATATTCCTATAATTATTATAATGCCATAAATGTTATATCTTACAATAAATTATAATGCTTGAGTAGCTTATATCATTATTTTCAAAGTATATTTATTTGACATTTGCAACACCATCATTTTGTAATTACCATGGATACTTGCTGACATTCACAATAAAATCATTCTCATTTATAATTACATTCGGATCAAAAGATTATACATCATGCATGATGTTTCTAATTTGTTTAAAATACGTTAAAATATATTTAACTTGTATTATTTGTTAAAAAATATGTTGAACTAATAATTAAATTAAAAGAATTTAAATGCAATTAAAGAGCATGTTGAGTTCAAGTATCTATTATAAGAAATTAAAAGTAATAACATTTATATGTAATTAACACTATATTAAAATTGTATCATCACTTAAAAGTTTATTATATGTATTATCTCAAATGTCAGTTGAACAACTCTGATGACTTCAATTTGACTGGATCCTAAAATTTTCACTCCGAACTGGAACACGGGACCCTAACCACCTTGTATTGGCCACTGGCATTTCGAAAAAGCATTAGAAAAAAAAAAAGATAAATGTGCATATATGCATATTTGAATGTGCATATATACATATTTAAATTTGCACATACACACATTACAAAAAATCATCTTTTTGTAATTTTTAAGTTACGATTGTGCTCCACAACATTAGGAGCCTACGGTGCGTCTATAGTGAAATTTTTTGGCAATATTATTTTTAAAAGAATTTTTCTCTATAAATACATAGGTATATGGATAAACATAAATTTAAAACTTCTTAATTGTACTGTCACATTGTTTTTGTATCCTAAAATCATGAGTTGTTTTATTAAACATTATATTAACATTAAGATATCAGAACTTTTGATATATTTAAAAATCTATTATTTGTAAACTCAATAAAAATATGACAAAAACTATTGACGAATGAAACTGATATATGGATTTCATAAAATTATCTATTTTAGTTTGAAACGTTTTAATTTGTCGCCCATTCTGTTTAAATCGTTAGTTTTCCAGGTCGATGTAATATCTTAAAATAAAAAGCGTGAAATGGTTCATAAATTTCAATAACCTTTTTAGTTAGAAACAATTAAAAAACATAAGGTTAATTTTGTAATGTTGGGTAATTATAAAACGGAGGGCAAATCAACGGAACCCTTAAGATCCTCCGTCCTGTAATTACGACAGCAAAAGTCACCGTCAATGCGAACATACGTTACCGTACCCCACAAAACACTGCTTCCAACGGACAGCTGACTTTTCAATTTAAAAAACAGGTTATTTACATTAAAAGAAACTTAATTTAGGATTTATTTTTATTAATAACGAATGTAAAATAGAATGAAAAAAATGTTTAGTCGATCGTAAGTTACATAGGATATAACTTTAATGTATAGACTCTTATAAATGATTCTATTAAAGTTTAATTACAATTATGTTAATACAAGAGTTTGATCATACTGCATATCAATTATTTATGAAAAATTAATCAAAATTATCTATGGATCAACATCAAGCCATAATGCAAACATGTTCCAACTTGCATAAAAAGTTTTAGCATGTTATTCGACCTAACCAGTCGTTATATCTGTTAATTAAATCGAGGAGTAAATTAGAAACAAGTCCCTTGTATACCTGAATTTGAAGGTTTATTCCAACTTTTCAACATGTTACATATCTACCCCTGAGTTTGGTAATCGTTGCAGCTTTTGGTCAGGAGCTGCTAAATTTACCTTTTCAGCTCTCAATTATTCTAAAAGAACATTTTACCTTATTTGTTATTAAGGTGTTGTTTGTTTTTCTGAAAAAGCTCTTCCTAACCTCTTTTGTCTGCGTCGCGCAGATAACATACAGACGTTTTACTTCGCAGACTATTTGTTTTTTAGAAGACCGCAGACCTAAAAAGGTCTGTGCGCCCTCTTCTTGACTCAGACTTGGAACTATCTATTCTTCAGTCTTCTAACCTCTTCCAACCTCAATATATTAAATTTTAACCCTAATAATAATATTTTTTTCAATTACATCTTGCGACTTATACAACAACCGTATATTATAATCCTAAAAAATAAAAAGTCTTTTTTATGCTTGTACTTTTCAAATTTTATTTATTTGTTTTTAAAAACACTTTAACTTTTTTTAACTAATGTTTGTGTTTTTCTATCTAGATTAGTTTTTCGAAGTAAAAATATATAGACAATTGTTGGGTTTATGTTTATCATTTTATAAATGTTATATGTGATATTTTATTTGTATTGTTGTTCTAAATAAATAAAATCTTATAAAATATATAATCTTGTGTTTTTTAAGTTCTTCTAACAAAAAGTGTCACACTTTTAAGGTCTTCATTTATCATATTTAATGTTTGGTTTAATTACTTTTACTGACGTAAATAGTATTTATTTTTCTATGTTTTTAAACAAAATGAAGATAAATTTGTAAAACTTTTAAAAAATGTCACAAACTTAAAAAAGAAATGTTTGCTTTGATCCTTAAATTCGTTAATATCATATAATAGACGATTTTTTTTCTTGTAAATCATATTCATAAACTATTTGAAATATACAGATATATTTTAACATTGCAACTGTGGTTCACAATCTTACGCAAATTTTTAGCTTTACAAACTATTGAAATCTAACTTTGGTTATGCAAATTTTATTCTTTATTATTTAAAAAATAAATGTTTGCTTTGATACTTAAATTTGTTAATATTATAACTCTAACAAAATAGTTCTAAGAGTTAAAATTGATTTTAGATCAAAAGGTGTTTTACAAACACATTGTAATTTGTATGCATGCAATATGTTTTGAAAACACCACATTTTGGAATTAAGAGCAACACACAAAATATTAGCACTCTAAATTTGAATATTGTCATCTAAGAGTTGAAACAATTTGTATGTATATCATTGTGAATGGCCAGACATAACCATATGGCACTACACGGTAAAATTTTCTGTCAAGATGGAAGTTTCCATAAACATAGTTCTAGAGATGTTGAAACAAAAGGATATTTAGACCGCGAGAATTTTGGAGCACTAATTATTAGATGATGCTTTATGGATAGGAAGATTTTCACATATGTTCATGGGCAATTAGTGTTTCCAAGCACTTATCATTTTCTATACAATTTTTTTTGCATAAGCGGGAAGTTTGTTGTAGCTAATTTGTTATGAATAAATAAATAAATCACGTTGTTATTAGTATGTGAAGCAATTAGGTGACATACTTAAAATCATAAAAGAAACATATAAATAAATAAATATAGTTGCTAGTGATTATAGTTTCATTGATATAAAAATGGTTAATAACACAAAAGCCATTGTGGTTAAGGCTAAATGTTGAAAAAACCATTCTTGATTTTTAGGGCATTAAAGCCCTTCTCGATTTGTGAAATATCACAAAAGCCATTATGATTAGGACTAAATGTTATAAAAGTCATTCCATATTTTTTAGGGCAATAAAGCCCTACTTGATTTGAGAAAATATCACTAAAACCACTATGGTTAGGATTAAGTGTTAAAAAACCATTACCGATTAAATATGTATATAAACTGCCACCTGTATATCTGTATTCATGGTTTTATGCCACCCATATGGTATATATCAACATTAATGGATCTAAGCCACCCATTTGATTTTGCATCTACACAACTTCAGGTAGGTAAAGGCTCACAATGATCCCATATTCCTCAACAGTTATGAAAAAAATCCAAATCTCTTTGATTACCAAGCATTTTACCTGATATAGGAATACACAATGTCTCAAACAGATCCTCTACAATTAATTATATTGTCTCAACACATTGTTTGTTTAAGGTTTCACATCGTACGTGAGCCTCACAACCTGCTATTCGAGTATGCACGTATAGGACTTTAAAACATATTCTCATAAAAGACAGTAAAAGATTTACTAGACTCATCATACATCGCACAATGTCAAGTAAGACACGGTTCATTTTCTCAGACACCTCATTATGTCGTGGTGTACTGGGTAGAGCGAACTATTATACAATGTTACTCTCCGTCAGATGAAAAGCAGCTTGGTCAAGGTTTCAAGATAGTGTAACAAATCCCTTGGGTTATATTTTGAGTGATCTGGATGCAATATGTTAGAGATGATATGTAGGCAGAAGTTTAGATACAGATTTAATCAGCAATGACTTTTTAACACTTAGCCTTAACCATAATAGCTTTTGTGACATTTTTTGAAATATAGAAGGGCTTTAATGCCCTAAAAATCAATAACGTATTTTTTTAACGCTTAGTACTGATCATAATGGCTTCTGTGACATTTTTACAAATCAGAAATGTCTTTAATACTCTAAAAAAATCATGAATGATTTTTCAACGTTTTGCCCTAACCACTAGGGATATGCAAATGGTCCTCGGAATCTAGTCCAAGCCTAAGAACCAAGGAACCGACCCCGAGATAAGGAACCGACCATGTTACTTGGTTGGTACTCGGCCCGTATATGTGGCTCAATTCGGTCTTGGTCCTTCTCGGTCTTGGTCATTCGGTATTGTCGGGTTCTCGGGTACAGAACCGATCGAAAGTTTAAAAGACATTAAAATTATAATGTAAGTCTTTGAAATTTTTACGCTTGGTCTTGCTCGGGTAAAACCCGCCCAAACCCGAGAAAACCCGTATCCGAACCCAAGACCAAGTCTCATAGTTTGGTCGATCATCGGTTCCATTGAATGTCTTCCTTCGGTCTCGTTCCTGCTCGGGTTCGGTCTTGGTCGGGTAGGTCCCAGGACCACGCTCACCTCTACTAACCACAATAGTTTAGTTTTTGTGTTATTAACCCCTTTTTTATATCAATAAAACTATAAACATTAGTCGAAAGTGTTTAATTATAGATATTTTGTAAGGATCAAAGTGGATGTTTGTTATGTTTTATTAAATTTACGATGATTTAAACTTATTAAAATGATAAATAAGAGATAAATTAGAAGAATTCAATATGCAAAAAATTCGACTTAAAATAAGAGATTTTAATTATATAAATAGTTTGATAGGGCCGTATTTTTCGGATAATCCATTAGGAGAAGTTTTATAATTTTAAAAAGATAGAACAATGTTTTGTTTGTATTCAAGTTCTAAATTTACTTTTCACAAACAAGTATTATTAAACATGGATAACATAGTTTTTAGTGAAATAAATTTGTTCTGTTTTTGTCATTTTCGTAATAGTATTCTAGAAACAACAAACTATATAAAATATAATAAATTAAATAAATAGTCCCTGCAGTTTAAAAAGGTCATAAGTTCCGTATTATTAATGAAGAAGGATATTGTGGTTTCAATTTTTTGTGTGATCGGTCTTCGTAATTTAATATCGTTACAAGTTTGATATGAAATTTCTAATATACCTAAGTTATTTTTATGTATTTTTATTTATATAATATTTTAGAATCCTCCATCAAACTCGTCCCACCCATCCTCGTCCCTAGCATACCTTTAAGTAGAGGTGGCAAACGGATCTGATGAGATTCGGGTCGGGACAATACATTAAACGGGTTGAAGGTGGTGAATCCGAACATGACACGTTTACATAAACGGGATGACAGCTACGACTCGAACACGACACGATTATACCGTGTCACCCGACATGACCCGTTTAAATTTTATTTTGGCAGCTACAACTGTAAAATCTACAATATATATATATATATATATATATATATATATATGTATATATATATATATATATATATATATATATATATATATATATATATATATATATATATATATATATATATATATATATAGGAATAGGTTCAAATGAGAACCATTAAAAGATTGAGAACTAAAAAAACTAATCTAAACCACATATTATTTTGATCTAACGGTTGTGGGGTTTGATCGCCTACAACGCGTTCACACTTGTTAATCTTCATATATATATATATATATATATATATATATATATATATATATATATATATATATATATATATATATATATATATATATATATATATATATATATATATACAACCCTCCTATGAATTGCGTCAAGGGCCTAGATTGGTTCTCAACCTTTTAAAGGTTCTCATTTGAACCCTTATATATATATATATATATATATATATATATATATATATATATATATATATTCATTTTCGAGTTGAAAGTCTTGACTAAAATGATACTTTTTAAGAATATCATAAACTAATAAATTTTTAAGGGGTTTATTTCACTAACAATGCAAAAATTCTGTAACTGACACACTAACTACATGTTAACTTAGAAGTCAAAAATTTAGTTGGAATGGTGAACAGCCACAATTACTATATATGACAGCTCAATGTAAACTAAGTACCTGTTTTCAACACATTATTTTTAATTTATTTCTATTAACTTCTAATTTAGAAATAATGTTAAAGAAAAAATGGTAATTGGCCCATATAAAACTAGACGCTATTAGTTATTTTTTCGACCCCACCCTACACTTAAATCATACAATGTCTCCATTGTATGTGCAATTAAAAAGAAAGGAAGAGAGAAAAAGGAACAAACTATCGTGGGGTATCAGTCAGCAACTTAAACACCCTCGCTTAAGGCTTTTCATAAAACATCAATTTAACCCATAGTTTATCATCATTATTCCAAAAATCATCATTTAGTGAAAACTTCAATTTCAACATCTTTAATTAATTCATTTTCTTTCAAAGCTATTTTAAAACAAATGGGGTTTAATGAGAAATAATTTAGGTTTAAGTTGCGGAAAACATCGTTTGGTCCCATTTTAGATAAAACATTTTAGTTTATAAAGTAGCGATGTTGTAACAATTCAAATACCATTACACAGTTTAAATGAAACCACACAAACCGTGGCCTTCTAAACGTCCAGCTCTTCTAAAGTCATCTAAACTCCTCAACCTGAGTACACATCAAAATAAGTTAGGCAATTGAAATGTCTAGTGAGCTTACCCGAGGTTGACCCATTTCGAGTGGGCAGTGAGCTACCACACTCGGGACAAACCCCCAAAAATAGTTATGAAACACACTTCAAAAGTTATTTAAAACATCATAAGGATTTACTCAAAATAGATAGTTATGATATGCAAATGCAATGCATGATGCAACTATCCCAAACTCACGTCCATCTCATAAAAGTCTAATTCACCTCAATGGCACCTACCTAAGTTCACAAATGATACGCACAAAGCATATCACTTGATCCCCGTATAGGTTTAACAAGAACTAGTGGCCATCACACTAGTCCCATGAGGGTTAGCAACTCCCTCATGCGATTTCCTATTGTCGGAAACAATCCCAAGACATCGTTGAGGGTGGCTATCCAGCCCAAAAGGCCCTCTACATGGGTATAACATCATCAAGGTGGCTATTTCAGCCAAACATCATTAAACATCTTTAAGGTCATCATAAGGTTCACTCGGTCGATGTCATCCTATATGTAATGCAATACACAAATAGGATGCTCAAAACATCTTTCAAAACATCATCATCATCTTTATTTGAAAACATCTTTAGAAAACTCATTTTCATGCAATGCACAAGTAGTAATCATATAACACATTGCAAATAATATAATGCATGAAAAGTAATTGACCACACACACAAAAGATAGTTGGAAGGATGTGTACTCCCGGTAAACTCACCCAAGGTCAACTGATGAGTCAACACTAACTCCACACAAGGTTTGATGTATTTGGAGGCGCTCCTAGACATCATCCCGTCCATCAAATCATCTTAGTTGAGTGCTAGCTCAAGTCCTTAGTCTCACCTCCAAGTCATAACAAAACATCTCCTTCCTACAAGACAAAAATGGAAGGTATCATACTTAATTCGTCTAAAAGTCACACTATAATTACTTCTTTGAACTAAGAAGGAACCATCATTCATCATCTCAAATTGAAGTCCTTGACTCTCTAATATAAGGAAAATCTTCGTTAAAACATCCCCAAAGTTTGGCATTAAAACAAGGACCCAAGGCCTAAACCGTAAAGCTCGAAACCCAAAAAGTGCCCAAAACCCGGACAGAGACTTACACGGGTCGTGTAACCCTCTTTTTGACAGCACGGGTCGTGTTACGTCCTGCTGCAGCTCCGTTTTTGGTCATTTTCACCCCTTTTTGACCCAATTCAAGTTCTAACACTTCTCTAAGCTCATAGACATCAAAAGGACATTATTCCAACTCAAATTATACATCATTATACTCAATTAAACTACCCAATATCACTTCAAATGAATCCATTACATGCCATGATCACAACTTCACTCTATAAGCTTAAGCCATGGAATACCCAATTCCATTCCTACAATTGGTGATTACAATTGGAGATTCCTTCTTCCATTCCATGGAATCATTAGGAAATGATCCTCACTCCACTTATACATCCAAATTGATGCAACAAATTCATCCATCCATTAAACAAGAGATCAAATCATCATCTACATGAATAAAACCCATTTCAACACTCAATTCTCATTTTCTAGTGATTCAATGTTTAATACTACAAATCAAAGGTTGGAATCCTTAGGGAATCATTAGAAATGAATCCCCTCATCCAAAATTACCAAATCCAACCATAAATTTCAAGATTCTTCAACTATTCATCAAATCCCCAAAATCTAGGGTTCATAACACCCAAATCAATCAACTAAGTGAATCCAAAGCATCCATGGATTGAATGTAGACTCCAATAACTTAGAAACATTAAATAAACATTGGGGAATCATAGGAAGAACCTCATCCCATCATAATTCACGGATTGGGTCTAAACCCCAAACCTAAACTCGAAATCTAGGGCTAGAAAGGTGGGTTTATACCTTAGATTGCTTGGAATCTTCAAGAACTTTGATCAATCTTCAAACTCTAGTATTTCATCCTCCAAGCTCCCTCAAAATTGCCACTCTCTCCTTCTCTATCTCTATAAATCGTGATTTGCTGAATTGGGGAAGAAACCCCATCAAAACCTCACATACTTTAAGATTTCGCAAGAAGGGTCCCTAGAGTTTGGTCTTACATCACCCAACACCCATAAAGTCAATTCTTCTAACTAGAAGTCTCTAAGTTCACACTTATGCCCCAAATATAATTATTTATTTCACATGAGTCATTATCTAGGTCAACACTACCCTTAGTTTCCCTAATTTGACACAAATGGTCCCTTACACTATAATTCTCCACAATTTAGGTCCTTAATGAAATTCAAGGAATTATTAGACCTAATTTAAACTCCACCTCAATTCTTTTAATATATCTTCTAATTTTCTAAATCCATGACTAGTCAAATCTACTTAGGGTCAGTTTGGCCAACTTGACACTTTTAGTCCTTATGACAAAATTTCTCATATTTGGTTACAAATTGATTTTAAAACTATATTTAGCTCATTTATTCACAATATAAAATATAACAAAATATTAAATTTAGCTATTCATTTGTTTTCTTTATTTACAAAATAAATTTTATTTGTCTATTTAAGCCCAAAACTCCTAGGCCCAAAACACGGATGTTACAGCAACTAAGTAGTCTGACAAACAAATATGGATCTGTTGATGATAAGATACTTCCTGACTGAATTTTTGACACTTCGGTGTAAAAGCGGACACATCAGATGATAAGGGACTATGCAATGCAAAGTTACATAATTGTACAATGACAACAAAGTGTCATGGCTAAACAATGGAACGTGTCACGTATGATAATGGCACGCGTCACGTAAATAACAAGAGAGCTTGTCAATAACAAGATAGCGATAAAACGTCGCGAGCAATATCCAAACGCGTCATGTAATATATGCAGAAGATGGCCAGTGACATGGCAGAAAGACACTGTGTCATGTGAATGTGGTGTGACGTTTTCATCAATAGAGTGCAACAGGCTACTGAGCATGATGTTGATGTGTCATAGAGAAGGACACATCACGAAATGTAATAAGATTGTTGTTTCACCGCCATAAAAAAACCTGCTTTCTTCCAATGTAAACCCCTACCACTTTGCATTGATGTTGTTCACACAAACTCTTGCTTTTTTCCATGTTTCTGAGCCAATACCGGGAAGTGCAAGAATATTCAAAGAAACTTTAAAAAATATAAATTAAATGTAAATTGTAGCTTACATTCCCATATTTATGTGTTTCTACACATATAAAGTTGGTAAAAATGGGATTTCGTATGAAAAAGTTATGAGTGATACAAGTTAGATGAAAACTGAGTTAAGCTGAAAAGTGTTAGAAAATGTTCTAAGTATGGGATGGCATTTTGTGCAGTCGCTTTAGTGAAAACGAAGGATCCATGCGGGTCACGGAAACATGAAAAATGGTCCGGACATTTTGTTGTCGTGCGCGATCGCACCCTGGTTTGATCATGCCTCACACGGGTCGCGTGAAGTGATGCGTTGGAGGTTTTCTTGGGCGCGTGCATCAGCCAGAATGTTTTGCTTTTAAACTTAACAAATCATAGAAGTTGAGTTGGTTCACATGAATTGGGTTTGCATTAGTGAAATTAGACAAGATTGTTAATGAGTTATGTATGAATGATGATAATTATCATATGCGTAGTAAAGATTAGTTATTTGGAAGTTGTAAATGACCAACAACCATCAAAGTAAGGTTCTTGAACTTTTAATAATGAGAATTCAATATTGTGGGATCGATTATTGTGTGTTATGAAGTTAGGAATGTGGTAATGTCATCAAATATATCAAATATGAAATATTGGAATTGCAATATAATCGAGTGTAGCATTATGTTAACTAGGAATATACACATGTCCATAATGTATTAATGGATTAAGTGGTTTATGAGAAACCATCATAGATGGATAAATTATGATACAGGTGTTAATATGTACAATTGTTTGTGATTCAAATAGGTAGTGGAAGGATTGGTGAGCAAGAGAAAGGCAAAGGTGCAATAAAGACCTAGTTAACTCCTTTATCTTAATATGAAGATTTAAGTTTTATTAGGTATAAGTATTGAGTTTGAAATTTTAAGTTGTATTCATGTAAATGAAAGATTTGTACTTCAAGTTATTTTCAATTATTGTTCGAGTAAAATACCCATGTATACACGAGGCATTATGTCTTACGTGCTTTTATTTTGTTTTCAAATGCTATGTACTCAGGCCACCTGGAAGATTGATTTAGAAAACTTTTGCGATTAGAAGACTTTTGCTAATGGGAAAAATTAGTGATTGTTTTGCTTCTAACTATGGTTTATGATCCTATGAATTATAACTCCATAAAAGTTTGTACTTTTGTAACTAAGTAACTTATCGGTTTTTGTTAAACCGTATTTTGATCATCTAAAAAATGCATTGTAAAAGATTTGATGATTTATGGGTTGTTGCATAAACTTCTGAATTATAGGCTCCCAGTTACGAGTCAAAGTCATAGAATAACCCACCAGAAGGACAAGATACACAATCGGGAAAGAACCTAACTGACAACCCGTAACCATAGCCATCTCTCTAATCCGAAGCTCTAACACCCACTCCATAAAGCAAATACTCGCTCAAATTTATCTTCAAACCCGAAACAGAATAGAAACAGGCCAAAATCTGCACAATACTCATAATGTTAGACCGCTTCCACTCTACCAAGAACATCACATCATCTGCATAATGGGAAATGTGAAATCAAAGAGCACCCAATCTTAGCGCTTGCAATAGAACCTGCAGCAACTGCATTTTATCCATACCTAGAATAAAAAGAATCTGAGACATGGGATTCGCTCGGTAAAGTCCCCTTTCAAGGCGAAACTCCAATGTAGGACTCCCATTAACCAGCACAAAAGCCTTAGCAGACAACAAAGCACCACGAATCCAAGAAATCCATCTCCCACCAAACCCGAATCATACGTCTTTTCAATATCAATATTGAAAATCATGAGTTTTTCCTTCCTCTTCTTATACCGATCAATGATTTCATTGACCATAAGAGAGGAATCAAGAATCTGCCAACCCTTAACAAAAGTCTATTGTTCTCCACTAATAATACTATCAATCACCTTCATCAGACGAGAAGCTAAAATCTTTGCAATAATTTTATACCGGGCTCCAATTAGGCTGATCAGCCTATAATCTGTAATGACCCCTGGACTATTCACCTGCGAGATCAATGTTAAAGGAAGAGTTACACCCAAACGAAATCTTCCCAGTTACAAAAAATTCCTCACAAACGCCAAAACATCGAGTCTAATAAAATCCCAGTACCTCTTATAAAACAAGAAAGAAAAACCATTTGGACCCGACGATTTGTCAAAAACTCAAGCCCAGACGACCTCTTTTACCTCTTCCTCTGTAACTGGGACCTCTAAACCCGAAGCCTCTTCCACATAAAGTGCCTTAAACCGATGACTTCTAGTAACAATAGGCACACATTCAATAGCTTGTAATTTCTATTTGAAGAACAAAAAGAAATCTCTTTAATTATGTTCGCATTAATAACCCATTCGCCATTAATTTTTACACCCCTTATAGCTAATTCCCTTCTCTCTTTTTTTTTTTTTATGATTCCATGGAAGAACTTAAGAGTTCTCAATTGCCATGATCCCCACTTAACCTTCGTCTTTTGAAAAGCATCAAGATTTTGAGCCTTTTTAATATCCTTAATTCCTGGGCATGTTACATGGCACGGAGTTTCTTTTCATCTAATAGCTCTCATTTTTTGAAACAATTCCCGTCTCTGAACTCTCAGATGCCGAGAACCACCACCACTTTGCAACACCTTTTTGGCCTCAAGAACAACACTGAGCAGAAACTTTTTGATATAATGTTTTCGTGTGTCGTTTAAACGATGTTAAAAAAGCTTAATAGTTGTAACTGCGTTAGGCCGAAAGATTGCCTAATATGTTTTGACATGAAAGTGCTGACCTTAAATATTAATTTATAATAATACTAATGGTAAACTGTAAATATCTTAACAACATGTCATTGCAAAATTGAAATCTATGAGAGTCGAACATAAACAATTTTATTTTGAAGTGTTTCTACCAAACAATCACTGTTAGCCCATATTGATAAACGATATTAATCATAAACTAAAAATCTAATTAATGAATATACAGTTGAAACATATAGTTTGAGATATTCAAAACATTTTTTTAATTTCATTTAACAATTTTCATCATTTCTTTGCCAAATAAAACCTTGCAATTAAGTCAGTTGTGAGTTTCGAAGAACCAAAATTAGTGCCTTGCTGTTTAAACCTCAAATTGGAAACATTTTCAAATACTTTGTGTCTTTATAAGCTTAGTTTAGTAAACTATATAAATTGTTTATTTATAAGTTATTAAGGGTTGTTTTTCAACTAGGTTTATCATATTTTCCAATAATACCTATTGATTTTTTATAAGCATCATTTTCCGAAAATAAAAAGATTTAATTCAACATACTTAAAAAACAATAATTTTTATTTATTACTTATATAAGAGTATAAGAAAATTATTATACAGACCTTTAACCCTAAGAATACATATTCTTACAAAAATAATAAATACACCCACACACTTTTTTAGCAACTATACTCCTACTCTAAAATATTGCATAGGTTTTTGACCGAACTGCTTTCCAAAAAAAAAACATACCTAATCTCATGCAGAACCACTGGTTTTATTATATGCTTTTTAAATCATGTCTGGAATATTCATAATAACTAAAAATATATGTTGTATAAATCAGATGTTTGTTGCTAAAACTTTTGTATACACATATCTTAATATATGAAATATACAAATATCAGAATCAGTTTTCTGGATATTAAAAATATAAAATTTTATATATTTTTACTCGGCTTCAACCCAAATATTTTAATAAAAGTTTAATTTGTTTATTTGTTTATTTATATGTGGGCCGGTGGTATTTGGAAGTACAAGTAACAAGCTCCCCGAGGACACATCCCAATGGTTAGTATTCCCCAAATTAAAGGCTAATAAAGAAGACAACCCTCCAAATCTTTCGTTTTGTTTATATATAAAACTGTTTCTTTACAGCAAGAGAGTATTCACAAAGCAAACCAATTTCAAGTTTCTCATACCCTACTAATTACACACTGTTTTTGTTGATTCTAATCATCAAATTCACCAAGACAGATTGTATTTTCTGGATTCGATCACACAAACACACACATATATAAAGATTATTCGGTTCTTGATTTATTCCTTCGATCTTGTGAATGTGGGTTCTTTTGAGGTACTATCCAGTCTTCTTCTTTACTCAATCTGTGATTAGGGAATTGTTGCTCCTTTATGGGTTGTGATTTGATCGATTCAATAATCCTTTTTGGTTGTCAAATGTTTCCAGATTCTTCGTACCCTTTTCGGAAATTTGAATAGTTTATTTGACTGATTGAACGATCAAGGTGTTGAAATGAAGAATCTTTCTAGATCTAACCCCACAATAATATAATCTTGTCGCTAAATGCAGAGTTGCAATTGGGGGATTTCGGGGTTTTCAGTTGATGCAGAGTTCTTGTAAACTCCAATTACCATTTTTTGATATACAATGACAGGTAATTTGTTCTAAAGTAGTTCAATTAAATATTCAGATGAATTCAATGTCCTTTATTCGACCACATAATGGTTGTTTTTTCATCTATTTATTTATTGTTGTTATGTCATAGCCTTGAATCAAGAAGATGGGAGCACTCATTTGGGGATATTTACGGATGATAAGAGAAGAGTTAGGGTTAGATCTTTGAAGAAGAAAGCAATGGTTGCATCAACAAGACCAGTCAACTCACTCAAAATACGAAGTAATAAACGGGTTTCAAATTGCCAATTTGCTTCAATCTCAATCGATGATGTTAGAGACGAAGAGGAAGAGGAGGTAGTAAATGCTTTTCGCCAAATTTTGATTGAAAAAGACTGTCTTCCTCATCGGCATGATGATTATCACACATTATTGAGGTATATAATCTTTTATATAATCCCAATTTCAGAAAAAAAAATCTCTTTTTGTTATGTAATTGATTAGTAAAAAATTTGTGAATTATGTTTAATTGCACATAGCAGTTATCGCCACAATTGTTGTGAAATCCGTATCAATTTTGAAACTGAAAAGTATAGGTTTGACCTCAAAAAGTCAACAATAATCGCTCGTTTAGAACATTCGAGGACATTGCTCGTAACCAAGCTAAAGCTCTAGATTATTGTGTATGAAAGTTCCGTTGTTTGACTAAATACTCTTTAAAAAAAGTGATTGATTAATTTCGAGTTGTCTAGAATACCTTCCAATAAGAGCAAACAAAAGTGGGTAAAAATCAAATACGAACAGTCCATTCGAAATGATGATATTGGATTTATAATTGACTTTGACTTTAAAAGTTTCCAGAAAATGAAACGGTGCACTATTCGTGGTACTTTCTTAATGTAAACATTTAATTACAGATTCTTGAAGGCAAGAAAATTCGATATTGATAAGGCGGTTCAAATGTGGATAGAAATGCTCAACTGGAGAAAAGACTATGGTGCTGATTCTATCATACAGGTACACTCTCGTATATAACCATCTTAATTTTCAAAAAACATGATTTTCTTTATATAAATATGCGACGATGTATCAAAATTGGACCGAATTATGCATCCAGTTAACATAATATCTGTCATTTAGGATTTTGTGTATGATGAATATGAAGAGGTTCAAAGCTACTATCCTCACGGGTATCATGGGGTGGACAAAGAGGGACGGCCAATTTACATCGAAAGATTAGGCAAAGTGGACCCCACTAAGCTTATGAATGTCACGACTGTTGACAGGTTTTTAAGGTACCATGTACAAGGTTTCGAGAAGGCTTTTTCCGAGAAGTTTCCGGCATGTTCCGTTGCAGCTAGGAGACATATAGATTCTTGCACCACCATATTGGATGTTCATGGGATGGTTAGATCAATGCCTTTATCTTTCTATTTTTAGAAAGTTTAATGTGGTTTAGTTATCTGAACGGTTTTTTACTATCTCGTATTTTGTAGAATTGGATGAGTTTTGGGAAAGTTGCACATGATTTGGTTATGCGCATGCAAAGAATAGATGGAGATAACTATCCCGAGGTGATAGTCTGATAAATACAAAAATGTTTTTTTTTTCGTATGAATAATGTTTTTGATTTTCTTTTGTTGCTTTTTGGTGAATTAGACGTTACATCAGATGTACATTGTTAATGCGGGTAACGGGTTCAAGTTATTATGGAATACAGCAAAAGGGTTTCTTGATCCACGAACGACATCGAAGATACATGTAAAGATTACAAATATTTTGTCCTTTTAAAATTTTGCATAATGTTGAATCTTGATTTGATTTTGGAGTATATATATATCTACAGGTTCTTGGCAACAAGTATCAGAACAAGTTGTTGGAAGTTATCGATTCAAGGTTGATGTTATTATTATTATTTTTTCCGTCTTCATACATTAAGTTTATGTTGATTTATGAGGTTCTTATCGTTAGTTCACATTTACAGCCAATTGCCGGATTTTCTCGGTGGAAGTTGTTCATGCCCGAATGATGGAGGATGCTTGAGGTCAGATAAGGGTCCTTGGCATGATCAAGAATTAATGAAGGTATATTTTGTTTTATTTTGCTTGAATGTCGACACACGTGTGTGTTATACAATTATTTTAATCTGGATTTTTGTTGCAGCTAATTAACAATGTAGATACGGAGAAAAATAGTGGCTTTTACGATGACTCTAATTTAGAAGTGAAGTCGATTGTTTCCGAGGTGGGCCCGTAACCACGTTATTTATACGTAACGCATAAGTCGTAACAAGGGATATTTTTTGTGACACTTTTGACTTTGCTTTTGCTACAGACCATGAACCGTGAGGTCACTGGTGAGACCGTATCGAACACGGGTTTGCAAACTCATACTCCAAGAAGATCGATGTCTCTCCGTGTCAGGGTACACGTTTCTTGATTTCCCGTAATCGATTGAAAATTTTTATTGATACATGTAACGAATTCAAGAAAAACATTACTGATTTAATTATCTGTTTGTTGTGTTGTCTTTTATAAGTCTGTTTCCAATAAAACGAGAGTCGATCGAGTGGTTTCTGGTACTCAAGTTGATGTTAATCCAAGGAGTAAGTGATCGTTTTTATACTTCTTTTTTATTAATTTATTGTCTCAAGTGCATATCATTGACCGTTTCGGGCCGTTTTACGATTGAAGCAGATGAGCCGACACGAACAAGAATGACGGAAGAATCGACAGTAAAGAAACTTTGTGGGTTTATATGCGAAGCATTAGTGTACACATTTCTTCTTATTTTTGGGTTCTTGAAATTTTTTTCAAGAATTATCGGGAAGCTGAATAAAAAAGCGGAAACTCCACCCCGATTTGTGAATGGTCCGAGTCCATTAGAAAAGGAGCTTTTGCATCCATGTGAAGAGAAATTGAAACAACTGGAAGCAATGGTGGCCGAGCTTTCGAATAAACCTTCTAGAATTCCGCAAGAAAAAGACGAGATGCTTGTTGAGTCGATGAATCGTATAAGATCCATGGAGTATGATTTACAGAAAACGAAAAAAGTACGGATTTTTAGTATTTTTTTCTCTCGAGCTATATTGGATGACGAGGATGAGGGCATTAATGTCTTTTTCCCTTTGGTTTGTAGGCTTTATTTGCCACTGCTTCAAAGCAAATGGAACTTGAGGAGTCGATTGAGACGCTAAGAGGGGATACGTTACATGTAAGTCAAAATCAAACTCATCGCTTTTAAATTTTGTTATTTTGCACGCGCTATGCTACAAATTCGACATGATTTTTTCCCATATGAAACGTTTGTTACGGGTCATAGTCATCATTAGAATTCTCCTATAACGGTACAAATTTTAATGTCGATTGTTTTGTCTGTTTGGCCTCGGAACAACTTCCTGTCTTTTTGCAATTTAATGCTAACGATTTTAAATTGGAATAACAGAAAACAAACTCGTGTTGGGTGAGGCGTACGAAATCATCATCGAGTGGAAGATGGCAATGATCACAAAGCCAATTTGGTTAAAAGATGGTCTTATTGACAGATTCTTGATTTGGACATAAGAATTCTCGTTCAAAAGTATATGATACTTACACACACAAAGGCACAGAAAAACATACAAATTCTTCCTTCTATCCCGACTTGGGATGAGCAATCGAAGGCATTTTGGAGCTTGGGCAACGAGCAATTGAAGGTTTTTTTGGGGGGTCTAAGGTTCTTTAAGCCATATGAATACTTGTTCATAGATAGTTACATAGAATGAGATAATTCGCCTAGCAAAACAAGTCTATAGGAATAGGTCGACTGTTTTTGGCGAAAAAGAGTACTTTTTTTTTCATTTCAAGATGTTATTGTTCCAAAGTTTATAACTCATAATGATTCAATCTGTGATTGGAACCAATATAATATACATTGGCTATTGAGTTCAAATTTATTGGTTGCGAATTCAAATAGGTCATGGTTTTGGCATTAAAGAAACTTTATTTATGTTTAATTTGCATAACAAACCGATGTGTTTATAACCAAGAAAATTAAAGGTGTGAATGATAAAGGGTCAAAATAGATTATTGGTTAAAACATTTGGAGTCGGTTAAATTTTAAAGATTTAAAAGATCCTGGCAACCTACACCTGAAATTAGGCATCGCAAATGTGTCTTTGGGCGTGTTCGGCACGCAGCGTTTGAGAGCTTTTGGGAGCGTTTAGCGTTTAGCTTTTAGGAAAATGCTCGAAAAAATGAAAAAACATCGTTCGGCAACAAGAGCTTTTAGCTTTTACTTTTAACAAAACGCTCATAATCCAAAAGCTATTTCATGTAGCTTTTGAGATCGTTTAGCGTTTGGCTTTTGATTTTTATATTATTTTACACTTCTAAAAGCTAACAGTTGTTTTTGCCGAACAGTTCTGCAGTAATAAAAGTCACAGCTACTAGCTAACCGCTAACCGCTACCAGCTTCCAGCTAACCGCTAACCGCTTACAGCTAACCACTACTAGCTACCAGCTAATTTTGCCGAACACGCCCTTTGTATTGGGTTGAAGGTTAGATGCATGCCTTAAACCAGTTCATTTAATTATGTGTCGTGTTAATTTGTTTATTTTCGTGTCACGATCTCGCAAACGTGTCTTTGTGTTGGGTTTAAACCTATACGGTTTGAGATAGCTTGACCTTAAATCGGTTTATTTAATTATGTATCGTGTTAATCCGTTTATTTTCGTGTCACTTGAAATTAGGCCTCGCAAACGTGTCTTTGTGTTGGGTTTAAACTCCGACGGTTTGAGATAGCTTGACCTTGAACCGGTTCATTTAATTACTGTGTCGTGTTAATCCGTTTATTTTCGTGTCAGGTTCGTGTTGGGTTTGAGTGTTTAGGGTTTAAACATTGTAAATGTATCATGTCGTGCTAGATTGAAACACTAAATAGGTTGAAAGAGTGAGAGTTCATTTGAAAACTATATTTTTATGAGAACCATGAGAACAATTATCAGTCACACATTTTGTAAGATGCATCAAAAAAAGATGGTGACATTTTTGTAATTATACGAAAATGTCAAAAAATACGTGGTGGGACGATTAAGAAAACTCACAGAATCTGTGTGACGTTTGGGGTTTTCGGCCACTCGGGTTAGGCCTAAAAACTTGTTTTTTCTGTTTTTTTAATTCTCGACAAATTTATTTTTTTAAGATTTTATTTAAATAATTACTTATGAATATTATACCAATCAATTATGATCTTCTAGTGTTAAGAAGGAAACTTATCATTTAGGCATAATTTTTTGAATAAAATAAAGTCGATATCCACATATGCATATGAATGCATTTATGCGTTAATATGTATGCTTTGATGCATGCATAAAAAATTTATAAGCATCATTGTTTGAATAAATTTAAGTCTATATGAATGCATGTATATCGATGTATCCATACATTCATATGCAAATGCATGCAATCATGCATGTATAAAAAAAGTTTAGTTTTTATGTCAACATGTATTACATTTTTTTAGAGCATCATTTTTTGAATAAAATAAAGTCGATATGCATGCATACATATTGATGCATTGATGCATTCGTATGCATGCATAAACTTTTTTTAATTTTTATATAAACATTTACCTGTTTTCTAAGCATTAAAAATGATAAACTTTAGTGTATTTCTTTAAAGTTTTCAAACAAATTAAAGTATTAATTTCTTCATAGTTAACGTTTAAAACTAAACAATTTCAAAGATTTTATTAAATATGTACACACGCGCATTTGTAGAGCATAAAAATGATAAATTTTGACATTTTTTCTTTTTTGAATAAAAAAATTAAGTTACCATACAGAATTATAAAAAAAAAACATTGATTAAAGAATAAAATATGTGTCTATATATTTACGAAAATATCACCACATTTTTCAGGAGGTTTTAGTAAATGTCTCACGAAAATTTGTGTTCTCATATGTCGTCCATGAAGAAATATGCTTATCAAGTTGTGAACTTGGATTAAATTTCCTATAATAACGTGCGTCATGCTTTAACAAACAAATAACTTAACTTAAGATGCAAGTGATAGATGTATTTAACATCACTACATAGTAAAAAATACATATAAATAAAATAAGATCTCTAAAGAAATATGTGCCTCAAACATGCATGATCATATTATCTTCTATTCCGCAAGTTTGTTGATTCCGTAAAAGATGCAAAGGAACATATCTTGTGAATGGTGGATAAAAATTTGGCTATTTGGTTACTAACTAGGGATCTTTATTTTAAGTTAAAAAGGGTACATGTCATTAAATATTTTTATCCTTTTAAACCTTCTAGATAATTCCCAAGACAAACGATAGTTAAAATTTATAAATAAAGCCCAAGGCAAAAGATAGTTAAAAAGCGACATGTCAATAGTTTTTATTAAAGTTCGGTTCGGTTTTGAGGAGTATAAACGAGGAATGGGGTTCTTTTTAACCCTTATCGGGATCCCCAATTGGGATTGGGGAAATTGCAAGCCCCGCTGAGAATCCCCGTTAAGATCCCTGCCATGATCAGAATGATTTTGGGGGCTAGATTGCTTATCAATTTCGGGGTTTGGGATACAAAAAATAGCCCTAACCTAGGCATTTGACATTGCTAAACTGGAAATAGTAGCAGTGAAATTGAAGTAGTTAGTAGTTTCTTTAAACCGAGTTTTTAATAAAAGATTTAGGCATGTGTTTGTCACAAAAAAAGTATTGTCTTGAGCTATTTTATAAATTTTGGCTTACTTTCTTCCAAACCAATTAACACTCTCTTAAATTAAATTTTACAATCAATGGTGAAGTAGTTAGTTCGTATGATGATGTGTTGGTTAATGTTATTGAATTTCAAAAGCTAGTTGGATGGCTCATTTATCTTAGAAATGCTAGACCTGATATTTCTTTCACAGTTTGAACTCTTTGTCATTTTATGCATGCTCCACATAAGTCCATCTTAAAATTGCAATTTGAGTTCTTCCTTATTTGAAACTTTTTCCAACAAAGGGTATTATGCTTTTTAAATGTAGTACACTTGATTTGTCTACTTGGGCATATGCGGACAACAAAATGTATTAAGAAATATATTATTAGGTTATGTTTTTTTGAAGGAATTCATTGATTTCTTGGAAATGTAAAAGAAACAAACAACAGTGATCCTCAACAGAGTCTAGATATTGAGCTTTGGCAACAATACCCTATGAAATTATTTGGGTGTTCATATTAATACATGATTTAGATATGAAATGTAATCTATGTAACACTGCATTTCTTGTGATAAGTGTTTTAAGTTTTAACCTTTGTGTGAATAAATGGTATTTTCTTTATTGATAAATGTGTAAGATAGTTGAAATATTAGTTAGATAGTAAGTGTGTGGTTGGAGATTCTTTTGAAAGTAGAATGCTATTAAGCTTCAAGCTGATCAAGGAATTTCCTCGAGTTGACTAATAGCGACGATCATATAGCAACGCTAAGTGAAGTTAGCGACTCTAACTGAGTCTGACAGCATTCCACTTAAAAACCCACAGCTCACTCATTTTGGGAAAAAACAGGCAGAAATCAGAGAAACATGGAAAAAGGGTTTTTGGAGCCATTTTTGGTCAAATATTGCTATAGAAGGTGGAAATCAAATGGATTATTACACCAAGTTCAAGGATTGAGGTTAGTAACCTAAAATATGTGAAATTTTATGGGTGATTTCAGCTAAATTGCTGAATGTTGGAGTAGATTAAGACTGAGAATTCAGGGTTTAGTTATGAAATCAGTTTGCATGTGGTATTTCATTGTTTCTTGAGTGTTTAGGAGTTAAAAGAAATGGGTTTTGAACTAAAAGTTGTTAATATGCATAGATAGACCCTCTATCTATTTTGTGAAAGGAAAATTACAGAATATTTGCTATGTAAAGCTGAAATAGTGTTAAGATATGACTAAGAAAAGTTTAAACTTTTTCTTCTATAGACAATAAGGTATAAGGAAGCTTTCACCATCAAATTTAGCTTACTTTGAATTTTGGACACAAGCTGAGTAACTTGTATCCTCACTATTATTATAAATGTTATGATGTATATATAGTGTTGTTATGTAATTTGAATATCATTATATGATATTCCTATAGTTGTTTGCTATTATTTAGCCATTTCCTTGGTGAAAATATGAGACTGATGTATAGTCTCTATAGGCTGGTGTAAAGCCTTACTTCGGTGAAATTATAAGACTGGTGTATAGTCTCCATAGGCTGATGTAAAGCCTTTCTTGGTGACCTTAATTGGAAACCAAACTTGATATTATATATGTCAACCGAGACAAACTTGGTGAACAATTATTTTAAGTTTCTTCTCCAATTTAGTGATCTTTTAAAGTTACTCACTAAGCTTATTGCTTACGTAATTGTTGTTTTCCTTGGTGTTTCAGGACCTAGTGGAGATAAAGGAAAGGTTGTCATGGAGAAATGAGAGATGTGTAGTCCTTAGTTATTTTGTCACTTTTGGGGACTTGTTTTCATAGATTTCAAACCAGTTAGATCATGTACTTATTTTGTATGTTTATGGTAACTATCATACATGATTATGATCTAACTTGTATCTATGTCAGTACTTGTGCATCCTTTTGATAAAATCACTTGTTTTCTTTACTTATATCTACGATGTTCAAGTTATGTTTGACTGGGTGTTATAATCTACATGTTAAATTTTTGTGATAGTCATTCAACTATCATTATTTCTTCCAATCCTGTCTTGCATGAACCAAACATATTGAGCTTGATATTCATATGGTAAAAGATAAAGTAAAAGAGGGTGTAATCAAGGTTGTAAAAGTTGAAACATTACAAGAAGTAGCTGATATTTAAACAAACCACTTGGTGTAGCTTAACAAAAAAAATTATAATAAATGTTGGGTTTGTATAATGCATTTCAATTTTATGTTGAAGGAAGGTGTTAAAAGATTTAAGCTTTTTTATATATATTAATATCCTGGAAACATATAGTTGAAATGAAAAGCTATTAATCATTTTTGGTAACTTGGTTTGTTTAATGCAGGACATGTCAATAGCTAATAGTCGAAGGAATCATATTGTAAGGTTTAAAAGGTAAAGGGGTTAGATTGGAAGGCGACTTATACCAAGGAGGGACTGAGAGTATAGGTTGGAAGATGCAATGACTAGCTGAGCTAAAGTATCAAAGCTGAGAATAAGGAGATCCTGTGAAGGGAATACGCGGATCCTGAGACATGGTCTTGAAAAAATGAGAGTTCGTGGTATAAAAGCCTTCTATAGCCGAGATGCTTTCACACACTATTCATCTCTCACCCTATGAAACCCCTAATCATCTTGGCATATAATTGTTCTTCCTCAAAGTTCGTGTGAGCGTTAGACCACGTTAATCATCTTGGTTAACAATTGTTTATCTTGTATTTTTTTTAGTGAATTCTATAGTGAGGTTCTTTTGTAACTTGTTCAGATGTTTTTGGTTCTTAGACTATGTTTGGCGGGCTAGCTGAAAAACTAGCTGGTATAGATAAAAAATATCGTTTGGTAAAATCTAGCTGATAAACTAGGTAGGAAATTAAAATGTCATAAATGAGTATGTAAAAACATGAATTTTTTATAATTATTGATGATATATTTAGGAAAATTTTAGAAAAGCTCAGTAAGTTCGCTGAAATGTTGGTATAAGTAACTTTTTAAAAAACTAGCTTATAAACTATTTTTTGGCTTGCTAAACACGACAACCTAAAAAAGCTCGAAATAGCTAGTTGTGGCGCGCCAAACATAGTCTTAATTATTTTTAAGTTGGATTCAAGTTTCATATTAGGTTTAAGTGATTTGCTGATCTAACATATTTTTTGGTCGCATACCCATATTTGATTTGTCTCTGAGGCATTATTATGAACAAGTAACATACTAACGCTCATCGTCTGGAAATATAAAAACTTGTTATATCACTTATATCTTATATGGAATGAAGCTTTACATAAACATCAGTCACTAATGAACCAATGGTTTATCAGAAATTGTTGAGTTGATTGTTGACCGCACGACAAATTTTTCCTCAATTCTTTCTAACTTCACACATAATTAATATGTTGAGTTTGATTATAACAAACTATTGTCAAATAATTATTTAGGATGATGAATTTACTTGGACCCTTTTTTTCGGTCAATACTTGGCCTGTTTTCTTTACTAAAAGTTTTTATCTATGGACGTAAGTTTGGAAACATGAATTGAAATTGCCGTGTCAAAATATGATCATGCTTAAAGCAATTTATTCTTGCATTTGAAAGGGAAAATGATGACACAACAACTTGTTTTGCTAATTGTATTTTATAAAACCTAAACTAAACCATTTAATATATAACTGAAAAAAATTAAAAGAGTATACTGCACCACGAACACTGAAAATGATGGCATAACTTATTTTGCTAATTGTATTCTGTAAAACTTAATCCAAGTCATTTAATATATATAGATAAAGTAAAAAACAAAATGGGGTATACATCATGTGAGAATAAATTGTAAAATACTAACAAAATTTTTAGGCATATCAGGTATTTTTAACCATGTGTCCTTCTGGACATATAAATAAAGTAATATACAATTCTAAGTTGTTATATTTGTAAGTCCGTTATGATTTTTTTATACTTATAATGAATAAGTATTATATATTATGAAGTCGACAGGGTTTATTCAACAGAAATGGCACACGAAATTCGCAAGATTCCTGAATTATTGCAGAATCGAATGGAAACAACGGAAGAAAACAAATAAATTAGATAATTGCATATACTACTACAATTGGTACATGTCACTTATAATGGATTACAACCCCATAAGTCATATTATTTTATTCAAACTTAATTAAATCAATTAATGGTCAATTCAATACAAGGCATGAACAAGAATGATTTTACCGTTCAGGTTAGGTTGTTCAATAGAAATTCAACGAAAAGTAATTTAATTGATAATGTTATAAATATACATGTTTAATTGATGAATCCTTCTATGAAAGTACCTAATTAAAAAATAAACATATTACACGTAAAGATGGTTGGATTGACCCAGGAGTACTTGCAAGTTAAATCTTTTTTGAAGTCACAGAAAGAATTTCAATGAAAAGTTGGCTTTAGTTGTTGAGCTTCGAGATGATAGATACATTTCTATGGCTTTAGTTGTTGAGCTTCGAGATGATGGATACATTTCTATTTTTCATTTTGAAGTTTCATTTTCTTTAGTCTTGTTAGACGCGTTTTTTCTTTTCTTGAAACAGAAATCACGGCTCCAATAAACGAATTAGTCGTAAACAGAAAACAAAACTGTTATCAACAATTCTTTGAAATTAATGGATGCATATGTGTACAAAAAGTTAGGTTAATATTTAGCCTAGCTCAAATGACAAACCTATAAACCATTTCTCTAAGGGGAAGATAACACTCTTTTTTCCAGCACCACCATTGCCACATAGAGGTGCACATGGAAACCGGTTAAAAAAAAAGCTCCAAAATTTGATCCGGATCCGGATTGTGAACAAACTGGATTAAGGATATATCTGGTCTTGTCGGATTAGGATAGGTTTCAAAAATATTTAGGTTATCAGATTTTAACCCACTTTGAAGAAAACAATTTGATGCTACCGTTAGAAGAAAAAAACGTAATTTTCATATTGCAAATATATATGTTATTTACAAATTTTTATCTAACCGTTAGAAGAAACAATATTTGTCGGTACTGAAACAAAAATTTATATAAATAAAGATGTCATCACTAATGTTCCATTCGACCACTTCAACGACCCAAAAGTTGACGAACATTCTGAAAACAAAAATTCAATCCCATTATATATCGGCAAGTGGTACTATCCTTACATGATGAAAAAAGATATGGCTTGATGTTTCGGAAATCATTGGCTTGACCCGTGGAGTTGACTAATGAGGAAACGAATATTGAGTTGAATTATTTGGCATGATAATATCGACATGGAGGTCAAGGCTCACCCCAACCAATGGAACTATTAAAGTATGCATTTGTTTGAAGATACTTGGTTGGCATAAGATGGTTACAAAATGTCGTTTCACTTGAAGGCGAACTAGAGTCGTCAAACAACAAATACATGAAAAAGAAGTTGCAATGGAAATATCACGCCCAACTACCAAAGTGGACAGAACAACGAATACGACTTTGAGAACAAAAGACTTGTAATATAATGAGTTAACGAGCTGCGAAGATAATAACAAAAATAAAATATTATTCACCTAATTTGTTGTTTTTGTATTTGCTTCCTATGTTGTTTCCTTTTTGTACTTATAGTAAAAATTAATACAAATATATATTTAATTGAAGTTATACAAATACAGGAAACTAGTTTTTGTTATTAAATATAAAAAGTCAGATTAAACTAAAATCAACTTTTTCCAATCTTGTTACAATCACCAATCTGGTTTCAAAGTAATCTGAAGTCAGTTGCAACCGATACACCCTCCCCCCTCTCCCAAGGAAAAGGTTTTGCAGAAGGACCAGAAAAAGTCCTTACCAGTTTGAAACTCATACGGATCGTATTAAAGTCCAATTATGTAAAAAGCAATATGCTTAACTTTTTTTTAGTTGATAATAAGAATATGTAAACTAAAGTTATAATATACGTTTAACTCATATGAAAGTCTACTTATATCCTTTTACCAATAATAACAACATACTTGCATTTCTTTATCAATAACAATATACTTAAATTTCTTTTCCGAATAGCAATAATATATAAGTTAAGACTTGTAAACATTTTTTTAATTCAGCTACACATTACTATTACCGGTAAAAAAATGAAAATATGTTGCTATTATGGGTAAAAGACATACATATGTTACAAGTAAAAAAACCAAATACATCTATGTATCACTTACAATAGAAGTTATCAAACTGAATATAGTTAAAAATGATTAATCATCTTTACCAGATTATTTTGATTTTTTTTTGTTAATGGCAAAGCGTGCACGAGTGGGTACCAACCAAATACCACATGACTAGTCTCAAAACCAAGCTCGACGATTCTATGAATGTACCAATCTCAATGGTTCTTTAGAGCTTAGAACCGGTCATAAAATCATTGAGAAAGAATCCCAAAAAAAAAAATATTCTTTAGGTTACCTTAAATTTATAGAAAATGGCTATTTGGGTTTGTTTCCTTCATCAGATTCTGATGTGGGATGAATTGTTTAAGACATTGATTTTTTTTCACATCCCATATCGAATAAGAATTGAAAGGAACGAAATAACAAAAAGCCTATAAAAGGAACGAAGGATAAGATTTTCCACTCCCACCACCTTTGCTTTTTATCCAAAAACAAAAACATGGATAAACACTACACAAGTGTAGATTCCAAAATATCATAAGTGTTATAAAACTCAATATAAGCTCTATGCCGCCAGCGACTCAAGTTGACTTAAATCTTAGTTGGTCTTTACAAAATTAGCATTACGGAACATGTTTTAGATGTAAAAATGCATGTACATGCTTCCGTCCATGATAAAATCTCAAAATTTTCATATTAAAATGAATTAGTTATTTTCGACAAATACGTGTCCATATATGACCACACAATTTTATTCTCATACAACGAGTGGGTAAACACACCTAGTTGCCTATATTGTTAGCGATGGTAAAGTACATTGCTATTTTCTGCAACCTGTGCTTTGTCCTACACACTTGATGCAATCCTAGAAAACTACAACCTGTTTCTATTTCATTTGGAAAAACTCTAAAACAGAGACAATCAAGTGACAGCAACAAAGACGAAACATCTAAACAACATGATGAGCATGTACACTAAAAAACTAGCAGTATTTACAAAAAATCCCCCGGGCTTTGGCCGATAACAATGACAACTATACCCCTACTACGAAAGGGGCGTTAATACAAAATTATGAGAGGAAGGAAATTAATAAACAAAATCTTTCACAAACACTATGTACAACACATACATACCTCTATATCTTTTCTCCATCTCTCCATGGCCCAAGAGTTGATATGAGATCCTATATACAAAATACCACAATTAGCCCTGCCAGACACTACTTTGGTTAACCCCTATTTGAAAACAATCACTGCCTGTTTTCGTCTTTCTACTAACCGCCTGATGAAACTATGAACGCCATCTGCAAGTTGCATCAAAACCAAAAGTTAGCAGTCTGACAGTCATTAAACTAAAAAATTTATGAATAAAAAAGGGAAACAAACCTGTACATTGCTATTACACATAAACAGCAGTCCAACCTGAATGGGCCGGTCCATTTGGGTAAAAAATTAGTGGGCCAGAGGTAGGAGGGAGGTATTAGTATTAGCTATGAAGAGGGCTGATTTTGACACTGTACACCAGTAGAACTAACTGGTGGTGGTCCGGAATGTTCCGCGGTGGTTGATTCAGGTGGAGACATCCCTGTTTCAACCTTACCAGAAGAATCATCAAATGTCTTCCTATTTGGATCTAAGGAAACAGGTGCCACGTCATCGCAAGATGTCTGAGTTAGAGGTGCTCCTCTGGCTTGCAGCTTGCTTGAAGTTGTAGACAGATCAGAAGGATTTGCTTTTCGATTCTGTAGTGCCATCTTTTGAGCCACCGTTAGTTGACTTTGATTGACCAACTTTGACTTTTGCTGTGGTTGACCGGGAAACCTCTTCTGAATGAGAGGATTTAATCCGGACGGACCGCCACTTTGCAGCAAATGATGCATCTCGCCTTTCTGTGCAACAAACCCATTCGGAACAGATGGATCGCCAGGTGTCCCTTTCCCACCTCCTTTCATAACTTTAGCCCCCAGCTGCCTGCCGCCAGGTGGCTGTAACTGCTGTGGTGGACGCCGCTGCGGCTTCACCGCATTCCCGCCAGTTTGAGGATTACGCTGAGTCACAGGCGAAGAATGTGATTGTGGTTGTATCTGTGCGTTACTTTGCGGGGACGTAACCGGAAATTGAGTTTGTTGTGGTTGTACACGTGGCGACATGGGATTGGACGCAGCGAATTGTTGTTGTCGCAAGCGTTGTTGCTGGAGTTGTCTCTCTTTCATCAACCGCATTCCAAAGGCTGGGTGTTGTGCGTTTGTTGGGGGTCCCGGAAGATGATTTGGCATGTGGGGGGACATCGGGTACGGCTGGACAGGCGGTTGGGGATTCTGATTTGGAAACGAACCCATTCCGGTTGCATACGCGGGTATTCCTTGAGTGGTCCCACCTTGTGCTACCTGCTGATGATCAGGATTCTGTTTTGAAAAATCACATCACGAAATCAAAACAAAAAAAAAAAAAATCATATAACACTTGAAAAAATGAAAATGCTATAACTATAAGTATATAACTCACCCGTATCATATGCACAGGCTCGCGAGAATTCATCATGGATGGGGGGTTATTATTATTAATAGGTCTTGCCATCATCATGCCTCTGTTCATACCACTCATTACTCCCATACTGTTTCCACCGGGTAACATACGGACACCTCGATCTGAGTGGGGCCCGGGGGACAAACTTGACGGTTGCATGTTTCTAGCAGATAACATTTGATTGTAGTGTTGCATTCGGTGCGGGTCGTCCATTGGTAAGGACCCGGTTCTTGGGATCGCGTATCTTCCTTCCCTAACAGAGGGACTGATTGGAGAAGACGGGGCGGCTAAGTGGGTGTGGGTCCCATAAACCAAATTAGAAGAGCCTGGTAGTGAGGAAGATGGACTCGAGCCGGGAACGATTGGTGCACCGGTATGAGGAACTTGATAACCAGCGGGAAGGAAATCCGGGCTCGATGAAATCGGCTCACACAGATCAAGCGGCCTTCATGGGATAATTTAAACAAATTGGTAAGAACAAAAGTAGAAAAAGATAATGGCCTTAAAAAGAAAAGGCTTACGTGAGGACGGGTCCACCATTGAGGTTATTTGGGCAAACTTGAGAAAGAGCAAGTGCATGAGAGCCATGAGGTTGTTGGAGTTGTTTTGGATCCTGATTATCCTTCTGTGGAAGAAGAAAAAAAAGAAAATTCAGAAAAAGTAGTTGATTTCAAAACTCTAAAAGTATTAGAGAGAGAAAATCAGTCACCTGTGACTTCCTATGATGTAGTTTTCTTGAAATCACAATTATCTTTTCAAAGTGAGATTTGAGGGTGTCCTCTTCCATGGGTCCCTGTAACCGTTGAAACAATTGTCTTGCACTTCCCTGTGTGAGATACACCAACAAACAAAAGCAAACATCAAGATCAATCACAATTAAATTCAATATAAAAGCATGTAGCAAGAATAAATATAGAAAAAAATAATAAAATATTGCCTCTGGGATGCCAGGTAAAGTGGAGGGATAAGGCTGAGAAGACCCTGAATCCTCAGCACTATCAGCACCATCGCCCGTGCTTCTATCCATTAATATTTTATGCCGCTCTTTGCATTCTTTCGAATTGCGAGAAATGCACTTCAACATAAAATAAAATAAAAAATTAATACGTTAATTCTACTGTATGCAAAAGAGATACAGAAAATACATTTTGGAACTAGTTTAGTCACCTTAAATTGCAAAGTACTGTTGATGGCATCGCTTATGAGTTCCCAGTTGGCACCCATATCATGAACCAGCACAACAAGGGCCTGAGTGTCAAACAGTATTTTATAATTTATATGATTAAAAATATATTTGTCATAGTCACAAACAGAAACGCAAAATAAAAAAGAAATGAGAAATTTAACCTGATCTTCAAATAACGACCATGGGCTTCCGGAACCTTGCGGGCCGACAGGGGTCTGTAAAGATTGTTTTTGGAAAAAGATTAGAGCAATGTTAAAAGTATATTTAATATTTTGGCAATTAATCACTTCATAATAATAATACCTTAAGTGATTTAGCTTTCCTACCACGATCACGAACAAGTAACTTCATGAACTTATTCGGGTTGGACATATTACTCGTTTGAGAAGCCACTGAAGAACAAAAAAAATATTAATTTAATTGATATGATGTGATTGAGAAATATGCAAAATTATTATTCGAAAAAACCAAAATACCGCTGTTTCCGTTAGAATCAAATTGACGGGAATCCAGCCTCCTCTTCGAGTGCTCCTTCTGCATTTCAATGAACATGATGTCAATTATAAAGAATAATAAGAAATTATTAAACAGAAATATGATATTAGAATTTACCTGGTCATTCTGAAAACTAGAATCAAGCTGCCATCGGTGGTCAAAAGTGGATCCCTGAGATGAAATAATATGAACCTAAAAGTCAAAGAGTGAAAGTGCAAAGTAAGTGAAGAATATTTTGGAAATATTTTAGGGTTTTACCTTCTTTTTCTTTTTGGGTCTGTTTGATACTTCTGTCATGTCAAAATGCAGTTGCTTTTCATAGTCTCCAACTGATTCAGCTTCCATATTATTAGGTAGTTGATACCCACCATGTAAAGAGCTTTGTTCATCTTGAAACGAATTGGTATCACCACTTGAAGCATCTGTTCTATTTGGTGCCTGATTATTATTATTATTATAACCAGAAGTCCCAGTAAACCTAGGTCTTGAAGCAGTTCGCACACGTTTTGTTGGAATTGAAATATTTATACTGCTAGCGGGTCGTTTCCCACTTAGCACAGAAGGTTGAGTCCCGATATTTCTTTCGAGGGATTGTGGAAATGACAAATCTGCCCCTGTCTCGTATGATCTTGCACCGTATGACCTGAAGTGTGGACCGTGTTTCCTTTTCTTCTGAGTGGTTTTTGACAGCCTGCTACCTTCAAATGCCCCTGGCAAATAATATGTGCTTGTTTCTCCCTCATCCTCTTCAAGTGTATTATCTTGAGATTTAAAAGCAACATGGTTAAAACTTTACTAGATATAATTGGTAAAAAGGAGATTTGTAAGTTTCACAAACTCTTGTAATACCTGCCATGTCATCATACCCATTAGCATCCACTTCATCTTGCATGCTACTGCCAGTTCTCTACACAAGAGCAAAAAAAAAAAAAAAAAAAAAAAAAAAAACATTAGCTTAATAAGTGCTCGACAATTAGTCAAATATCTAAAATACCCTTCAATGCAACTGGCACTTTCATTGAGCAATATTTTTACCTCGCTTTGTAACAAATAAGATTCAATAGCTTTTCTATAGGCCTCAATTGCACCAGGTGGTACAACATAAAACAGGTTCTCCTACATACAAAAACAATTAATTATGTTAATAATAGAGGAAGGAAACAAATGCAAAATAGTCAAACATTGTGTCTTAAGGAAATAAAAAATATTGTCTAGAATATGCAAGTAGAGACCATTTGACTTTGTTTCTACCAATGTTGTTGTGTAGCAATGACATATTAAATGCAAGATATAGCAATGCACTTTGTTATAGCATCCTACTTCCATTTTTTTCGTATTACAACATTGTACTTTGAAAAACCTAGCCAACTATAGCAATTTCATCCATATTATTTGGTAGATTTTCCAAAGTATAACGTCCTAATAAGAAAAAAAATTAAAGTAGCATGCCATAATACAGAAATAAATGAAAGTATGTTGCTATTTCTTGCATAAACATGGTGTAATGATGATTCATACTTCTGTTAAATTATCCTCCCATGAAATGTGTGTGATGCCAAGATCAGATATCCTATCAGGAGTTACAGGAGCTTGAGCTGAGCTGTACTGAGCATTGGAGCTATTATACTCCAAGAATCTCATCCCATACTTATGAAGCCCAACCATAGAATCTTTTTTAGATCCCTCTAACTCCAACCCTTTCACCTGTCAAATCACAAATGTAACATTATTACCTTTCATCTTTCTTTCTGAATAAGATATCATTTTACAACTTATAAATTCACCTGCACTGTGTGCCAGAACTCCATCACAGATTTTGCCAAAGTATGAGCAACTTCTTTTTGCTTCCATAAACAAGTTTGTTTTTGAAATCTGACATGTGAATTATAAGCAGCTCTCTTTGAAATTTGAGCAGCTGCAGTTACCTTCCAAAGGCGCTCCTGTAAAAACAACAAACCAGAAACTATATATTTAGAAAATGAAAAATGTATAAAGAACGAAAGACATCCATTAATTAGATAAAAGAACATAACTTTAATATCAATAACAAAAGAATTTACCTGTGCAAAATCATTAGCCAGCCATGACATTTCTTCAAGAAGAAAATGCCAATGTGATTTATGATGATTCTCTGATTTCAAGACTCCAACTGATAATCCAGCTATCCTCTTACGTTTTTCCTGTTCACAAAACACTCTCAGTTACAAAAGTATTACATGGTAAAGATCAAATGGTGATAAGTTTCAAAAAAATCAGACCTCTATAATCCGGGCCTCTTCTAAAATTGAATCTTCATGTTCCTTTGTTGCCAATTTCTGATTGTTTTCAGAACACACCTTTTGCTCTGACCCAACATGTTTTGTTTCTATGTCTGAAGTAGTACAGCCATCTAAATCAACACCAGACTTCTTCAACTCATGTTGTAAGGAAGTTTCAGAATCCTTCAGACCTTCCTCTTCTTTAAGTGTAGAACCAATCTCATTGTCATCATTGTTGATGCTTAATATCTTATCATCTTTCACTGTATTTACATCATTGCCCTCCTTTGATGCTAAATTAACTTCCATAATCCCATTAGAATCAACATTCCTTATACTAGCTGGAACTTCATTCTTATTGTTACCATCTAAACTTTGACCGGAATGACTGCATGATGACTTGGAGTCAAACCCCTTTGTTTGACCGGATAAAGCCAGGTCACCAACCATGTGTGTATCCACACCAAGAGGGTTCTCAGAGCCAGACAATGTTTCCTGTTCTACATGTCCTACTGGTTCTAAAGAAGAAATGGAAAGTGGGGTTTCTTGATTTGATATCTGGGTCTGTGTACCATTTGATTTTATGTCTAAACGACTGTTGGAACCTAAATTCTTGGGACTTTTAGGGTTTGAAATAGAATTTGACAAGTACTTGTGGTCTTGATTTTCTGCATTATGTAACGATCCCTTGGTGTCCCTGCCAGCATGGCGATTTGGCCTAGAACGAATCCTCCGTTTATATGATTTTTTGGGCAGTTCAAGAGGAACAGATTCACCAGATTCTTTATTGAGTCTTCTTTCAACCTCACGGAATTTATTGTCACCATCAAATAACATAAGATTATCAGCACTATTAGGTTCACCAACTGAAAGAGCTCCTAGTCTCCCACTGCTTTCAACAGAATCTCCATGAGGTGAAGCGGTTATTGCAAAACTGCCTTTCACTTCACTGTGATTCCATGAAAAAGAAAAGAGTAAGTTTATTAATAGTGAAGATGATATTACATTAAAACAATAGATATAAACCTTGTCACAAACTGCTCAGGATGTTGATCTGTGAGAGACGTGGACTGCAGGCTAACTGATGCTGCAGTTCCAACTTTCAAATCTAATGGATCACCACCCTGCAAATAGCAAGAAACTTATCACATACATATACGTAAGATGCATCAAAACTTTAAAAAGAAACTAAAAATGTATGAAAAATGACAAAGTGGGAATACCTTCTGTAAAAAGTCTAATTCTTTTCTGAATTTCTCGGCGGCACTGAAAGTCTCCCTGCAATATATTTATATAACGTGAGTTTGATTTGAAGAAAAGAAAAAAAAAAAAAAAAGATTAATAAAGAAGAACAATCACTTGTACCTAAGCTCTGCTTGGGTTTTTTCAAGATCTGATGATTGGTGTGAAGATGGTGCAGAAGAAATTTCAACTCCACCATCAATAACTCCTCCCATGGAATCCACCCCAGCATTGACTAAAAGCAAAGATCCTGAAGCACATCCATGCATGCCCAATATAATCACCTACAAGAGTTTCTCTCCCATTGATTCAAGAACTAAATCAAAGTAAATGGAGAGAAAGAGAAAAGAAACATGATCATACAGATATTGTAAGATCTAAGCCAGATGAAAGGGTGAGAAGAGGAAGTTATATATCACTTAATGAATGCACAAAAGGAAAGAAAGATAAAAGATATAGCACGCGGTATCCATGGGCCCAACATTCCAAGCATTGAATGAAGTTAAAAAACAATGCAAACAAACTAGGAAACTTTCTAAATATCGTGTCGTTATTAGTGTAATCATAACATTCTAAATTTGAAACCATTCAATTCGCTAACCCCGGAAAGATTATTCAATGATTAATCGAATCCAATCAAGGAATCCAAGTCCAGTTAACTAGTCATAATGGACCGTGACCTAATTCAACTGAAATGAGTACAATTTATATGAGTGATCTGCAAACTCCAACCAATGCAACCCCATTGTTCACTACACTCCATGACAATGTTCAAGAGCTATTATAAACATTCATAATCTCAAATGTAAAAGCTCCAATGACAAATAGCATTGAAACACACCATGCTCAACAAAATAAAACAGAACAACCCTAGTTTTAGTTACTTGGCATTTGATCAAGTATGATGCATGCATTCAATCAAATTGCAACAATACAACACTGCAAATGCATAATCACACATTCACTGCCTTACGATAAACCCTAAAAACAAATCCCGTATGGTTCCGGGTCTAGGGTTTACGCAGCATATAACATTACGTCCAATTCTAGGGTTTCTGCGAGAAATACCTGAATTCCCAGGAGCTCTGCAACAATTCCAGGCTTTCAAAACTTTCCCCCCTCCTCTTACCCTTCTCCTTCTATATAAGTTGCACCAATTTTCAAATATCAACCGTATTTTGCCCTAGGAATACAGGACACGATGACATATGATTTGAGCACCCCTTTTTTTTGAAATTAGAAACCCTAATCACTCCCGAGATTATGCATACCTAATATACATGTGTTTATTTGGTATGTAGATTTGTGTACACAAATGTTATGTGTCGAAAATGTTCGTTCTGGTTCTTCTTCGAGCTCGACTTTCTCTCTCTTGAGCTTTCTCTCTCTAAGATTTGTAAAAACTACTTCGTCCTCTCTGTGACTAGTGGGCTGGACCTCTGCAAATGCAAACGATTTGGGCCGGGTTAATTATGATTATTTTGTTTTGACGTTGATTGATTCGGTTCCTGATTGTTTGACTTTCTGAGAACTGCTTTTCAAGATGGTTACTCAATCTCCTATTTGATAGTGTTGTCTTTTTTCAAATGAAATAATAATATTTTCCGTAATTTAAGTGCCATATTATTCATCTACACAAATTCAAATGTTTTGAAAGGCTTAAAACTTGTTAAATAATAATATGATCATACAAAATATAATTTCTACAACAAGAAAGTTTATATTTATAAATAAAATAATTATGTGTATTTGTAGATATTTTAAATGATTTTTTATTTTATATTTTTAGACTTTTAGCAAATACATAAACATAACATGGACAACAAAACACACTGATAGAATTCGTACAGTCTTATCGTTTCTCTTTCCTTCCTTGTTATTGTCATTTACTTTGTCTGCTGTTCTAAAAAAATTATGATAGTAAAAAAAATTACCTTTGTTCTTCTCAGACTTCCCTTCTTTGGACCCTTCTACCAACTAGTGTAATGTTTGTGCGTTGTTCATCTTAAATGGTTATACAATACGTTTCATAGTTTGAGAAGCAACCAAATTTTTAATTTATTTTAAAGTCCTTGGAAAACATAAATATAACAAATAATAAATTAAAACTTATGTATTTAACAAGCAAGTTAACAAAATTAAATTAAAAATATATATATGATAGTAAATAGTATTATTGTTTGCGTTAATTAAAAAGAAAATGGTTATTATAAGAAATGAAATTTTAATATTAACTAAATAACTAATAAGCTAATTTAAGTAAAGTAAAGTTCATACAATATAAATATCAAATATATTCATTATTCACAATTAGCTAATCTTAATTTCAAATAACATAAATATTATAAAGATTTGAGAAACAAAATATAAATATGATTCAATGAATAAATACCTAAATGTTGAAGGCACGGTACTTCTTGCTGCGAATGTGACTTTCAACAACGAATAAACATCAAACCTAGCCACTACAATTGATTAAATGCATGTCAATCAATGCATAACTTATTCATGTACAACTCCGGGTATTAGTTTTTACCTAAAATGAGTTTTATTCCAAACATAATAATGTTCGTAAATATTACTTAATTTTGAAAAATAGTTTATCATAAAGTGAGTATGGTGATCGTGCAGCCGTGAGAAGTTCGTCAACTCTAAAGATCCGTTTATGGTTATTTTTATGAGGGGTTTGAGCAAGGTTTCTACACACACACACACACACACACACACACATATATATATATATATATATATATATATATATATATATATATATATATATATATATATATATATATATATATATATATATATATATATATATATATATATATATATATATATATATTAGGTACCTTTTGAGGGTCGTGCTTAGCACGACCCGTGAAATGTAATTTGGTATTTCCTTCACTACAAGTGTGATAAATAAAACCATTTCTGAAAAATGCAGGTAAGATCCTATACCAAAGAAAAAGAAATCAAAGTAATATCCTATAAAAACAAGTTAATGGAAGTATATTGGTATTCCTTGCATTCAATTTCAATAACAAATCTTCTGACCAAGAAAAAAACTTTAGCGTACCAGACTGGAATCCTAAAATGGCTCCTCCATAGATGGAGAATTGAGACAACCGAGAGACAATAACTTTCCAGGGCTCTTTTCAGTGACGATGATGAGAAGAAATTTCCATCTTTTGTACCGACGAGAGAATGAGAACAAGTCTATGTCCCATATTTTTTCCACTTCTTGCTTGGCTTTAATAGTCTTTGTGGGTTTATCTGCTACATAATTACACGTTTTTATGTATACACATGCATGCACGAGTTTTTTGTATGAAGGTCTAGCACATTATTTCCTACATTGTAAAGTTTGCTTCGAGTTCCTGCACTGGTCCAAACAAAATCAAATATTGGTTACATCAAATTCTACCGGGTAAGATATCAAATATTTGTCCATTAATTTATGTTCAAACTTTGGGGTTTTGATTCAATGTGATTATAATATTGACAGTGCTATTCTCTAAATTTTGTTGTTCATTTTCCTTTTAATTTGTCATAAAATATGTAGAAATCAGATTTTATGAAAGTATGATGCTATTTTTCACATAGTTTCTGATTTTCTTTTGGAAATTTTCTTGTTTTTTATCAAAAATATGTACAAAATTAGATTTCCTGAAAAGTAAAAATGTTATTTTCTACATATTTTCTAAAAATTTCATTTTCCAGGAAAATGCTTCTTTATTCGTTTTCATTCCTGTTAGTTGGTCATTTTCTAAAGTTATTTTGTATATTAGCATATTTGAATCCTATATTTTATTATTGACCTGATGCACCTGATGGTGTAGTACCATATTAACATCCTACTTTTTATATACCAAGGCAGGAATCCTGATGAAAATAAGCAAGCCCTTAAGCTATTATAGTTATGATGCGAAATCTGTAAATCCAATTTCCAATCAAGCACCTAACATCTGGTCTCAACTGCACATAATTAACTACCAAATTAACACGTTTTATATATATAGTCTCTCCTTGAAGTATTAATGAAGAAAGAAAGTTTCATTAGAAATTGGTCCAATTTGGAATGAAAATTAGCTAAACTAAATCTCCAACGGATCACTACAACTACATCTATAACACAATAAATAGGGGGTGAATGGATAGTAATTTAGTGCCTCTTAGATGAAATTACCAAACACCCACATCAATATTTCCCAACAAAAACCCGATCCTGGCATCATTTACACGTTCTCGACAGTTTCATGTGCAACAAAGAGTTCTTCTCTTTCATTCTTAATGTTGCTATCTAAATCTTGAAAGAACGGATTTAAAGGACGTACTATAATCTTTTTTGTCTCCAAATAAGAAATGATAAAAAAGTAGTAAAGTTAGAAACTTCAGTCATCCGAATAGAAAAGAGGAGCAACATATTAATCATACACCTGATAATGAACTATAAAATATCGCACAACTTCAAACGAGAAACTAACCTCCAAACCATTATTATTCAACATTATTCCCCTATGGTCAATAGGGTGGGGGAGTTTACCTGGATATAGAGGTAGAAAATGAAAGTTTGCTTAGTTCCTGAAACTTTCACCGGTAACACTTCCCAAGCTTAGTATGCAGCCTTTCGGTAACCTGGAAAAGTGATAATGTCCATCGATAGAAGCAGTTTGGTATTTAAGACCATAATAGAAACAGGGAGGCTTCTCTTCTCCTCGTGGCATAATCATTATAAATGTTAGAAGAATGACAATTACAACCCAAAGAAATCAAGAAAATAAAAAGCTAAAAACAACTATAACAAGCATAATTTACCATAACAGCGAGACCTCGATACGAATTTGGTATTCAACCAATTTGCCTGTTAAACAGTGCAATTGGGCAGCAAGACTCATCTTGAATATCCAAACTTGGTAGACCCATATCAATGTGAAACTGAATTCGAACCAGCGACCACAGAAGTGGAAGAAGTTAAATGGTGTTGCCAGCGAGGGCACCGGAACACCTGAGATCACCAAAAAATTTGAAAATAAAAACGCCAGCGCCGTCATCTTATTACAAAACCCTAAAAGTTGAATTAGAAAGAAGATCGATTGGAAATATACACCTACTTTCAAACAATCGTTTATTAAGTGGCTTCAATTTCGAACTTCGGTCTTCTTGCACCAACTACAAAAATATAAAACTCCACGATGTAAAATGAATCAAGCGAACGGTTTCTTAGAAAAGATGGGAAAATCGATTGAAGCTTAGGGAAGAAAACCTGAGATTTCCTTGAATTGGCTGGCGTATGGAGGAGAGAAGATGGAGAATAGCAGTGGTGATGTATGAGAATAGTAGGTGGAGAGAATGGAGACCAGGTGTCCTCGATGGGGGAAACGTGGCAAGGAAACTTGACGCTTAGCACCATGACTTCCCAATCTCTTCAGCTAGCGATGCCAGGTGTACCTCTTTGAAACTTTGCGAACACGTAAAACACGCAACAAAAATCCCTTGTTAAAGCTGAAGCTTCGAAGGTACGCAAAACACGCGCTCATAAAAGAGAGCACGCGCTCTTCTAATAGCAGGCCTCTTCGACTTCCTTGATCCATTTGCCAAAATTATAAGAATACCGACGATTGTATATAATATATATATATATATATATATATATATATATATATATATATATATATATATATATATATATATATATATATATATATATATATGGAAGGGTTCAAATGAGAACCACTCAAAGGTTGAGAACCACTAATTCACAGTTTAATAATGTTGTATTTTTATTTTTAACACTTGTTTTTTATCAAAATAAAATTACCAAATACATAAAAATATATAATTATCCTTCCTTTGCTATTAGATATAAATATTGATGTGTTTTAAAGAAAAAATATTTTACGTTACAGTATTCACAGTTTAATAACTAGAAATTTTATTATATTGTAAATATTGTAAAACATATTAAAAAAAATAAGAAAATTTATTATGTTTGATGTATTTTCATATAATAAACAACTGTGAAAAAACAAAAAAGCGAAAAAAAACATGATTCTTAATGTATGAATATCGGTTCTCACGGTTCTTAACATTTTAGTGGTTCTCATTTGAACTCATTCATATATATATATATATATATATATATATATATATATATATATATATATATATATATATATATATATATATATATATATATATATATATATATATATATATATATGCTTCGTATACATTGTTGATGGAAAATTAAAGACATTGAGATGGGTCTTGTAGTGCTCTGTGTGGATTCATTCGGCCAATAAGATGCATTAAGAATGTTGCGGTACTGAGTATAGATTGGAAATGAAACGGTTAGTGAGAGGAAAGTAGACAATTACAATGTGTTATCAATGGTGAGTAGTAACAGACTAATAAGAAATTAGGATTTTCTAACATGTGCCCTAAGGGCACACGTAAGAGTCATTATTTATATTGAATATTCTTATTGGAACTAGCATTTCATATTAATTAGCTTATGTTTTTTATATTTTTCTTGATTTATCCTTTTATTAATGTCTTATAATATTTCATCATTAATATGAAATGCTAGTTCCAATAAGAATATTCAACATAATTAATGATTCTATTCATGGTACAACTTATATTAATTAATGGTACATACCTAATGTACAATAATTAGCAAAATCGTTTCTAGCATATTTACTTAGATATTATACTATTTGTAACATATTAAATTTATTTCTCTATTACTATCTAGATGGAAAAAGGAACTAATCTGTTTTCAAATGTTAAAACATCTTACTTCTATTTCGTGGGAGTTACAATATAAAAGTCATAGAAAATATATAATATAATGTATTAATAGAATAATTTAAAATATTTTATGTATCAAATATATGCTCTTGGTAGTTTAGACCCCCTCCTTCTGCCCGCTTAAACTCATTTAGATATTTAATGTACTTTATGTAATTGTATCATCCATGACCATTTGTTAATAGAGTGTTTCTTATTTGTTACAAATCACAACTTTATATTCATGATGAACATTTTTATGCTATATACAAATGAAATGACATTGTAGGCAACCTTCAACACTTATACCATACATAGTTAAATCTAGATGGCTAAATACTTGCAAGCTTTGTAATGGATTAATTTTTAGAGAGAAAGAAATCAAGCAACTAGCTCTGAGGAATAATGTAATGTATTAAATTCACTTAATTAAGCCAAATCAAACCTTTAAACTTACTATAGCAATATGTAATCCAATAAAAACACATTAGCTAACTAAATAAAAAAGATTCCCCAACACATACAACCCTCCCTAAACACCCAATATTTTGATACATCCATAAAAAGCCAAAGGAACAAATAAACAAACAGGCCAAAATATTGCTTTCGTAAACCTGGAAACCTAGCTCAATCTGACGACCCACCCAAACCAAAGTCATAGGATACAAATTAGTACCCCTTATCAATGTCTGATTTTGTTATCACAATGTTGTACCCGTCGAACGTTCACTAAAAATTGTAAACCCGATTCAAATGTCAACTTACAAAAGGGCGTAAAAGCAAGTCCAAATCCAAATCATGTTGATCAAATATATCTCAAGTGCAAACTAATTCAAAATCACCACCAAGCTAAATCTCAACTTTAGTTGGACCATATTATTCCATTTTGTTGAAACATTATCCACAACATAACTACTATCCAAAAAATAATAGATCGAAATAACCAAAAAGCATCCCCATCTCCCTAAATCCCACCACAAGTAATCTTCCAAATCCATAAACATACATGAAAAAACTCTAACAACTTAGTGAAGATCGTCCATTTTCTTCTCCAATGCACATGCCTTCTGTAACAAAGATCCAACTCGTGTCACTATAAAAATATACACCGGGCCTACTTTTAATAATCCCCAACACACAAAGTCTCACGAATCAAGTAGCTAACAAACTTTACCCAATCTACACATCATTCCATACTTCTTTCTAATTATCGTTGTCAAACTATTTAATCAAAATATATTTAATCATAAATTTTCACTCCTTGAGGTTATTCAAAAGCACCCAAGATCTAGGTCTAGAGTGTGACCCACCTCCTTTCCATTATGACATTCTTACAACCACCCTTAATTCCTATAAGTTTTTTTTTCTAGATTTGCCCATTACTATGAAAATTCGATATAAATACACTACATCTATTTGGCCAAAAGAGCCAAGTTAGTCGAAAAAAAACTATAAACTCCTAAATCACAAACATCCTCAAGCACACACATTCTCCTATTCAACCTAATCTACTATCTTTAAGATTTTTCCTTTTAAAAGCATATGCCTAAAACTCTTTAAATCTTTAAGCACCCCACACGAACTTTAAACATACAAAATAAGTATATTCACAAACTGCCCATAACGGAATTTACCAATTATTCCAACACCTAAAGACTAAAACATTCACTTCCCAAAAAAAATTTTGTATAAAATTCTAATAAATAAAGTTTCAATCCACATTGTTAAACATATTGCATCCAACTGAGATCCCCCAAATAGATACATGCAAATTTTATTAGATTGTATTGCACAATCCTTGTCATATTCATGATTTCATTGTAATCGACTTTGTATTAAAGAATCACTCGTAACAAGAAGTATCGGGCACAGAAAGAGAATACTCCAAATCCAAATTAATTAAAACAATATTCCAAACCCTAAGAATTACTCATTTGATAGTTAATTACCAAATATTTCATATAAAATGAAAAGTAAAAAATATATATGAAATAAGAAGCTTATACAAAGAATTACGTTTGAAAAAAATTTCCAATATTTATTTCAGGATAATGTCATTATTTAGCATCTATTGTCACGTATTTACGTTATCCTTTATTGTGTAGTCTATATTATTAAACTTTTAGTAATCTTTTTCAAATAATGAAATAAACCACTATCTATTTGATTCATAATAAAAGACAAATTTGCAAATTTGTAGATTTCCAATATTTATTTGGATTTGGTCCAACAAGTTTAAAATTTGTAGATTTCGTCCTTATCAACAGGTTTCTTTACGAATGTCCATTCCAAAACTGAAAAAAAACTATCATACCCCTTTCATGAACATTTTTATATTATATTGTTATTTATTAATTATTATTATTATTAAAATAGAATAGGCTCACCTATCTACACATACTCTCTCTCGCTAATTCATTTTCTACAAGTTTTTTTTCTTATTACGTGTTGGTACGATATTTTATCATGCAAACAAATATCAACTCATACTTAGTAATACGGACAAATACAACATCATTCAAACATATTTCAATAATAATCATCAAGAGAACATCATATCTGAAAGTTTGTCGAGCATAAACATCATATTTTCAAAAATAAACATGTTAATATACTCATGTACGCCTGAATTCAGATACAATATGTTCATAAAAAACATAAACCATGAACATGAATATCACATCAGATCTGATGAATAACTGCACATCCATATGTTAGTTTTCGAACTCATACATATATCCATCGAATTTTCGAGTTTTCAAAGCATTCTATCAAGAAAAAAATTTCAAAAACATACCACAAATACTTTGAACATGGTATAAAACTTGAAGGATATAGAGATAAGGAAGAGTTCCTTCAGAAATCGGTAAATAAGAAAGAAAAACTTGAATCTTTGAAGCCTGAGGCCTTTCTTCAATGTGTAAAAAGCATTGTCATGTGAGTTCTTTGTTATTATGCAGTGGTCCTTGATTTATTTCAAAAGTTCTTGACCAAGAAAGATGAAGAAGATGATGTATATTGAACTTGGAACAACATTGGTGAATGATTGAACAAGAAAGCTTGAATTTATCTTGAGTCCTGATGTTGAAGCCAAGTTAGAGAACCGTGAGAGGAGAGGAAAATTTTTTGACTTTTTATTGGGTAAGTTGATGTTCATAGTTGAACGGGAAAAGAGAGAAGATAAAAAAGAGTGTATAGAAAGACTTTAAACAATAAAATAGTCTTTTTAATTTTGAAATAGATCAGATCCCACAACCTGATGAAAGAGGCAAAATCTACAATTTTAAAACTTGATGAATAGAAATCCAAAAAAATAACAAACCAAATGAACCAATTTTACAATTTTGTTAGAATAAAATGAAACATAAAAGATTGAATAAACAAAAATATATTCTTTTAAAACGTAATTCGTGATTTTGCTATAAATATAAATCCAATTTCCAAATACTAACATATAAAAGGTCTAATATGATTTTTTTTTTTTATATAAAATCAAGAGGCCGAATGAAAATTAGAACACGTGGGATGAAAGATTGAATCCATGAGGTTGGTTTAAGAATTTATAGCGGTGCTTGTGCATGCCACGCCCAATCGCACTGAAATCCTAATCTCGCTACTTGAACTTTTTGCATAGTACCGACTTTGATATTGGCCGTATCCTACTTACTTCACGGATTCGATAGCTCAACAGCTTGAGAAAAACCCTTTTCTCAGTCAATCGTTTCCGGTCACCGGTCGGTTCTCTCATCTCTGGTTGATCGCGAAAGATGCATCAAGTGGTGGTGGTGCCGTATCCAGGCAGAGGCCACATAAACCCTCTGTTGAACTTTTGTTACTTTCTATCTTCTCGGTTGAACCAACATAATCACACCAGCATTTTCACTGTCATCGTCACCGAGGAGTGGCTTGGATTTATCGATCCAGATCTGAAGCAGGGTAACATTCGGTTTGCTACTATCCCTAACGTCCTCCCTTCCGAGCTCAATCGTGGTTCCGACATGATAGCATTCCTCACCGCTGTTAAAATTAAAATGGAGCGTCCTTTCGAGGAGGTGCTTGACCAGATGGAGCTTCCCGCGGAACTCATCATAGCCGACGCGAGTATGTCCTGGCCGTTTGAAGTAGCTAACAGGAGGGACATCCCGGTAGCAGCATATTGGCCAATGTCCGCCGCCATGTTTTCCGTTCTGCACCATATCGATCTTCTTGAATCGCACCATCACCTTTACGTCGATGAATCGGGTGCGATCTCTTACATCTCGTAAATTGCTGGTATTTCATGAATCCAAATAATCTTCAACTTTACCTCAGATAAATTCCACCAAAATTGCAGTAATAGATTTCAATTTCTTCACACACATTTCAAACCAATACACCTTTATAATAGTTCTCGAATTGTTGCAAATACAGAATCAAACCGCAAAGTTCGAATTTATAAGAACTCTTATCGATTTTTTAAGTTGATAGCTAGTAGTAGTAACACAAAGTAAGTTTTCATACTCATCATCGACTCAAATCGAACTTTACCAAAGATACTTTCCAAATTAGCTTAAATTTTCCCATGTCAACTAATCTGAATTAAAAAAACTAATCGATCTGATCAAATTTGAGCTTCCATCTCCTCAGTTGACCTTTTTAGCTCTGCTGCTCAATAGTTACATAATATTTTCATTTGTTTGTGCAGAAAGAGGACACGAGCACGTAGACTACATTCCCGGAATACCTTCGTTGACAATAGCAGATCTTCCGATGGTATTGCATGCCAAGTTCGGCCATATGCTCAAGGGCTTGGTACCTAATATTCTCGAGGTAACCAAAAAAGCAAATTATGTCTTATTATCAACCATCTACGAGCTAGAATCTAACGTCATCGATGCCCTAAGGGCCAAAATACAAATACCCATCTACACGTCTGGACTAAACATACCTTACTCTCAAATCGAACCCAATCTCACATCAACCGGAATTATAAGCTGGTTAGACTCCAAGCCTCCAAGATCCGTCTTGTATGTTTCTTTAGGTAGCTATTTATCGGTGTCGAGTGCTGAAATGAGTGAAATCGCAGCGGGTTTAACGCAAAGTGGTGTTAACTTTTTGTGGGTTGCAAGAGGAGAAACCTCGCATTTAAAAGAAACGTGTGGTGAAAAAGGGATGGTGGTGAAATGGTGTGACCAATTAAGAGTTTTGTTACATTCTTCAATAGGAGGGTTTTGGACACATTGTGGGTGGAACTCGGTGAAAGAAAGCTTGTTTTCAGGTGTGCCGATGTTGACTTTTCCTATATTGCTTGACCAACCACTTAATAGTAAAGCCATTGTTGAAGATTGGAAAGTCGGATGGAAGGTTAGGAAGGAAATGGGAGGTATCAAGAGAGACGATATAGCGAATGTCGTAAGAGAGTTTATGGATTCGAAGAGTGTTGAGAGGGTAGGGATGATGGAGCGGGCGAAGAAAATTCAAGAAATTTGTCAAAGTGTTGTTGACGGTGGATCAACCGAGGAAGATCTTAAAGCGTTTGTTAAAGACATGGTAACGAATCAAAGATCTTAATGGATTTATTAGACTGCGTTTGTTATATGAGACAAAATTGGATCATCTGTTAACGAGTTTTGGATAATCTTTCTAAGGCTGTGGGGTATGCCGCACGCGGCCCCCCCTGCGTCCTCCACGTCAGCGACGAAGACGCGGCAAACACCGCGCCCCCCCGCGTCCTCGACCATTTGCGTCCCGACGTCGTCATCCGGCGAACGTTTGAAGACGGCCAAAATTCAAACTTTATAGCCGTTGTTAGCCGTTGGAAATAAAAATAAAAAAAAAATTAATTTTTTTTTACATATTATAAATACATACCACACACATCTTATATTTTACACACACACAAACACAAATTTCTCTCTCAATTTTACTAACCATTTCAAGATGGAGAACGATCCGAACACCCCTCCGTCAAATCGGAACACGCCCTGCGGCGAATTCAACTACAACTTTTCCACGAATTGCACATTTACGAGTATGCTTACGGGTTCGTCGCAACAACCACAATACCCGTATCCATATCCACCACCGAACCAATATCAATACCGCCACAACCTTACCCGTACGCACCCTTCCAACAACCGTTTCTATCACAATCGCCACCGCTTCCATCACCACCGCCACAAGCATCACCTGAAGAGGTCGTGATGGAAACACAAGCCCCCGCGTCTTCCTCCAAAAAAAAAAATAATAATAGACAAAAGAACAAAACGCGAAACGCGCAAGAGGCGAAGGTGCCGTGGACGACCGACGAAGAGGTTCAAGTGGTTCGCTCGTGGCTCGCTATTTCCATGGATTCGCAAAAAGGAAATAGCCAAAGTTCCACATCGTTGTGGGAACGCATTTTAGTCCACTATCACACGGCGATGGGTCGTGGGGTGTACCGAAACAACGACGGTATTAACGGGAAGTGGCGGAAACTTCGTATCGAGTGCACCAAGTTCAACGGCATTTACAACAACTTGGTGAACATGCGACGAAGTGGCGAAAACGAATTCGGGATTTTCACAACGGCTATGGAACAATATGGGCGAGTTGTCGGGAAACCTTTGAAGCATATGCGATGTTGGGAGTTGATGCGTCCCGGTCCTAAATGGCTACTAACTCCCGATTCGCCTCACTCGAGCACGGGTTCCAAACGTGGGAGGACCCCGGATGACGATATTTCGGATGCTCGAGACCCGATCGACCTCGACGACGACACCGAACCACAAACTGAGATGCCTCCGCCTCGACGCCCCATCGGCCGCGACCGAGCGAAAAGAGCAAGCCGAGATGCCTCCGGCTCGTCTTCGAAAGACGATGTTGAGGAAAAGGTCGACCGGCTCGTTGAACAATTCTACCGCCACAACGAAATTGCGGAATCGCGGTTGGATTACGTGTTGTTTAGCCGATCCGGGACCGAAGAGGACCTCGAGGCGATCCGATTGATGACGGAAAACGACGCAAGAAATATTTTAATAAGTAGTTTTTTTTAAAAATTTAGGAGTTGTCGTTTTTATGTTTTTTTTTCGTGCAATGTCGTTTTTATTTTTATTTTTATGTAATGTCTTTTATTTAATTTTAAATGTTTGGTTTTAATTAATTTTTAATGTTTGGTTTTAATTAAGAAAACGTAAAATATAAATGTGACGTGGAAATTAAAATGGTAGTCATGGGAGTCTTGCACACCCCTAGTGGGTGTCTTGGAAGTCTTTGTGACGTGGCGATGACATGGCGGTAGTCATGTGTTATCATGGGTGTCTTGCACACCCTTCAGCCTAAGGTTACTTTCTCACGATGACGTCGATTATGTCTTTTGTGTATATAAGACATCGAAAGCTTGTCACTTTCCCATCTTGTTTTATCTTTTTTTGGTGACTCTTTGTCTCGATGATTTATCTTCTTTTTTGGTGGGACTCTATGTCTCAATGAAATCATTGTTACTCTCAATTTAATGTGTTGTGTTATACATAATAATGGGGTTTTATAGACATGAGAAGTAATCAACCAAGTAAATAAGATACTTGTAATGATTTGTATTTTTTTTGAACCGGCAAATATTACAACACCTATATACCTATATCGTAACCTAACCCACTTAATCTACTAGTGAGATTTGAACCCAAGACCTCAAGAAGGCCGGATATTCGTCTGTGCCACTAGATCACAAGGTCTTTGATTGTAACGATTTATATACATAACAAAAAGCAACCAAATGAATAGTTGCTTTACCATTTATGGGATCTTTATAGATCCAATCCGATGATCATGACGGATATATATATATATATATATATATATATATATATATATATATATATATATATATATATATATATATATATATATATATATATATATATATATATATATATATATATATATATATATATATTAATTTGTAACTCGAGTTTGTGAAGAGGACTTACAGTTCATTTCGTTTTACTTTTATTAAATTAAGATCATAGTATAATTGTTAAAACATTTGATACAAAATGCATATAAGCTTCTATTTGGAAATAACAATTTTTTATTCTTCTTATAACAAACTTTTATATTTACATTTTTCCTCCAACTAATTTCGAATTAATTGTTTTCATCCTATTTATTATAAAATTATATTATTGGTATTTTGTAAGTTGTGATTCCGGTCTCTTATTATATTTTAAAATTACATTTTCCGTCCCTTACATAATTGTTTTTATAGTTTTCATTTTCATTAATATTAGTTTTTATTAATTTTTATTTGTAGCATTGTACCAAATATGATATACTTTCAAATTTTATTTATGTCCGTCTCCTCCATACGTAATTATTAATAGAGAAACTTTATTTTTTTATACTTTTATGATCCACTTTGCAAAATGTTACCTTGGGACCTCTAATTTTTTCATCACCCTACTTATGTTCTTATTTCTTGGAGGTGATAAAAGATTAACAAACGTTTGAATGTAATTAGAGTTGTTCTGTTGCTTGATTTTATATGATCAAAATATGTTTGTTCAAGATCATCACTGTAAAACTGTATAAATTAGCATCATTGTGGTAGGAAGTAGCATTGCGGTTTGCAATTATGGGCTATGGTTAAAAATAACTATGTTAAAAGTTGTCTCAAAAATTTTCGAGCTGCGTTTTTCAATATACCGGGCTTCCGCAGCATCGTGCAGATGGTCCAAACCCTAGTTTTGGGTTAAATTTTATTTGGCATCTCACTTTTTTTTATTTACCATTTTTTGTCTTTTTGATTCAAAAGTTATAGAATTTAGCCTTATATTTTTTTAAAAACAATTTTAGCCCAATTTCTAAATGTTTTTATGAGTTTGATTCATTTCTTTTACAACTTTAGCCCAATATCTATACTACCTTAAAAAAGAAAAATGGTTTCTAAAAATGGAAACTCTTAAAATTAAAATGTCCAAATAAATATGCACAAGGTACACATTCTAATGCATATAACAATTTCCCCTGAATAATTCTAATCTTATCTGCTCTACGCTTTGAAATTTAAAACAACTAGGGTCCACAACCACTACCACAATATCACACGCTGAATCCCCAAATTCTCTCCTTCTCTCCCTCTAAACCCCTAACTCATCAAGCCCTCGATTACGGATCTCAGCAACCTCTAACCATTAGTCACCGCGGTCACAACCTTCCTCCGCCTTCGACCATCTCAGCAACCTCTACAAGACAAGCCAATCACACACGAAGCCTATAAAAATCATCTAAAACATTAAATAGTCGATTGCTTTAGTGTTTAGTAGTTGGTTGTAAATTTAGTGGTTTTTATTTCAATGGATTATCATTATTATTATTAATTTTCTAATGAAAGTTTTTGTTTTTATGATTGCTGCCCTTTCTAGAATTGAAGAATTTTTGTTTGAAGACCGTGTCTTGAACTGGATGCTATTATTGACAAATCCTCATAAATTTTCTCTTTTAACCTGATTTCTAACCCCAGGGTAATGTTTCTATGTTCGATTTCTATGATATTGCATCTACTAGATCTTCTGATTTTATATAATATAGTCTAAAAGTTGTTGGGTTTTAATGGGTTAATTCACGTCCTTTAACATATTTGGTGTTTATTTCTTTCAGTTCATTAGGTAAACTCATAAATGGTTCCAGAAATTTTCTCTTTTTAACCAAATCAGATGATTACAAAGTAGTCAAGCTTTCAGGCCTTAAAAGACCACCCACATATGTGGTTAAATGGTGGCTGCAAATTTTTGATTTTGGTTTTTCTAGAGACGTGGATTCAAATGTCCAAATTTTTATTTAATTTGTTACTCTGTTTAAAATTTTTTTTGGCAGGGATGTGCAAAGATTCGAAGGATTTTTCAAGAGAACGAAATAACTATTGATGGATGATAATGCATCAAAAGACATCAACTTTTGTTTCCCATGTGAGTAGCATTTTCTTTAATGTAGAGAATTGGAAACTTTAACAGTTGCTACAGTTGGAATTCACAAATAAATACTCTTCTTTCTAACCCAGAATAACATCAAGAGAAATGATATCCTTCATTAAAATATCATTAATCTTTATTTATGTACAATACCCCTATTCTCATCTCTATATTTAAGGTAAAAAATACTTTGAACTGACTTTTTATGTATGAGAGAGTGTTAGGCATCATAATAATCTGTTTTGTCACATTTTTTGCTTGGTTTTCATCAGGGTTTCAGCCACACAACAATTTTTATGCTATTTTTTCGAATTGTTATGCTAAAATATATTGTATGAACATGTTTTTTTAGTAGCCTGATATGCTCTTAAAATATCGTATTTGTTCTCATTTTCAGTTTTGAAGTGGTCACCATGATTGAAAAGTCAACGAATCTTTACTGGTACAAAAGGGTATGTATATATACTTAAAGAAAAACAAGCAATACTGGAATTGATGCTTTTGGTATGGATTAATGTTATTGGATATTCTCTATAGGAAAAAATCAATAGAAGAATCACAATAGTGAATAAAATGAGGAAGTCCTCAAGACATTCAAGGAAATAACGACCCACGGAAAATAAGGAGATCAAAATTGATGCTTTTCTGGTAAGTGGATTAATGTTTTTCTTTGATAAAGAGATGTAAGTAGATTGAACCTATATAAAAAAAACGTTGTCTTTATTCGTAAAATAAGTGAAGTATGTTGTTATTTGTTGGATTCTATACAGATAAAAGAACAAGAAACAGCAACATACATCTATTGGTGTGATTTTTTTAGATCTTACTTTCATTTTTACAATAAGAAAAACATTGGAAGTATAATGCTACAGTCAGGTAAAGTTTTCATTCTATAATGCCTTAAAATGAAAAAAATCTATAAATATAATGTTTTAATTAAAAAATAGAAATAGGGTGCTATAATATTAAAATAAGCGAATGTATATTGTTATTTCTTGCATTTAGTCCTTTTACGTGAATGCAGAAAATAACAAGATACTTATATTGGATTTTGAGGGAAGGTACTACATTTTTCTAAAGAATTTTAACTTAAACCTTCTTATATGTCATGCATCTGTAGTCGGGTGTCATGAATTTTTAGTTGTTATGTCTCGGGAGTTGGAGGTTGGGGGACATATATTTTGACATTGTTCAATCCTTTGATTACTAGATCTGATAAAAGGTAGAACACTCTATGAAACTTTTAACTGAAAAACCTGCCTAATGTGGAAAACTTTCATGCTAATGTTCTAATTTCTCTAATACTTTGTTTCTTTCAGGCCTTGTGTGTTTTTTTCGATGCATGTGGACAGTTATGAAAATTTTAAATTGATGTAGAACCAAAGTACATCATCAAATTAAACCCATGAAGCCACTGTTATCCCCTTTGTGTGTGTGGTTGTTTGGAAAATGAGTTGGTCTTATTTTCTTTAGATTCACGCGGGCTCCATCAAAAGGCAAGCTCAAAGCACAATTTATGAAAGATTGAATGTGACGATCCAAACTAGGCAAAGCACGTAAAAGCCCATCTATAACTAGAAAAAACTGTAAAAGACACGATCAAGATACGAAGAAAAAAAGTAAAAAAGAGATTGTTACTTCTTATTATAGGAAAAGCTTCTGATTGAATATATGCAAAATTTGTAAAATATCGGGTCAAGTGGGTGGAATTTCTTTTTGACTATTCTTTATTCATGTTCTTTATTCATGAATTGTTACACATAATATGTAAATATGTAAACGTCTACTTTAGTAAAAGTAATGTATAATAAAACCATGTATATAAGATCATGTAATTTACTTATGTTATGATGGTTTTTTTAAATAGAAATTTCCCTATATTGGTCTTGATTTTATAAATGTATTTCAATTATTATTATTTGAAGAATTATAATAAATATTTAATCCATATACAAAAATAACTTTCGATTTCCTACATATTTACATTGTTATTGTTCTAATTTGTTTTCATCAATGAAAAAAACTATTTATTAAAAATTATGGAGGTTGGGAAATTTTAAACGTGAAAGTATTTTCAAGATGAGTTCTCAAAACTATTGTATGTTTAGCTATAATTACAAAAGACATTTGAAATAATAATTTTTTGGTAAAAATTTGATTTATAAAAAAATCAATTTAACGGTTAAGTCATAAACAAAATTTATTTGAGCGGTTGAAAAAGTTTTAAACTATAGTTGTTATTATAGAATCCAAAATTTGGTGTTGTGTCTTTTTTGAAATCTAAAACGAACTTTTGTGGTTTATATTATATGGCGCAACTAAAACCGAACGCTCTTGACACCGAAAAATAGAAATATAAAGAAACGGGAACCAAATCGATTGACATGTCCAGTTACGAATGAACTTCTTAAACAAAGGCAGGTACACAATATAACTATTCCAATGAAACTATACATCAAAAGAAAATCGAATAACTAATACTTAACGGAAACTAATATTGGAAAAAAACAAATCACCGAACCTTGCTCCTCTACCCCCCCACTCTATTAGCGCCCGCTGCATTGTGCGGGTTCACTACTAGTTATATTATATTTTCAATTCCGGTCTATAACTTTTCTTTATTTTTGTTAAGCTTAATTGTTTTTAATCTTTTTTATATTTTTTCTAAATTGTTTTACAACATTTATTATTTTTTTAAAACCTCCTTCTCAACTTGAACCAACTCGCTGATTGCAAAAGCTTCATCAAATGTTCCATATTTGAAATTTCATGTGTTTTTCCTAATGGGAAAAGTTGGTGGTTTGTATTTTGCGATTATAATAAGGAAGAAGGGTCAGATCTGCTAGAAGAAGTCGTTTATGTAATTGACTAAAAAATAACAACAGTTAACTTTTATACAGGGAGCTTATTAGATAGTAGTGAAACCGGAGCCCTTTTGTAATCGCCGGCGGTCAACGTTGTTGTAGAAAGGAAAAAATGAATCAAGTTGTGGTGGTACCGTATCCTGGCAGAGGTCACATAAACCCTCTATTGAACTTCTGTCACTTGCTATCTTCTAAATTGAACCAACCTAATGACACCACCGTTTTCACCGTCGTTGTCACTGAGGAATGGCTGGGATTTATTGATCCAGATCGTGAGTAGGCTAACATCCGGTTTGCTACTATTCCTAAGGCCGTCCGGTGTGCCCGAGCTCGGGCTTGTGCGAGGTTTGCGAGCTCGCGGTGAACACCGCCCCCCCCCCTCCCCCCCCGCGCGGCGTCGTCGCAATATCGAGCTCGTGCGGGTTGTGGACGTCGTGCGACGTCTTGGTTGGTGTTGTGACCGTTGGCAATTCAACGGCTATATAGCCGTTTGATTTAAAAAAAATAAAATAAAAAATAAACTATTTATTTTATATATATATATATATATATATATATATATATATATATATATATATATATATATATATATATATATATATATATATATATATATATATATATATATATATATATATATATATATATATATATATATATATATATACTACCTTAAAAAGGAAAAATGATTTCTAAAAATGGAAACTCTTAAAATTAAGAGGTCTACACCTTTAAGCTAAATTTACAACTAATCAATGCATACATGTTCTTATGATTGATAAAGATGTTTAACCGGCCTGAGTCAGTTGAATATTCCGGATATACAGGCTAAAATCTTTGCAAACCCGTACCTTTCATTTCTCATATAGTCCTATTTAGGTTTTCACAATGTTGCACTCTCTCCATTGCCTACAACGTGTACTAGAAAACCCACCACCAACCTCTATTTCCACCATTTCCTCCACCAATTCAATCATCGTCTCACTACAGCACCACCGTGGCACCATCGTTTCCCTCTCTTCCTCTATCTTTGTCTCAGTCTATGCACCACCAGACCACCGTCGAGCTGATGACTCGGGAAAATCAAAATGCAAGATTTCTAGGGTTCTGGCAAAATCTCCTTCATTTTCAATTTTCTATGTTCGAGTCCTGCATATGCATACATTTGGGGTTCCATACCCACCCTTCGTCGTATCTCTTCTCCCCCCTCTGTTTCTCTTTCGATTTTGGTTCACTGATACACACACATCCATTCATCATTCACTATCTATTCTAGAAATGTCATGCTTTGTGTCTTATTGGTGTTCTGTTGCAGATCTTCAATTGTCGGGGCATTGGGCGCGAGTTGCAGTAGGCGAGGAGATACCAGAGACCAACTCCCATCCTCCGTAGAAATTAAAATCGTGAAAGCGGTGAAGGCGTAGAGATACCAGAGACCAGCGTGAAAGCGGGAAATCGAAACGTCTAATTTGGTAAGTTCAAGTCCTCTGTAGAATTTAAAATCGTCTCCTCAAAAGTCGCTAAAGGCTAAAACCGATTGACGACTCCAGCAAGCCAACAACGTTCTTAATTTCTTATTCTTGACTTAAATCTTCAACGATTGTAGCAAGCCGATAAACGATGGAATACTATGATACTATTTTAACTTGATTTTGCCCTCCAATTTAGGTGATTGAAGTTTCAAAACGAAGCAAAAGTGATGGGCGGAAGTGGGAATCCGAAACTATTCGCAAGACTTGAAGTAGCCGAGTCAAAATTACAAGATTTGAAGTCAAACATGGAAATATTGGGAAAGGAAGCCGCATCAGCAATGGCTGCAGTTGAGGCTCAGCAACAAAATATGACATTACACAGACTTATTTCCATGGTAAAAAAATTTCTCCAATTAGTTAACAATTTCCATTAAATTCCATATCTTCTAATATGTTGTTTAAAACATTTCTTTTGATAGATGGAATCCGAGCGCGCTTACCACCAGAAAGCTATTGAGATTCTTGATTATCTTGAAGGAGAGGTATGTCATATGTAGTAAGATTATTTTTTTTTTGGTATTTTAGTTTTTATTTAATTACATTATTTGCCGATTGGGCAATTTGTAGATTGTATTAGAACAACAACGAATTGAAGCAACTCCTCCTCCAACAATGGAAACACCTCTTCCTCCACCTCCATCATATGAGCAAGTGAACAACACATCTACCTCCCCAATGCAAAATGGTTCAAATGATTGGGGGGGGGGGGGGGGGGGCTATTACGTTTTAGGAGAGGTATACTGAAACTTTTTATTTTCATCATACATTTTTATTTAACAATAACAAAATAAACCTAGATTCTCCATCATGTTCCAGGCGATGTTCTCATATGATGCAGAGTCTGATGTGGAGCTCAATCTATCATCCGGCGATTATGTTGTTATCAGAAAGGTCTACGCCTCTTGAATTTTGTTTATTATTAAATTATTATTGTTTCCTTCAATCCGGCCTTCTATTTGTTTACAAAACTTGTATTTGGTAAATTGTACAGGTGTCAAATAATGGTTGGGCTGAAGGTGAATGCAAAGGGAAAGCATCGTTGATATGTAGTGGAATTTATTCTATATCACCTTTGTCCTTTCCCATTTTGCTATTTAGAAAGTTTTGATTTATTATAACATTGTACTTATTTTTTTTTCTATAGGTCATTGCACTTTCAAAAAAAAGCTAACCATTTTCTTTCATTCAACCTTAATTAATAAGTTTATTTCGTTTTGGGTTTGGTACAACCATTCGGTAGAGAAAGAAATGTCCAAATGACTAATACTTATGATTCCAAAATCTGTAATCAAAATCAGATGATGTTTTTCTTATATTTGCACCTTTACTAATCAGCCTAATGCTCTCTTTTTGTTTGGTTATATCTTTCAAGCTCTTTTATTTGCGTGTTCCATTTCGTGACCAGCTGCTTGAATACTATGGAAACGGTAAAAATCCAGGAGACATAGAAGAGAATCTCCTTACCTGTATGGCCTAATTGTTTATGCAGGTATGCAGATTTAGTTGGAAATAAATTTAAGAAGTGATAGTCCTTGCTATTATTAACTATATACAACTGATATGGTTTATTAGCATACAAAAGAAGAAAGCAGGTGTTATTGCTCCAAAGCGATTTGTACAAATAGTGAAGAAAGAAAATGAGCTTTTCCATGGCCCCGAAGTGCTTAATTGTGACCGGAGGGCAGTTTGGTCTTTTAATTATGGTAGTGGTAGGATAGGATGAGGGAGCAACAATTTTGTTGTCTGGTGTATGGCTTCCCCAACCTCTTGTTAACTATATATACTATATATTAAATGACATTAAATGCAATAAATCTGATGATATACCAATGTTTTAATAATGTATATTTTTATAAAATAATATGTTTTTACTTATTTATCAATTTAATTTATAAAATTTGTAGTTGTACATAACAAACACGATTAAATGATCTCCTCTCCGGTATTCCTTCAAGTCAACCAAATACATCAGGTACATTCAGATTTGCCTCTCCTCATATATGTCTTCCGCTCCTTCAAAATCAAAACAATTTTGTTGTCTGGTGTATGGCTTCCCCAACCTCTTGTTAACTATATAAAGTCAGATTTAGTAGAGAAGGGTAGGCAGAAAATTAATTTGTAAAAAGTTCTATATAGAACCTGGAGAGTACCCCCTCTCGAATGTGGGCTATCTTTGAATATTAGTAGCAATTTTGGTATCTTATTCCGGCTAGGATTATGTTTTCTTGAGTGATTGTTATCTTGTGAATCTGTTGGAATATATCAAATTATGAAGGGTCTATTCAGATTACTTCATATCCAATTTGCTTTTGGTGCTATTTTTCTTCTCTATTGAAATTTATTTCTTAGAATTATGATGAAGACGAAATGAGGGACACAAGTTTTAAACCATATGAGGGATACCAAGGAACAAGGAACAATTGAAAACGGTAATCCAGGGGCATTTCTGGGCACTTGTGTCACAATAGTTGAATCAGAGTTGAAATTCGACAGAAATGTGGGTTGAAATGGTACATTAGCATGGAAAGAAACTCATTCGGTTAAAGAAGTGGAGGTGGGAGTATAGAGTGATTATGTAAAGATTAAATGTATAGCATTGGGTATTTTTTTTACAGTTTTCTCCTTTTGCCATATTTTTAAAATTGTTACAGTTTTGGTTGTTATGACAGTCTTGAATTTTTTTTTTTTTTTTGCAGTTTTGGTCCTTTTACAGATTTAAAATTATTCGACAGTTTTGGTCTTTTTAACAAATTTGAAATTATTTGATGTTGGAATTGATTAATATTGTTAAATATGATGAATGTTGTGAAATTTGTTTTTTAGAATGTAACAATAAAACAACCACGCCATAAAAAGGAATCTCAAATTCTAATCATCGGAATCCATGGACCAACCACGTCCTTAATTTCTTCAATTTCCCAAAATATGCTTACATTTTCCCAAATATTTTCTAAACATAATTTATCACGACAACATCCAATAAAAATAAAAATAATAAAAAAAGAAAACACGAATCTTGAATTTTGCAATCTAACGGGGATGATTCAAATTTTATCATTTTGAGAGCGATATTGTCAAAAAAATCAAAGTGTTGATGACATTAATGATAAATTGATCGAACGGTATTCTGGAGATCAAAAAGTTTACTATAGCTTCGATGAAGTTGAAGATGATGAGAATAACTTATACCCTGTAGAACTCTTGAACCCGCTAACTAACTGTTAGTGGTATGCATCATCATTACCTTCGGTTAAAAGTTGGATGCCCAGTGATACTACTACGGAATATTGATCCCTCAAATGGATTACGTAATGGTATCAGATTGATACGGAGACCTTTCCAGCGAAATGTGATGGACGCAGAAATAGTCGTTGGCCAACATGCCGACAAAAGGGTCATTTTGCCAAGAATTCCATTATGTCCGTCACACGATGACATGTTCCCATTCAAACTGAAGAGAAAGCAATTTCCAGTTCGTTTTAGTTTCTCTATGACGATCAATAAAGCTCAATGACAAACAATTCCAATTGTTGGTGTATATCTACCAGAATCGGTATCTTCACATGACCAACTTTACGTGGCGTTGTCCAAAGGAATATCATATGTCAATACAAAGGTATTAGTAAAGCCGACCAACACGTTCATTCATGATGGATGCTACACATCAAATGTGGTATATAAAGAAGTCTTATCTTATGAATAAGTTACAATCGAAATCTTAATTGGTTGTGTGTATGTGTCTGTGTGCCCATGTGGCTATGTGTTGGTTTATTTGGTATTGATTGCATTTGTGTTTAGATAAAGCGGTGTTGGATTACACATTGAACACTCTAAATCGTAAACCTAAACTCTACATAATAAACCTTAAACTTTACGTCGTAAACAATAAATGTTAAGCCATAACTTATAAAGTTAAACGCTAAATCGTAAACCCAAAACCGCAAACTGCAAACCCTAAACTTAAACAGAAACACAAACATTGTAATCCTTAACACAAAACGACTAACCTAACCAACCTCGACACCCCCTCCCCTGACGAAATGTCCGCCCGCCGCATTGCGCGGGTCTACTGCTAGTATGTATATATATATATATATATATATATATATATATATATATATATATATATATATATATATATATATATATATATATATATATATATATATCACTTATTTTACATCTACACAATACATACTCTCCACGCTACAACTTAAAAAAATGGATCCAAGATTTAAGGTTTTATTCGATTCGTCATCTTCGTCGGAAGACGAGAGTTGGTTGCTTGAAGCTACCGTGCAAGCGGCGTCATTGCTTCGTCAAGCTGCCCATATAACTGTCGACGCCGCAGCAAGTTCAGAAAATCAACCTAGGTTATCAAGACGGGCTACAATAAACAGAGATCGTAAAGCTGCGCACGATCTCCTTGTCCGCGACTATTTAGCGAAACACTCGTTATATTCGGCGTACCAGTTTCGACGACGGTATCAGATGACGAAGGGACTTTTCTTGCGTATAGTTCGTGATGTGAGCGAAGTCAATCCCGTTTTGCAATTGTCATACGATGGTAGAAATAAAAGGGGTTTCACGGCGGAACAAAAATGTTTCGCTGCGATTTGGTAAATTGCAACCGGCACGGCATTTGATTTATGGGATGACTATTTCAAGATGTCGGAGCGCACGGTTCGGGAAAGTGTTTACGAGTTCACAAGCACTATCATCCATGTTTACGACAAACGTTATTTGCGAAAACCAACGGGGAACGACATTCAAACGTTGTATGCCGCACACGAAAGCAAACATGGTTTTCCCGGAATGCTTGGGAGCGTTGATTGTATGCATTGGGAGTGGGTTGCTTGTCCCAATGCATGGCGTTTTCAATTCACACGAGGCGATCATCGGCACCCTTCCATCATCCTCGAGGCAGTGGCGTCCCACGATTTATGGATTTGGCATGCGTTTTTGGGCGTTGCGGGTGCAAACAACGACCTCAACATTCTCAACCAATTGCCGATTTTTAACGACATTTATAGAGGCGTTACCCCTTTTTGTCCTTTTCAAGTCAACGGAACGTACTACAAACACGGGTATTATCTAGCAAATGGAAATGGGTGAAATCGCAGCGGGTTTAACACAGAGTGATGTTAGCTTTTTGTGGGTTGCAAGAGGAGAAACTTCGCATTTAAAAGAAATGTATGGTGAAGAAGGGATGGTGGTGGAATGGTGTGATCAAGTAAGGGTTTTGTTACATTCATCGATTGGAGGGTTTTGGACGCACTGTGGGTGGAACTCCGTGAAAGAGAGCTTGTTTTCCGGTGTGCAAATGTTGACTTTTCCGATCGTGTTTGATCAACAACTTTTCCGGTGGAACTCCGATTTTGTTACATTCAATTCACACGAGGCGATCATCGGCACCCTTCCATCATCCTCGAGGCAGTGGCGTCCCACGATTTATGGATTTGGCATGCGTTTTTGGGCGTTGCGGGTGCAAACAACGACCTCAACATTCTCAACCAATTGCCGATTTTTAACGACATTTATAGAGGCGTTACCCCTTTTTGTCCTTTTCAAGTCAACGGAACGTACTACAAACACGGGTATTATCTAGCAAATGGAAATGGGTGAAATCGCAGCGGGTTTAACACAGAGTGGTGTTAGCTTTTTGTGGGTTGCAAGAGGAGAAACTTCGCATTTAAAAGAAATGTATGGTGAAGAAGGGATGGTGGTGGAATGGTGTGATCAAGTAAGGGTTTTGTTACATTCATCGATTGGAGGGTTTTGGACGCATTGTGGGTGGAACTCCGTGAAAGAGAGCTTGTTTTCCGGTGTGCAAATGTTGACTTTTCCGATCGTGTTTGATCAACAACTTAATAGTAAAGCCATTGTTGAAGATTGGAAAGTCGGAAGGAAGGTTAGGAAGGGAACGGGAGGTATTAAGAGAGACGAAATAGCAAAAGTTGTAAGAGAGTTTATGGATTCGAAGAGCGTCGAGAGGTTAGAGGTTATGGAGGGGACCAAGAAAGTTCAAGAAATTTGTCGAGAAAGTGTCGTTGAGGGGGGATCGTCGGAAGAAGATATCAAGGCGTTTGTTAAAGACATGGTAAACGGATCAAAGATATTCAATTCTTAATGCTTTTGTGTAGGATATGTTGACATGTGTGATGTGTACTCTTATATTCAAACTTGCATATGATTTTGGCAATTGAAATCTATACGTGCATTGTTTACTAGTCAAGAGATGTGTCTAACGCCAAAGACCTAATGGTCCAGCGGTACAGGAGTATATCCGGCATCCTTGAGGTCTCGGGTTCAAATCCCAGTAGGGGATTAGGTTGTTTAGATGTAGAATAGGTGTAATGTCGTTTCCAAAAAAGAGATGTGTCTAATGCATCTCATTGATAATTATAACTTATTTTCTAGCTTTTATTAAATGGCTGATAATATATAAATGTGTATTCACTAAAACGACCATGTGCAGAGAAGATATATACCTCAAATACCATTTTTTCGATTATAAAGGAAGATTACAAAATTCACAAATCACGGTCGCCAATTAGCAATAATGCACTTTACCTTAACAATCTTACTTAGCGAGTATATATTGGTTTGCAACTTTTATTATTCCATGGTTTTAACTATTATTAATAACCACACACATCACGAATTTGTAATATACCTCACGAGTCCTACGGGTACCATTATTTCTTCAACGACCACAACTGTACACTAGTGAAAGTAATATATTCTCACGAATTTGGGTCAATAAAAGATGGTATGCCTGTCATCTCCCTTCACTTTCACATGGACATGAGTTTATCCAACAAGTTTCAACAACGTCTGAAAATAAGATTTGACATTGTGAAGATGAAAATTGCTGTATTTGTTCTGATCATAACCCATGTCTTGAAGTCGTCCCAAATCATCCAAACTTCTATAGTGATGGATCACTACCGACTAAGGTGTTCAATTATATATTTGAATCGATGACAGACGCTGAAGAACAGAACCAAAGGGACACGAAAAAGAGTCGGATACTCACTGAATTATTTTTCAATATATTACCATATAGACTATAAAACAAACAATAAGAAATAAATATCATTATAATCACCATAACCAAAGTATTTTGCACCAACACTGAATTTTATTTCATCCATAAGTAAATCTTATTCGAGCATCCCTAACATAAACAATCTTTTGTGAGACCTAACAGAATAGCAAAATAATTTCACAAACAAAAGTTTTTCGTCGGCTCTATTATCATAGTTATTAAATTTTCCAGTTTCATTCTAACTCAATTTTTTTGCACTAACACATAAAATATTTTCATTCATAATTCGATGTTATTCTAGGACCAATAATAGCAATGATGTTTTGTGACACCTAATAGAATAGCAATCAACATTCACCAACAATTTTTTCATTTATATTGATTATCATTTAAGTACATATTCTATTTCTATCCTAAACACAAATTCACCAAACCAAAACCTACACCCACAACCCTGTCACCAAAAACAAAACACAAATTCACCAATCCAAATCCTACATCCAAAACCCATTCACAAATTATTTCATCACTACAACCAACGTATCAGTATCTCTCTTGCTTTCTCCAAACCCTCTTCCATTTTGTTGTATGGTATCAATATACCATACTTTCTGAACACACACTCTCTTGCCTAAAAATAGTTGTGTTTGACTTATCATCAACAAATAAAAAGACCAACTGTGAAATCTTGCTTGGTGGGGGCTTTTTAGGGACATGGTGTAGAAAGGTCAACTTTGACTTATCTTCAACAAACGAAAATGTGAACTGTTGGGTATAAATTCAACATAAACATGTTCAACATTGTTGCATCCTTCAATTTGTATGGTTTGAACAAAGTCAATGATGTCATTTTCTTTTTACATGCCTTTGAGGCCTGTATCCATGTTTTCTTCGGGAATCAAAGAGTAACATAAAAAAGTAAGTTTTCTTGTAGCCTAATGCACTGACATGGAATCAAGTACATGCAAGGAGTTAGTAGTCGACATGGTTAATAGAGATAGTAATACGTTAGTTAATAAAGAAACCTCGTATTTAAAATAAATGTGAGGTAAAGAAGGGATGGTGGTGGAACGGTGTGACCAATTAAGGATTTTGTTACATTCTTCCATAGGCGGATTTTGCATGCATTGTAGTGGAACTCAGTGAAAGAAAACTTGTTTTCAGGTATACCGATGTTGACTTTTCCTATGTTGATTGACCATTGTTCATGTTCGCTCGTTTAACTAAACGAACGAGTATTTGTGTTCATGTTCATTCATTTATTAAATAAACAAACTTCCCGCCGAACAATTCACGAACGGTTAGTTTAACGTTTGGTTCGTCAACAACAGCAGCAGCAGCAGCAGCAGCAGCAGCAGCAGCAGCAACAGCAACAGCAACAGCAACAGCAACAGGAGGAACATTCCGGTAGCAGCATATTGGCCGATGTCCCAATAACTATGTTTGTAAATATACAAACACATATTTATACATTTAAAATTGTATTTATTTATATCTATAAAAACATATATTTATACCTATAAGAATGTATAAATATGTTTTTAAATGATAAATACGTTTAAAATGTACAAACATTTGTACAGGTATACAAAAATATTTATACCTTTAAAAATGTTTTTATATCTTAAAAACATATTTATATCTTTAGAAGGTTACTGATAAATGACAAATATCAAAGAAACTTTACAAATTTAGAACTTTTACACAAAAAAATGAAATTGAAAATAACAAATTTAAAGGATTTTATAAAATTTTCTCTAATCTATATCTATACTCCTTTATAAAACATATTCAAAAAACTCTTAAAATTAAGAGGTAAAAGTATATAAACAATTGGTACAATTCCTGATGCTTAATAACCTTTACCTTTCCACGTTCTCAACCCTAAACCATGATGCTCATCTACGGTTCCTTCTCCTCCGGCCACTAACTGTTATCCCCTCCCCCACGATCTGCTATATTCCACATGAAGCGTTCCCAGTTATCCCAACTTCTATCCCCACGTTCCCCTACTTCCCTAAGTTCCTAATCTCTCGGCCCTTTCCGCTTAGGCCATGGGGAGTACCGGCGTTATAGCCTCCGCCAAAGGCTATGGCGCCGCCAAAGCCATGTGAACACCACCCCCATGATGCCGTGATGCGCCATAGGTGAAAGCGCGCCATGGTGACCACGCCTGTTAACGGGTGTTTTGCCCACTTGCTATAACAAAAAAAAAAGAAATAAAAAAGAAAAAGCTATAACACCACTTGCTATAACACCACCACACCCCCACTTTTTGTGTTAAATGTGGTGGTGACGTGGCATCACTTTTTGGTGTTAACACCATTGGAATAACATGGGTACTCCTCATGGCCTTATAAATGAAGCCATCAAACCCAATTCAAGAACCGCCACCGTCGATACCATCATCCTCGACCGCCTCTATCGTTATACCTAGCTCCGAACCATTAGACCACCTAAATGCTATCCTAAATCGTCTGCCTTCATCGCCATGTCGTCTCTATTGAACTCTCACCCCGTATTCTCACTCTTCAACAACTACCACCACCACCAACACCTCCACTTGCTCTTCCATCACCAGTGGCCTGGCCAGTTCAAAGGTAATGATTCATTACAGGTCACATGCCCTACTAACACCACAAATCTCTACAACAAGCCGTAAGCCCTAAACGGGATTCGTCGTAGTTTCTGTAGATTCTCCAAGGTTTTTTATTTTGTTTCCTCTTGATTTCTTCATTTGGTTACATTATCTATAGATTTCCATCATTGTTTTTGTATTTCTTACTTTGTAAGTTTTTAACGTATCTGATGGTCCTCTTGAATTTGCGGTGGGTTGACTATGTAAAATCTTGACAAGAAGTTGGAGGATTTTAATTTTGGTCCTTTTGAATTGAAATACTAATCAACATCAATCAGTTCCATTAAAATTCTCATGATGTTCAGGCAATGTATATTTGGGACTGGAGCAGTTTGGACGGAATTGCACTCAGATTCTTGATGGATAGACTGGATCACTCCCCAGAAGTACTTAACAATGACATATGGTAATTTCTGTGATTAACCCATGATGATTTTGATTTTGATTTTTTTTAGTTTATTAGGTTCTGTTAGATCAGTTCATGTGGATCTGAGTGTTTTGTTGCTTAGGTTTTCTTAAATTATGAATTTTAGAAACATATTAATATGTTTGTTTATTCATTTATTCATGCAAAATCACATCTATTATCTATACCTTTCTTTGTTTGAGAGTAATTGTGATGTTTTACAATATGGCAGACACTTATACTAACTAGGGCTGTGAATTTAGATGCATGAAGAGATGGAATACGGGATCTACTATTTCTGGTATGCAATCGCCATTTTCTTTTGTTTCTTTTCTTATTCCTAAGTTAGTCCATGTCTTTTTTTTCCTCATATAACAAGGAAACAATTGGGTTTGTCAAAAAGAGATATGACAACCTAAATGTCAAATTAAATAAGAAAGCACGTGCTTTAGTGTTCTGCCACTCCTGTTTGGTATTCATAGTTAGCAAGGCAACGAAATTGACTTTTGTTTTGAGTTTTAGAGGGAGAATGTAATAGTTTAAAACATTTGGTACAAAAATTATGTAAGATCGTTTTCCATGTCCAAGAGTACTTAACAACCATTTCCTTGGGATATTTTGAGCTAAAGTTCTCTCAAAAATGTGGTAGCCTTGACTAATATTTTGGTACATAAAAATTTGATTTTTTAATATTCAAATTCCTTTGGTTCTTAATGAAGTTTCTGTCTGTTACATAAAGCTATAAAGTGATGTCATGACTTTAGTAAAGAAAAGACATTGATTATCTGGGATGAATATTTTATGGTTCATAAGCATGCATTCAAAGCTTTAGATTGATTATTGAAGGATATATTAAGTTGTGATACTTTCAGAATTATCATTTGGAGGCAAAGTAGTTGTTTTGGAGGGAGATTTCATACAAATTTTGCATGCCATTACCAACGCTAGTAGACAATACATCATCAACGCTTCTTTAAGTTCTTCATACATATGGGGAAAATGTTGAATTCAAAAATTAACTAAAAACAAGAGGTTAGCTATTGTAAGTGATTGACTTAATGTATACTTGCATTCTTCAAAACTTCAACATTCCATTTTCTTTAAGAAATAGCAATCATTTGCACCAAAACATGAAGTTGTCGAGGAAATAAATGATCGTTTGCTATCATTGTTTCCAGGAGACGAAAAGGAACATTTAAATTTAGATAGTCTATGTGAATTTAAGTTTCTCCAAGATCAATTTAACCAAAGTTTATACTCACATGATGTTCTAAATAGTCTTAAATTGTCAGGTTTCTCAAACCATAAATTAGTATTAAAACTTGGTGTTGCGGTCATGTTTAAGAAACATCGATCAAAAATGTGGTTTGTGTAATGCAACTAGACTTGATGTGGTATCATTGGGTCGTCATGTTATAGAAGCTGTTATAATATCTGGAAGTGATATTGGAAGTCGTACCTTTATTTTAAGAATGTCTTTGACTCCCTCTAACAAAAGAATTTCTTTCAAAAACCAATGATGACAATTTTCATTGGTTGTATGTTTTGCTTTGACAATCACCAAGAGTCTAGGTCAGTCATTATTTAAGGTTGGTTTGTTTCAGACAGTCATATTTCACTAATGGGCAGGCGTATGTTGTTTTTATCTAGAATTAAAATTAGATAGATTTTAAAATTACTAATTTTAGATAAAAATTATATCCTTAATGATTGAACCATCAATGTTGTATATAAAAAAGTGTTTCAAAATTTGTGATATCGGAGAATGGTTTTTGTTATTTACGATAGAAGTACTATCTGTGTTGTGATTTTTCAAACAACATAAGTGTATTTTTATTTTTTTATATGTACTATATTTATTTTTTAATGTATCGTACTTGGGTCTTTCAATAAAATATCAAGGGATAATAACATAAAAACCATTATAGTTTGGCTAAAATATGGTTTAATCATTATATTTTATTTTGTTCCATAAAAAACCACTCATACTTTCAAGAAAAAAAAATCATAAAAACCACTCATATTTTCAAAAAGATCCATTGCGACCACTATAATATATTTTCAAAAAGATTCATTGCGACCACTATAACAAATAAAAATCATGATTGTATGTGCTAATTCGAAACACTCCTTACCCCCGTTGCATTCAAAATTTAGTGGATTCACTTACACACCCCACGTACTCACAACGTGACTGAAGAGCTACACTTAAGAAGACAAAATTCACATGTAGACAACTTTATGTGTAATTTTCACTACAATGGAGTTTCAATATTTGCTTCAAATATCGATATAAAACTTTTCACATAATCTTTCGATGAAAATAATCATTAAAAGTTATAAATAGGGATGAGCGTGGTCCAAAAACCGAATCGGACCAAACCGAAATCGAATTGGACCGAAACCAAATTAAGATTTTTTAAAAACCGAAGACCAAACCGAATATTCAGTTATACCGGTTTTTGGTTCATTTTTTCATGATCAAGAGTACTATTAGGGGTAATCTCGGTCCGGGGACCGAACCGAACCAGACCGAAACCGAATTGGATCGAAACCAAATTAGAATTTTTTTAAAACCGAAGACCGAACCGAATATATATATTCGGTCTCGGTTCGGTGTTCGACTTTTCCGGTCCATATGCTCATCCCTAGCTATAAAATAAAACGAATAGTGGTCACTATAAATTTTTTTTAAAGTATGAGTGGTTTTTATGAAGCAAAAATAAATATAGTGGTTAAACCAGAACTTTGGCTAAACTATAATGGTTTTTATGTTATAAATTACAATCTAAATTTTTTTGATGATTTATTAGTTAATATTTATAAGTTATAACTATAGATTATTATTATTATTTTTTTGCTATTTTAATATATGAGTTATTAACATAATAAATACATATAGTTTGAATAAAATATGTTATAAGGTTATATAAATTAAAGGAAGGATTTCATATATGTCATAAATAAACAGTTAAATATTATATTTGCCCTATCTAATACCTAAATATTATATATATCCTAAATAAACTTCCAAAATATCACATTTGTCCAAATATTATATTTTAATATTTTAATCTGTTTTTATAATTAGTTTTTGTTATTTAAATTAATTTAAAGAAAAAAGAAATTAGATTGTACAAAATACCCTTCGTCAGAATTGCATTAATATTGGTGTCACGTTCTTGCCATGTTGTTTAACGCCGATGACAAATGAACCGAAAGGTTGATTGTTTTGAAGATTTAGCCACGTACAACAAGCTGTTGCAGTCCCTTAATTATTCCGGTGTCACGTGAACCGTTAACAAATTGTTTGCGATCATTAACCATAAGATGGATGCCAATTGTCCAAAACCTGACAGGATTGATCCGGTTAGGTGATTTATTTGAAAGATCGAGATCTTGGAGTCCTAGCATGTTTGTGTATGATGAAAATACTACGCCGCCGGAGTATTCCAAATGATGTTAACCCACCGATATAGCTGTTTGAATGTAGTAGCAGATTTTTTACTTGAGTTAAGTCGTCCAAAAAGTTCTTGTATATCGCCTCCGATGTTGTTCCTGCCTAGATCCAAGAACTCCAACTTCTGAAAAGCGAGTAAAGCCTCCAAATCTCGTCAGTGAGCATGTTGTTGCTTAAAAACCCCTGTTGAAAAGATTCAGAATTAACCTCAAGCTCTCCTTGAATATTCTCAGAAAAATAGTTTCCCCACCGGTTAAAGATTGCTAAATTCTTGCAATTGGAAATCGTAGTTGGGATTTTTCCAATGAGCGTGTTTTCCGATAGGTCCAATGCTTCAAACTGTAGTTTTCTAGGAAACCCATGAGTGGAGCACGTCGTTTAACAGGTTTTCAGACACTGCAAACTCCTTGAACCTGTGGAATCCAAACGGCAGGTTTCCGGTCAAGGAATTTGAGCTTATATTGATGTACTCCAGCTTTGGAACCCATCAATAGAGCTTCCGATTTCACCGGAAATTTTATTTTTTGAGAGGATAGCAACCACTAAACTGCTGCAAATCATCGGAAACCTCTTAGAAATATATCTCAAGAGTCGATTCACAAATAAGTAAAGAATTTCCAAACTGCCGAGACCATTCAAATTAAGCTCACTATCAATCATGTTGTGTGATAGGTTCAATAATTTGAGGCTTGGACAACTACTCAAACTCACCGGAGTCGCCTTCCATGTCCGAGACTTATTGTGTTTTCAGGCTGCTAACTTTCTGGGAGGAGATACAAAGGAAGAAAGCAATTTTGAAGAAAGGGTATTTTGGTCAATCTAATATCTTTTTATAACTAATATGATTTTAAATTACAAAAATTGCTTATTAAAATGTTAAAAAAATAGGATTTAGGTAAATATGATCTTTTGAAGTTTATTTAGGATATATATGATATTTATATATTAAGTAGGATAAATATGATATTTAACTATTTATTTAAGATATATATGAAATTCTTCTAAAATTGAATATATATACTTTTAGTACTTCCGACCTTTTTTTACTTGTGTTTTACCTATTTTATTTGTTAAAAAAACATAACTAAAATCATGCGGTTCGCTAATAATGGATCGAAATTAGCTCAAAAATAAATCGTCAAATTTGAGGGACTTTTTGGTAATTAACACAAAATGGTTATTTTATCAATAATTCAAACAAACAAAAAAAAAAACACTCATCTACCATGAGACTCGCTCCACACCATCTTTCATGGCCTCTGCTTCATATCTGTTTTGATTTAACCTTTTTTCCTTCACAATCAATCGTCTCTTTTGTTCCTTTCGATATATTAAACCATGTTTCAAATCTCTGTCGCTATGATCTTGCATGTCCTTCATCGATCTTGACATCTACTTATTCAATTGTTTGAGTTCACAACGATTCAATTGTGAGTTTCGATTAAACACGGTGCTAAAATCGTAAATTGTGGCAGCGCTTTCAATTTGTTTGCGACTGAAAGAAATTGCCGCCGGCGAGACGAAGATTATTAGTTCTTGTAGCCATGGAAGACAAAGAAACAGCGTCAGATCGGATACAACATCCGAATGTTGTGGATATGCTTCGTGACGATCAGGCTCCCGGATCGAAGAAGAATTGGAAGGCGTTTCGAGACAGGCTCCGCCTGAAACGAGCCGGTAAAGCTTGGACCTCCTCCGTCCCCATCCCTGCCTCTGATCTCCCCATCAATACCAACACTAACCGTATGATGATACGACGTGGTTCCTCAAGGTATCCAACCGACCCGAACGTCGACGAGTTGGACGGCGAGGCTACTCGACAGTTAGGGTATATGCCGGAGAGGCAACGCAGCAGCAGGTTACTTCCAGTGGAAACCGATCCGGAAGAGGAAGGCGGAAATAACCCCCCGGACGGCGAGAAAAAACCGGCAGCAGATATGTCATTGATGACATTGCTCTCAGATCATGGATCTAACTACGTTGCAGATGTAGAGGCACACGTCGAAAAACATCACGAAGAACCAGAACCGGAACCAGAAGAAGAAGACATTGGAGACTACAATCTCTGCTGCCAGTGCAAAGCAAAGCATAAGAACACAGCATTTGGTCCCTGTGGTCATACATTTTGCAAGCACTGTACAAAGGAGCTTCATATTTCCATAGGTAACTGTCCAACCTGCAGTAATTATATGTTGGAAATTCTTGATATCTATTAATTTTTTCTTCTACATTCATTAACCTCTTCGTAGAGTTTATTTGATCGTTTACCATTTTTGTGTCGCTATATATGGGAATATTATGAGGCTGATGTTCTTTTGTTCATTGTACGTAATTAATTATTATATGAGGATATACGAGTCAAATTTTACATTATGGCATTCATGAAAATCGCAAGTTCATACTCTGCCTTTTCAAATGCATTTGTTCTTTGGTTGCAAATCCCAAAAACATTATCAAATGGGTTGGTTTAATTCGGTTTGTATTTTCAAACTAAACCAAATCACATAGGCTACTAGTTTTTAGTTCATCTATTGTGTTGGGCATCAACAGTTCGTTCATCTCTTCAAAGTTTAACGGATTGACGTATGATCATTCTATATTTATACAGCTTTACCTTTTAACTTATGCAATCCTTTCAACTCTTTAAACTTATACAGTTTTACTTTTAAGTTTTAACTTCTATAATAATCTATTCAACTTTTCAAAGTTTAATGGGTTGCCTAAAAAAATTTAATAATTTTAATTAAATATGTGGTTGATGGGGTTGCTTTAATTAGAATTGACCGATTTGTAAAAAATTTCATATATGTTCTAAATAAACCGTTAAATATCATATTTGTCATATCTAATATGTAAATATCATATATATACTTTAAATAAACTTTCAATATATCATATTTACCTAAATTCTATTTTATAATATTTAAACATATTTTTATAATCTATTTTTGTTATATAAAATCATTTTAATTAAAAGAAAATTTTAGATTAACTAAAACCCTTTCTTCAATATCGTTTACAATGCAAGTTTATAACCTAAATTAAAAATATCACAAGTATGAAAATAAATAACCAAATTCATAGTTCATAACATAATATACACAGTTACCGTCAACGACTATGAATCTTAAATTATTTCTATATTATTAACTTATTACAGAAACTTTACAACTATGAAAAAAATAATAAATTTTCTTAAACTAGAGGGTATCCCGTGCAAAAGCACGGGGTGAGGGGAGAATGAACTCTTTTTTTTTCTAAACCGGTTGTTTCGCTCTTTGTTAAAATAAACAACGAATCAGACAACTATGGGAGCTATGGCGGTGGGCGATGGATGCTTAGCCGGATCCAAAAAACGCGATACCAGGGATGATGGCGGATGTAAGGAGATGCCGATGATCTGTGGGAGGAGACGATGCTGAACTGTCCAGGTTGGAGAAGGAGGCGGTGGGATGTCCAGGTTCGAGAGAGAAGAGAACTGAAACGGTGGAGCGGTACTGAGATATCTGGGTCACACGAAAAAAGCAGCGACATATTAACTATCCGGATCCACAAGGATCCGACAAACACCAAACCGGATCCACAAAGACCCGCGTGACACCAAAAAAAACCATGCGAAAAAAAAAACGTTACACGGGAAGAGCAAAATCACGGGAATTAAATATATATATATATATGAATTATTGATTACCTGAAAATCGTTATAAAACCATTTCTTTAAGAAAATGGACTCATTTGGTATTCCAAAAAGTTCAACTTCTGAAGAGAAGTTTCCTTTAACTTTTGGGTACTGTCATCAGAGGTAGTAGAAATATTTGCAAGATTTCCCAGGAACATCCACTTCACGAACTACATAAGAAAGAGTAAAAAAGTAAATTTGATTTAACAATGACCAAAATCAACATAAAAGTTGTCATTTTATGAAAAGAGACAAACTTACCAAGAGAGGTAAAGTAATAAAAGTTGCCTCTGTCAAAATAAATTTCTGCAAAAGAAAAATAAATATCAACATATTAACTGGAATCGCATGGCAAACTTTTCAAGAAACTGATTTTACTAAATAGGTAAAAAGTTCACAGGCAACATGAGATAAACAAACTGTTGTAACAGCTATTATATATTTAAATTTAGTATTGAAGCATAAGAGGAGTTAAATTATTGTGGGATAAAATAATACTATGTGATTCAATTATCAACAATGACCGATATTTTTTTATTGTTGTATCATTTTACCAATTACTTTCACATAATCCATAGAGAAATTGTTAATGCATTAAGCCGAAAATGATGGCTTAATACATATAGACACGGATCTTTACAGCATTACCACCCTTTTTGTTTCAATTGTTGTTGAATTGATAAATGTCAAGTTTCACATGATAAATGCCAAATGGCCAATATTGTACTTTACCCATCCAAACACACCAAAAGATTACGTGTAAGATAGCAAACAATTAAAATCAATATTACAAGCTTTCCAAGTTAAGTAAGTGAGGACTCCTAATGCGAATTTGTTATAATAGTAAGTAGAAAACTCACCAATCTGACCAAGGATTTCTATTTTAATACCATTACGTTCAACTTTCTTCCCTTGCACCGGGTCTACACAAATCTACAAATAGTGGTACATAAGTAAATAGGAGCTGTTAAAATCACTAAAATGGTCAAGTATCCAACAAAAACATCATTAAATACCTTTCCAGCAATGCTTTCTTGACTTTGAAAAAGGGGTACCATTGCCATCTGACCATTTTCCTTCTTCAATGGAACCTGATAAGAGAATTAGTAAAGAAGCATAATTATAGAAGCACAAACAGGGCTAAAATATCAGTATACTAATAATCTATCTGGAATAAGAGCATTAAGAATTCCATACCTGCTTGCGAGTTTTGGCATCATTAAGTGTGATTGAAATATTGCAAGACGGCTTGAAAGCTCCTAAAATATACTTCTGTTTAAGAAAAATATCGAGCTAAGCAAGTGATATTCCAGTGAAATAGTAAATAATGTAATGCGGAAACAACAACCGAAGTTTAGGTAAGTTGTTACCATTCCGCCAACGATGAAGCCGTTTCAAGATACCAGTCGACCGAGTGAAAGTAAACAGCTCCGAGCAAATAACAATTAATATTAAACTTAGACATAAAATTTTCATGAGAAAGTATTGAACATCTTCAACTGTGAGTTTTGTCCTTTCGTCTTTTTTACCTTTGATTAAGCATAAAATCAGTTGGGTCGATCTCAAAATCGTAGATTTGGAAGTGGGTTGACGGCCATTGACTATTCCAAGAAAATCATCAATGAAAGAGAAAGGAGTCACTGCTTGCATCCTCCATTTTAATGTGGTCAACACAAGGAGGTCCATTTTTTGAATGGTTTTTGCTTCAAACACAAATTTTGATCGACCCAACTGAAAATTAAATCAGAAATCAGACTCCATGGTCAAAATTAATTTACCCCACAAAGAAAGTCAACAACTTTAGTCAAAATTGGATCTTGACCTGCAAATCGAGAGTGAGGGGTACTTCAGTTTCTTCCATTTTTGCTGCTAATGACAAACATGCTACAGCTAGTAATTGCATCGTCCAAGCTTTGGCCTTATAAAAGGATTGTTTCATTTTAGTCAATATATTGAATGTATTTCAAGAAATTAATCGTATCTTACAAAATAATATGAAAACTTACAGGCAATTCATAAACAGCAAGGGGTCTGTCCAAGTAATTTATCGAATTCTACCCATGTATAGCTTTATACTTCGAGTTTTTCTTATTAAGACATTGTACTCTGAGAAATCTACCCAATTATATCATTGTATTTTCAAAAAAAAATTCTCATTTAGATATTGTCCATTGAAAAATCTAATGAATTATAGCAATGAAAATTGCTTTGTATAAATGGGTAGATTTTTCAAAGTACAGTGTTGTGATAGAAAGAAAAGAAAGTAGGATGTTGTAATAAACATAAAAATGAAAGTACGTTGCTATTTCTTGCATATAACCCTGACAAAAATAAATATGAGAAAAATCAGAAAAATAAAAGTTAAGAGTACCTGGTCGTAATCAATGTAGCCAGTGCTCTCATTTAATCTGTAAGGCATAGTCTCAAAAAATATAGACATCGCAGATATCTTCTTTGTATCGGTCTACAAAAGTAAGAAAAAGTATAAAATCAAATCATTTGGAGTGAGACTAATTATCATATGATAAATTAATACAAAATAAAAATAAAAATAATAGATTGTTTAGCACCTGATAACCGTGTGACAAATGCCCACCATGAGGAAGATCAAGTGCCATGATTCTGTCATGAGCCTTTAATAAAGCAGTGTACACATGGAAATTAGCTGGTGAACCCGAAAGAGGCTGCACATTCACAGCATAATAAATGAAGATTATACATTAATATGATGATATTATACATTTATACTATTTCCATATGTAAGAAATAGCAACGTACTTTCATTTATTTGTTTATTATAGCATTGTACTTTCATTTCTTCCCATTACAACATTGTAATTTTACAAAAGTTACCTAATTATAGCAGTGTCATTCAATTACAAAATGTACTTTCATTGTTATAATTGAGAAGATTTTTCAAAGTACGATGCTATAACTTGATAGATTTTCTTATTGAAAAAGTCCGATTTTAATAAGAAATGAAAGTAATATGATATAATTAACAATATAATAAATGTCTTAAAATGTATCTACCTCAAAATATGTTATAATTGAGAAGATTTTTCAAAGTACGATGCTATAACTTGATAGATTTTCTTATTGAAAAAGTCCGATTTTAATAAGAAATGAAAGTAATATGCTATAATTAACAATATAATAAATGTCTTAAAATGTATCTACCTCCCCATTTTGCTGGATCCAACCGAAAGGCTTCCAAAGCACGCTTCTGACACAAGGTTTCCGCCATGTCAATGTACCTAAAACGCAAAAAAAAAAAAAAAATTAATAATAATAAACTAAATTAAACAGCTCAAAATATATAGAAACTTTGTGATTAAAAGAATGGTTGTAATGTTTGCTTACTCATTTCCACCATAGTATCTAGCACCTGGATACCCTTCACTGTATTTGTTAGTCATCACAGATCCAACTGCTTGCATCACTGATAGAGATGTAAAGTTCTCTGATGGGATAAGTTCAAGTCCCTTTTTATGAAATACAGAAAACCAGTCAGTGAATAAAACCACAATTCATTCATTTTCAACCAGAAATCTAATATATATACTGATTATGTTTGTAATTAGTAATTAGTTATTACTAATTAACCTTGTTCATAAGTAAAACAGCATCATGATATCAAGTTTATTAAACCACAATCTGGTCTAAAGATTTTCAGTTAAAAATCAAAAGAGAGGGTAGAAATTTCTCAACAAACGAATTAAAATTTGGAATAGAAACTGTCCGTAAATTTATTGATAGATTGAGATGAAATCTCGATTTGAATCAGAAATTTGTAAATTGTAATTGAAAAAACACATAACAAAACGTTAGAGAGAGAGAGAGGACCTTCCATTGACGAGCTTTTTCAAGCTCAATAATATCAGCAATCTCAGGATCTACGACCTCAAGTGGAGCATTCAATTGCTTTGACCACTGCAATTTCATGAAAATTTCACCATGAAGAACTTAATTCACCAAAAAATCTACGATAAACAAAACTACTAAAACGGAGAAAGCGAACTCACAGTGACGCCAGGCCTTTCTTTCTCGTACACAGCTTCGCTAGGCAACGACGACTATCAAAACAACCAGACAACAAAATTCACACAGTAAAACTTCACATAAACAAAAAATCCCCCAAAATCGAAGATTATAAGAATAGAATCGAACCATGGAATACAGATGACCGCCATTGAAGAGACGCTGCAACGGCTTGTCTGCACAAGACGAAAGCCTATGAAAAGCCAACGCCATCGCCATTGTTACTCTCTCTCTTGCTCTAACTTTCTCTCTCTAGAAGAGATAACACAGAGTGGAGTCCAAGTCTCCCGCGCACACAATTTGTTTTGGTGCGGATTGAATTTTGTCAACAACCCTAACCCGATGATTAGGTCCTTTCCCCCACCATAACCTTTCGCCTCCCTGCCTCCTCGTTTTCCCTAACAAAATAACCATTTGCACCACCACTCACCGACGACCGCGATGGTACAGGGTATCGACCCTCGATTTAGAGGGGTGTGTTTGCAGTGGGTAGAAGGTGAAAGCAGGGGCGAGAAAGATGAGATTCAATGGACATATATCTGTTCGATGTGGTGAGAAAGATGAGATTCAATGGAGAAGATGAAGCGGTGCGTGAGTGAGGCGGTGGGAGAAGGATTGGAAATAAAGAAAGGAACGGATCCACAAGGATCCGACAAGCACAAACCGGATCCAAAAAGATCCGCGTTACACCCAAAAAAACGTAACATAGAGACCAAAAAGCACGGTAATTAAACAGATATATAATTATATTAGCATGAAGGCAATGGAGACCCACACAATCATTTGTTATGAAAATAAGCCGTTTTATCATTCTTTTGTAAATTACCGTCGGTTGGAATTTCATCACGCTACCTATTATACTTCACGCTTCACGTCTACAATTTTAATCATGTCAACGTCTCCTGCAGACTCCCATATATATATCCTATTATGATTCAAATTCAACGCTGACAGGCTTGCCGGAAACTTATCTTTATTGAGAAGTTAAACTCAAACATGTTTCTATAAAAATTAGCATAGTCTTATTCGTCCCTAAAAAACACTGACAAGTTTCCGTCGAGCCTATTTCTGGATAAGTTTAGCCACGTGAAGTTTGCCTAAGCTAATGATTAGGGTATTTTGGTCAATCTAATTTTTTCTTTTAATTAAAATGATTTTAAATTACAAAAATTGATTATTCAAATATTAAAAAAATGATTTGAGTAAATATGATATTTTGGAAGTTTATTCACAGTATATATGATATTTACATGTTTGGTAGGACAAATATGATATTTAGCTGTTTATTTAAAGGTAGTATAGTAACCCTATAGTAAATGTTTTTAATAGGGATGAAGATGTTTTTTTTTTTTTTTGAAGTAAAATGGAAATTGAACCGAACTCGTCCCAAATAAAAAAACGTTGTTCAGCTTTTTTTGGTATCGATTTGCCGGTTCAAAATTGGTTTTGGTTTTTTCAAATTTTCATAGTAATGAATACATTAATAGCCAAAGAACTTGTAGTTCAGCGGCACAGGAGTATGCCCGGCCTCCTTGAGGTCTTGGGTTCAAATCCCACTAGGGGATTAGGTGGATTAGGTGGTTTAGGTTAGGATATAATATAGGTGTATTATTTGCCGGTTCAAAAAAAAAAATGAATACATTAATAAAAAATGAAAGCTGAAAACATATTTATTGAATTTGGCACTACAAAGTAACAAATACATTTTAAATTTATATCTAACAAGGCAGTCAATCGAAATCGAAATGCCATGAGTCCGAAATAAATTTCAAATTATTAATTAGGTAAGGACCTTACATATGCTATAAAAGGATGTTGTATGCAGATATGGTTCGGTATTTATTTTCGGTTAAAAAAAAGAAAACTAAACTGATCTCAAAACAGCTTTCGGTTACAACATTTAGGTCTGAAGTACAGAATCCAAATACCCTCCGGCCTCCTTGACTGTTGGCATTTCGGGATTTACCTCTCACGTGATAACCTTGAGACAGTTGCGGTATAGAATAGTACAACATCGATAATTTTCATTAAGAAACTGCTATAATCATTAAAGGATTAGACATTATATATTCAATCTTAGTGTTAGCAAATATTTTGTCATGTTACTTTTATAATGAGCTCCACTCCAATTTAAAAGTTATGAATTTAACTCAAACCCTTGGTTCAGTCAGTCGTTCCAAAAAATATATTTTACAAATCTTTTCTTGTATTTTTATAATTGGAAATGGGATTAAGGTACATTCGGCTTCTTTAATACCGTTAACTCGAAGAGGTAACGCCAAAAATGGGCTTTTTTTTGTTGGTGTCATTCTTTTCCAAGTAAGCCTCACACTCCTCAAAATGAGCTTAAATTGGAACTTTTATGTTAACTTAAAAAAAAAAATTAAGTTTAAAGCCAAATTTCAGATCAGTTGGAGGTAGGAGACAGGAGCACAGCAAGAACTTCCTATTGTTTGGTTCTATGTGTCTTCCTAAAAGAAACTAAAAGGGAAATAATAACGAAACAAATTTGAGATGTGGAAGAAACCAATATAGCATATAATTATTCACTACTTTTAAACAATTACATAACTATCCATAACTTTCATCAACTTATCAAGTGATTCGTTTGATTCTTTAAGGTCCATAATCATTTTGAAAACACATTCAAACACCCTTTTAAATTGTTTAGATAACAAAAGTTATTCACCGAGAGTTTGTCTCAATCATATCTCCAAAAGTGATTGGTCCAAAACATATGTAAATTTTATGACTTATATTCTAGTGGTATCTCAATTGGTTTTGTGTTCACTTGTGGACTCTGATCTCAAGAGTGAAGTCTCGACAAAAACGCATTAGCCTCAGCCCAGAGCGAAGTCTCGAGTGAAGTTGCTAAAAGAAGTTTCTAGTTGCAAGCTTTGGCTAAGAGTAAAGATGTTATGAGGGCGAAGCTTCAAGAGTGAATGTAGAGTCTCGAAGCGAAGTTGGCGGCAAAGTCAAGCACTAACGCGCAATTGCGGGGAGGAACGAAGCTTACTTGAGTTTCGCCTTTGGTGTACATCACCGCTTCAATTCTTTCTATGATTGAGCAACAGTCTGGCATGAAATTTCGGTGTGTCCTTACCTTGGGGAGCAAGTTTGCCATAATGGGCCTACTTACGTCATCGACCCATGGGCCCAACCCAGGAAATAAATTAGGATAAACAAACTCTATAACTAGATCTCCCCGCATTGATTGTAACAATCTGGAATCACAAAGATTGAATGTACAGAGCAATATAGCTTGTCTTGGTTATCAATGAAATCTCTCTTTAGCTTTGTTTGTAGACGTCACTTGATTAACCTGATCAAGTGAACCATGTTAAATCATTGTGATCTTATTATTCTTCATATCTCGATTTGTCTAGATAAACGTGTTTGTATGCATTTGACGAAGTCCTAAATCCTAACAACTAATATCAAAGTTGTGGCTGAAGACGAGAAGATTTTGATCGATAAATTTGAAGGTCACGATTTTGGTTTTTGGAAGTTGCAAATCAAAGAATATCTCTAGTCTCTACCAAAAAAATGTTACACCTAATGTTGAGTGGAAGAAAACCAGATTCCATGAAGTAGGAGGATTGGAATATGTTAGATTGGCATGCCTTTGGTGTGGTCTATTTGCCATTGACAAAGAATATTACATACAATATTGTCAATGAAAGAACAATGTTTGGTCTGATCAAGGTGTTGTCTAACATGTATGAGAAACCCTAGGCGAAAAATAAGGTTTTCTTAACAAACAGTTGGTGAACACGGAGATAAAGGAAGGCGGCTCGGTGACAGATCATGTAAATGAGTTTAACTCAATTATATTAAGGTTGATACATGTTGACATTAAATTCAAAGACAAAGTCCAAGCATTGTTGCTGGTATCTTTGCTACCAGAAAGTTGGTTTGGAACAGTCACAATCGTTAGTAGTTCATCCGGAACCACTACGCTCATGTTTGAAGGCATTCATGATTTGATCATTGACGAGGATATTCACAGCAGGAATGCTAGAGAGTGGTCCAATAGTTTGTTGAGTACTGAAGACAAGGGTGAAGGACCAACAAAGGGGGTAACAGTAGATGAAGATCGAAGTCAAGGAGAAAAGAGCCGTCAGAAAGCAAGAAGGGCATTGCATGCTGGAATTGTAAAAAAATGAACAATTCAAGAATTAGTGCCCTAAACCTTCAGTCGAGAAGATGAGGAAGGAAGTGAATATGGTAGAAGATTTTGATGATGCCTTATTTTCTATGTTGAGAGTTTGATAGAATCCAAGATTATGGATTCGAGTGCTTCGTTCCATGCAAGTTACTACCAAGAAGTAACCCAAAACTTCAAGCACTACATTAGGAATGTGAGGCTTGCAGATAACAAAAGCTTGGATATCACCTTGAGTATGGGATGTTATCATCATGACTATTTTGGGTTCGAAGTGTACAATGAAAAATGTCAAGTATATTTTGGATTTGAAGTGAATGTTGATATCAGGAGGGAAGCTTGATGACGAAGGACACCATGTTGATTTTGGTAATCACCTGTTGAACGTAACGAAAGATAACCTTGTAGTTTCTTGATGATAGAAGCAAGGAACATTGTATATGGTTAAAGCTTTGACGGATGGAGTAAACTCAACAGTTGAAGATGTAAGGCTTCTACTCTATGACATCAGAAACCTCGGCATATAAACGAGAAGGGGATGAAGATGTTGGCTTCTAAGGGCAGACTTCCGGACTTAAAGAGCATAATAATATACTTTTGTTAGCCATTTGTTTTTGGCAAACAAAAGAAGGTTACATTCGAAAAGATGGGGTAAGCAATAAAGGATGAAACACTCTAATTCGTTCATTCAAATATCTATAGACCCGCATCAAGACCCACATCAGTGTCTTCAACAGGTTAGTCTCGATACTATGCTACTTTTATATATGACTCCACGAGGAGGTATGTGTTTATTTTCTCAAAAATAAATCTGAAGTTTTCACTACCTTTAAGAAGCGGAAGACTGTTGTTGAGAATGAAATAAATATCAAAGTCAAGTGCCTAAAGTACGATAATAGAGGTGAGTAAAGCAACAAGGAGTTTGTTGATTATTATGCTAATAATAGAATCAGAATGTTGAAGACGATTTTAGAAACACCTCAGCGGAATAAAGAGTCGGAGAAGATGAACAAAACATTGAATAAAAAGCCAAAGAGTATGGCGTTACATGTTGGATTGTCGAAGATGACTGGGAAGATGCAGTCAATACTCTGCAACATGGTCGTTCCTCGATCCTAACCGTCAGTTTAATAACTGATTTACCCGTCACATAGTACTCTTTTGAGTTGGGATAGTGTGGCTCCTTTGGGGAACATGTTTATGTTAATGGGGGTTGATTTTACCCATCAAACTTTTGAAGTTTTGGCAAACTTTTATCACAGTAAAAACTGAAGTTAGCTAAAACAAAGGAAACACCTTTTGTAATAAGGAGTTGATTTTAGGCTTTATCAGAATTCGGAAGCCCATATTTCTATATACTTGTCAGGCCTAAACTTTAAAAAGAGATATATTAACCTCAACTTCACTCAGTCACATGGCATAAAAAAGCAAAAAAGAGGCATGGGAGTTTCACATGGGATTAAATTATCCCTCTTGCGTTTTCTTTTTTGATCCTAACTAAAGCTGATCACCGGTCAACAACCATACCCGATCAAAGCAAGAATCCTTGTAGCTTTATCCTTTTTTTAAAGAAATCAAAAGAATACAACACCAATTCACATCTCGGTATTTTGTTGAAAAACAAAACAGCTTATTATTGTAATAATTGGTTAGCCCAAATGATAATGGCTAAATCAAGAAGTCAAAACAGATTAGGTATTGCTGAATCCACTCACAAAAAACAATTTTTTCTGTCACGTTTGTTCAATTTTAAAAATAGTTACTTTGCTAAATGTGATTATAAAACCCATATTATATTAATACTAATATACTTCTTTATAATAAAATGACTTTGTAGGCAGTATGCACTCAAATACGTTTTTACACTACTTTATACCCATTTTAATTCCTTTTTGTTTAAAGATAAAATAATCCAATGTGACTCATATGCAAGCTAAATATCAAAATTACCGCCTTCATTCAAATTATAATGTTCATCGCGGCCCGAATTATATTGTCTGTGTTTTAGTCCAGTCCAATACATATCAAACACAGTACACAACAGTCATGTCCTGTGTAACCGCCACAACCCTACTATTTAGGGGAGAGTATGCGATAAACATGAAAACAAGAAAAGAACCAAACAACAAGAACAAACAAAAACTTAAACTTAGAAAGAGATTAATTAACCAAATTAGCATTGTCAAAATATTCCTAAAGAGCAAAAAAGATAGAAGAAGGATCTTCTAGACAAAAAGATCCCACTAGATTCCACTCAATTCAAGGATATGATAGAACAGGAATCTACCACCTAAAACAACTTCATACAAAATAATCTATCTTTCTTTCTTTCTTTTTAATTTAAACTCTATACGACACAAGATCTTGTGACATAAAACCATAATCATCCTTTTGTTCTCATAATCGTAATGCTCCCTTTACCGCCTTCTGTGCGAATTTTAGTTTTGCCAACAATCGGCTTCCCTGAAAAAGCGGATGTAGGGTATGATATCACGGGATCTTCATAAATTTTCTTGGATTTTGATGGTGGTGGAGTCAGAATCTTCTGGTTAATGTCTTTAAGAGTAACAGCTCCTTGAACACCACACGGTTTTACAAACGCAAATGGAAGAACAACCGATGAATTCATCTGTGTAGGTGTCTTAATCAAAGACTTTTTCCCTAAGTATTACAATATTCCAACAATTCAATTAGACCATGTTTTTTTTTTCTTTATATCTTTGGGAATGAAAAGACAAACCTTTGAAAATGATATTGTTACGAGAAGGAGTGCGTTCTTGAACCATATTACTTCCATTTTCGGGTTGTGAACCGTTCGAATCTAAAACAATAAAATATTAGAAAAAATAAATGGAAAGAATCAAGCATAAAAAGAGTAAGAATTTAAATGGTACCTGAAAGATTCATCTGGATATCGGATGTACCGCATAAATTCCTATTTTTTAAAAACATCGAATTTGAGCGAATCTCTTTTTGTAGATAAAGACACCAAATTTTATCATAAAATCAAAAAGATACATACATATCATCAGGACTTAATTGCATCCCCGAGTCATTTACTAAACAATCCGCCAGCCACCCGTCTGAAGATTGTTCCAATCCATCATAACCAGATGCAGATGCAGACATATCATCTGAAAAAGAAAAAAGAAATCTATTATTTTATTTACTTCAAACCAAAAATAAACAATCTTATATCAGAAAAGTACCCGCGAATCCAGACACCCATTGTGCCATGTCACAAAATGCATCATCCAATGAGTCTTCCCTTTCCTAAACATAATAAGAAAATCATGTTTACAAATTGTTTGAGAGAATGAGGGCAAATTTGTAAAAAAGATAGGATTCATATATTGCTTAACAGATTAAGTCATGTTGTTATTAAGTTGAAAAGAAACAACACCTTAGACTTCAAAAAGGAAGATGAGAAATTCTCATGGCAAAGTGGAAGAGCATCAACATCCAAAACTTCATCATCAAAATGCAGCATTCGGCGTCTTTTTGATTGAGAAGAAGCCTCCCTACAAAACTCCATTCCTTTGTTTACATTTCCTGTTTTAAGCATATGTATATCAGATAACAAGAATCATGTATTATGTATATGGATAAAAAGAAATAATTAATTACCATTATCAGTAACTTGGTAGGCCAAATCCCCACAAGACTTCACAGGGGTTGTTTCATTAAACACATAAGAAAGATCTTCATCATTCTCGCTTACATTGTTCCACAGGCCATTTGGTACATCTGCTTATAATCCATTTTGACAAGAAAAATGTTAATTGTATGCCCGACAATATGATTTGTATATGATGGTGAAAAAAGCGTATAAAATAAATTACAAGTCTTACCTAGTTGCAAACCGTATTCTTGGCATTTCCAGTCCCACATTTCATCACTAGAATTCATGTAAAACATGTAATATTAGCTAACAATATATTACAAATTCCTCATTGTTAATACTTTAATGGAACGTCTGGAATATGTGTGAAAACATTTTATTTGAAGAGTAGAAGAAGAAAATTATGATTGACGACAATTACAAGGTAACAAACATATCATGAACTCTTGGTAGAAAATTGAACGGCTTCAAATAGCAATTAATTATCTGATGTATACATTAAATTGGATCTCATATGCACACATTTAGTGCTGGATCTATCATAAAGGCACATAAATCTGAATTTAAAGCACAAAAATCATCATTAAAACCAGCCCATAGTCATGATCTATCTAAACTAAACACATTTTAGTCGCTTGACTAGCAAACAAATCATGTAGAAAACTAGATGGATCATGAATTTAATATTTGAAATTACTCCAACCGATTTAAAGTTGACCAAAAGATCATCATTAACGCCGACTTTAATTAAAAACCACGATCTACCTCTATGAACATTTTTTTCACCTCAATAGCATCTCAAATGGATCGGAAATAACACTACAAAACTTGTGCAAAAATGAATCAAATCAACACTCCAAAACTAATCTAATTCGATGTAAAATTCAGAAAATGCACCAAATCAAGCAAACGGCAAGCCCTAAAAAATCCCCCAAAACACCACAACTTTGAACAATCGCCTACATTTTCCCAAAACAAACTCAGAAAAAATCATCAAGTACAGCAAAACAAAAACCATTAAGTACATAAAAAAAAGGATTAACACGTACTTGTGATTCTTTTTGGGGTCCATTCAAGGCAAGCGATATGTAACGCAAAACAAATCCTACTACACAATTCTCCAGTACAAAGTTTACAATCGGAACTAGCCGTTGGATAATTGATGCAGAAAAGGTACAAAATATACAATTGGAAATGCGAAGAAGACGAACAGAAGTAGTGTCGAGATATGTGCAAAACCGCCGATTGTTACGCACCACACACCCCTTTTTCTGAGTGTGTGTTTTTTTGTAGTGTGTGGGCTTTGGATTTGGGGGCTATTTATTAGCATATTAGTGATCTGAAATCTGAATGGGTAACCATGGGAGACCATGTTCAGGCCTGAAACCCCTTTTCCCTTTTCTTTTTTTCTTTTTTCTTTAACGGATAACTAAATGTTTTTTAAGATAAATTCATAACAGAGCCAAAACATATGTATTGAAATTTTTAGATTTTATTTTTAGGAATAAAAGAACCTCCACTTTATGATTTTATATTTGTATTTTTTGAATATTTATTTCCTTTATTATAATGTCATGAAGGTTAAATGATACATTGGGTTAATATAAAAGATAGGGTTAATGTCATTTTGAACCAATAAACTATTTGCTTTTATTTTAAAAGGTCCCTCATATTATTTTTGTGTATTCTAGGTCCTCAAACTTAAAATTTACCTGTTAAAAACACCATTTCTACAAAACTGAAGGGGTAAACCGGTTGCAGCTATGACGTGGCTATCCAGTTGACACTTTAGTCGTTAGTGTTATCCACGTGGAGTTGGCACAGTGTTTAAGAATAGAAAATGAAAGTGAACGAAACTGGGAAATGGATAACGAGTTTTTTTATTTACCTGTTTGAGAGGATTATGAAGGATGAAGGTAAATCAATGGCGAGAATCGGAGGATGCAGAGGACGGCTTGTCGGAGATGCCATCGTGTTCCTCTTCTTCACCTTGAATTCGTGCTGGAATACGAAACCCGGAGAACCCACCTAAACCCGATGCGAATCCGGACATGGAAGATGGGTGATGGAAAGCTAGGGTTGGGTGTTGATCGATGGCGACGCCGGTGAACGATGGCGGCGGGTCGATCCATGCACGAAACGAAGGTGCGTTACTGGACTAAAGGGGTCCCCTCTGAGAATTGTTGTTGAATAACTGGTTGTTTGTTGTTTGACCGAACAACGTTTGCAGAAATGGCGTCGACGGCGACGGCTGAGAACTGAAGACAAATCCGGCGGAAACAGCGTCTCCGCCTCCCACACCACCCCACGCCACCATCCTTTGAAACCCACCAGCAACAAATTGGCGAAAGAGGCGAAATTAGAAGGTCAAGAGAACGCGGCGTTAGCAGCAACAAACCTACTTCCATTGATGATCAATCTGAAGGATTCAGATATGAAGGAAAAAGAAAGAAATTGGAACCTGTATTTGGGTTCAAATCGGAACGGGTTGCCTTCGTTGTTTGTTTTGATCGGAGAGGCTTGAGGTCTGCTGCCTTCGGATGTAAAATTGAAGAAATAGGATGTTGGAATTGTGAACGGAGATGAAGGAGAGAACGAGTCATCAGAATCAAATTGAAAGAATCGGAGATATGTTGATGATGATTCTGAAGGCCTTTGGAAGTCTGAAACCTTTGCTGGCTGTTGCCTTCACCGGTGTAGAAGAAAACGCCGACGAAGCGAAGTGAAATTGGAAGGGATGCCACAATGTCGATGTTCATGCAGTCAAGGTACATAACCAAGCATTTTCGTATCTTATTATGCAGTCGATGTTCTTGTTGTCAACAAATTATTAGCATTTTGTACTGAATTATACTTTCTATGCCCTAATTTTTCAGAAAAGCCCTGATAATGACGATGAAGTTCCGTTTGAAATTGCTGGATTTGGTACCACCGATTACGACACGGCGGAGGAGTTTTTATCTGATTTTGAATTCATGGTTTCCAAAAGGAATCTTTTTGATTTCGGTGAAAAAGATGGAGCATATGATAAACATGACATAGATGAATCGAAAGACACAGATGAAGAAGTTATGGATACAAAAGGGATGAAGATGAAGTATTTTTGACTTTTTGGTCAACGAATCAAAACCAAAACCAGACTTTAAATCCTTCCATGATTTATTAATGCCACGTCATCTAATTATTTAATAAATAAATTTCAACTAAGCTTTCAAACTATTTTAGCCGGTTACCCTTCTAATAATGATTTAAAAGACACGGTTTTTTAGACTTTAATGACTTATGAGGCTCGAAAATTTCTTTAGGGACATTTTAAAATTTTTGGTGAAAGTTTATAGGGCCAATGTGACAATAACCCTAAAAGATAATAACTTGTTTTTAATTATATACGTGTTGCAGTTTTTATTACTATTATATTGCATTTTTTATATTTTTATTATGATCTGATACCTTTCCAATAATAATATCATATTTTTAGTTTTCTATTAGAAAGATATATTTGAAATTTATACTCTATTATATCAACAAATATGCTTTGTATTTGAAATATATTTTTTGTAACTCCTACGAATCCATGCTATATATTTTATTGGGTTGATCAAAGGAAACCATGCTATATGTTTTATTCAATTGATCAAAATGACAGATATGGTAATTGAGTTTATATTTCATATCTATGTGGAGAATTTGTGTTATTTGAGAGTTTAGGACCTTTAGGTGAATGATATTAAATTTTAATTGAGTTTATATTTCATATCTATGTGGAGAATTTGTGTTATTTGAGAGTTTAGGACCTTTAGGTGAATGATATTAAATTTCAATGCTGAAGTATGTTGTTTTAGAATTTGATACCTTAAGATGGAATAAATATTGCAAATGATGGTCTTATGTGAGAACTTCCTTTCTTAAGGGTCTTATTGAGATTAGCGGAAGATGTATTATATTTGATTTGAAATTTAATAAAAAGATATGATAATGTGATACGGGTATAAATACATATAAGTTGATCAACTAGCATTTTAGAGGACTTTGGATCGATAAATAAGTAAATATAGTGTTGGTTCTTGATGGAACTGATGATGAAGCAAGTGAATTCAACAGGGGATTGAACATAGTTAGGGATTACTTAAACCATTGAATAACTCACTAATATGTTGCATCATCGATTTGTTGTGGTTCTTGATTTAAAAATTGGTTTTGGAAAAGTCATTGGATTTAATGGATGTGGTGATAGTATAGATTGAAACAGGTGTTGGAACAATGTTTCAAATGTCATAATGATCATAAATCGATGAATTCACATTTAGGATCATAGACTTGAAGCTCGAAACTTGAACGGTTGAAAATGTTGATAATATTGAAAATGGAGTTTTGAGTGCTTTCATAGGGTGTGTATGGGACTTTGTAAGGCATTGAGAAGTGAGATATGCATAAATAGGGATGATGAAGTTAATGTACGTGTTGTATAAAGCCTTTGAGGTTGTATGAGTTGGTATATGGGGTGCCTAAAGTGTTTGTAAGGTTGTACAAATAAAAGATGGAATGGTGGTTCATCAGGGGACGTATACGACCTGGTTTGTATTTTTTTTCTCAATCATGACAGCATGAGGTGTGGTCTATATGAGATGTTTGTCAACCCTTATGGGGAATGCAATACAACCTTACAAAATTTTAAACTGTAAGAACCCGCGAAAAAGTTGAAAAAGGGTAAAACCGTCTTTTGACACGTTATAAGACCATTATGAAGAATAATATGCTAATTGTAAAATGATGATATAAGAAATAAGAGTTTATGTGAAATTTGGATTTTGTTACGTGAATAGTGAAATATAGCCAAAAAGGGCAAATTTGTCATTTGACATGAAAATGACCAAAATGTTAAGAAAATGTCAAATTAGAAGCTAATGGAATTAAATTTGCAAGATTATGAGCTTAGGACCATTTTTGTGAGGAAATTAGAATATTAGGGACTAAAGTGTAAGTATTTTATAAAAACTAAAAACATAAATAAGAGAATTATCATTCTCTTTCTCTAGAATTCAGTAGAAGGTTTCAGAGAATACGAGAGAGAGCGAGGGAGAGCCAGAGAGAAGAAGAAATTCTTGAAGTTTTGGCAAGGAATTGAGGAAGGAATTGAAGATTCCCAAGTAAATAAGGTAAAGACTCTTACTATTCATCATCTTCTCGGGTTGAAATCTGGGAATATAGATTATGAACTTCATGAAATGTTTCCAGAAACTCATCCCTATCTAATTACATTAAAACAACAAGTAAACACACATCTCCTAAAAGATGTTGTTGAATTTAAGGAAAATGAAGATTTTTGCTCAAAAACCCTAAGTCATGGGTTTACATGATCAAGACCAGTTTTTATGGTTTTTTTGAGTCCAAATGATCACTTAGGATGTATTAAGACACTCCTAAGTGGTTAATTTCAAAAACTTGAATTTTTAGTGAAATTTTCCAAAAACGAGTTTTAAAGAAAATGGAATTGGAATCAGTGATTCCATGGCTTAAAACCTGATGTAAAGCAAGGGTTTTAGTCATGGAATGATAGTAAAATGATTAAGCTAAGTATTAAGCTCTTAATAGGTCAAAATAGAGGTCTGCAGCTCAAAAATCGGACTGAAAACTAAGTCTGCAGGCTTGGCACGAGTCGTGACTTTTTAGCACTTGAAGTGCACGAGTCGTGCACCATGGAAAAGCCAAGAAATAGCCTTCCAGGCTTAGCACGAGTCGTGCTTCCCATAACACATAAAGAGCACGAGTCGTGCTCTTACTGGACAGCAGTCTGTCCAATTTTTGAGACTTGAACTCGATGCTAGACGTGTCCGTTTGGTCTGAAATTCATACCATAGCCTTAAAATGGTATGAAAAGATGTAGGAAACTTTCAAATTTGGAATCCGACCTTGCGGAAAAACCACTGTAGCGGCAGTGGCCAAATGACAAGTTTTGTCAAACTTGATTTTTAGAATTTGAGCTAGACATGTCCAATTAATCCCAAACTTGAAACACGAGTCTAATACAGCATAAGACTTCATAGAAAGGTGTCGGAACTGGAATACGACCCCTCGTGGGTACTGTAGCAATATACGCGTATTTCGGAGAAAATTATAAAATGAGTTTAGTAATGGTTATCTATTTTAGTATGACCTGAAGTTGAGTTGTATGAGACCTTAGAACTATAAAGTCAGTTGTATTATGTATTTATTAAATATATATATGTGATACTTGTGTAGGAGGTGCTTCAAATACCATTGAGCACAAAAGGGAAAGGAGTATGAGAAGCTTAGTAAACTATAACTACACCAAGGTGAGTTTTATGCGGATTTCTCTAGTACATAGCAAAATGATATTTTCAGAAAAATGAGATTTTCAAATATTTGTAAATTCTAAGGTTTGGAAATAGTTTTGAAAGTAGCTCTAAGAGCTAAGTATTTAAAAGACATTTTAAAGAAGTTCAGTATTTAAAGAAGTATAGTTTATAAAGTTTTGAAAGAAGCTCCATACATGAGCTAAAGATGTTGAGATTAGTTTTAAAGATATTTTGATTATGAGTCTAAAAGTTTATGAGTTGAGTTATTTATAAATTGTGTCCTATTTTGACCAATTTAAGATATAATGAGATAAGAACTAAAGAACTAAAGAAAGAAAGAAGAAAGAGTTAGTTGTCCGGACTAGGATCACCCACATAATCGGGGGATCAGAAGACACTACTGGGATGGTACCTCCCGTCGCGAAGTAGTTGTCTAGCTTAGTATACCCTTGTGCTTGAATCCGTTCCAAGTCACAAAGGGGAGACAGAATGAGCATAACCGAGCGGACGGATCTGTTCTGTCCCGCGAGGGGAGCTAGTTGAATGAATTAAATTAAAATAATTCATGAGTTTTCAGTTGGTCACAAGTACATGAGAAAGAAAACAGTTTCAAAGAATTAAAACAGTTTTAAAGTCAGAAGCCGTTTTTGAGAAAGAAAATGTTTTTAAGTTTTAATTACAGAAAAGCAAAGAGATTTGAGACTTATTTTGAGAATAAGTTTTCAGCAGTTTATCAGTTTTACTTGTTATTAATTCAAGTTTTGAGCAGAAATATTTTGGGTCTAAAACCCATATTACTCACGAGGCTTTATGTCTCACGTATACTATTTTTGAAATGCTATGTACTTAGGTGAAAGGAGCGGAGATTTCAGTTGGGACCGGTTTATGTACTGTAAGTTTAAATTATGGTTATCTGTATTGAGTCTGTAATACCCCCTTGAGTTTAAGTTTGTAAAAAAAATTTAAGTGGCTACTTTATAGTCACGAGTTGTAAAATATATTTGTAACGTAAACTGTATTTGTATTTAAATATGGTTTCAGAAAAGGGGTGTTACAGTTTTGGTATCAGAGCCATAGTTTAAGCGAACTAGGTGTCAGTACTGGAACCTAGACTTAAACTATGTAGGAGATTAGTAGAGTACATACTTGAGTAAGATGTTGAGAGTAAGTAGAAATGGGAGTAAATCCATATCAGTGGAACATGAGTCCTGGTGGTAAACTGGAAGCAAATGTGTATAGGTGGTTATAATAATATGGGCCCGTACTATCATAATCACAGGATATACATTTGAGTTTGGTGGAACCACACAGGAATCATGTGAAGCTACAAAGGATAAGTGTAGGGGGTTGGGAAGTATAGGTTTGGTATACCTATGTAAGAAAATCAAGTATGAATGAAAATACTAAAGTATAAATGAAAAGCGTTAAAGATGAAGTAACAAATACGAATTATGTAGTGGGGAAAACCCCATACCTTATATGAATCAGTATAAAGAGTATGTAATAAAACATAAGAAAGTACGAGCAAAGAGCACTGAAAATAAGATGACAAGGATAAAATGTAATGACGAAGAAAGGTGCAAATTTGTGGATATGATAACCACCGTATAATATGAGAAACAACGTAAAGAAAGACAGGAATTAGTAAAAGAGACATGGCCAGAATGTGTAAATGTATGGAAAATGTTAATAGAAGTAATGAAGTATATAGTACAGCTATAAAATAAAGAATATAACTGAAAATTTCAGTTGTCTAACGGAAATGAATTATGATTATGGAATAAAAATAAGAGTAATGTCACTACGGTGACTAAAGAAATATTGGAAAAGAATAAGAGTACATACATATGAACTAAATTCATAAAAGAAAGAAGAATGGAAACATTTAAGCAAAAAGAGTAAAAGGAAGTGAGCTGGGTTAATTATAGATAAACCCAATTGAAGTATAAATATTAAGAAGTAGTATGATGTGTTGTTCATGGACAACCAAGAAATGAAAGTATGTATATAAAAATTGTGAGTAAATAAAGATATCTGATAGTTGAAGCAAATAACTGAGTCCGACATGTATTATAGTGAACAATATAACAAAGTAAGTTACCTGAATGAGAAAGTAATAAAATTTGTTAAAGACTATGAGTATGTTGCATTTTTATAATGCAAGAGAATGAGTTGAGAAATAGAGATTGAATGCCTAATCAAATGTTAGGTGAACAGTTAAAGATAAGACAGATAATGATGACAATGAGAAGAATATAAAGACAGTTATTAAAGAAATGGTCATTTGAAATCAGGTTTAATGACCATATAAATATGAAATAAGAAGAATTGAGAATGATAAATAAATAATATGAGATAAAGAGTAAAAGTGTATATTCAGATAAGTGTCAGACAAAGAGCTAAAATAAAGAGACAAGAAGTTACTACTTCTAAGAAGAAGTAAGGGGTAAAAGTAGTCAAAGATTTGAGAAAATAGTTAGTCTATGGCTAGTAAAAAAATATATATAGAGTATATCGCTTTAAGATATATAAAAGTAAAGAGAGTAAAGAAATGAATCTTAAATGAAAGAATAATACAATGTGTTGGGTATATAGCCTTATGACACATAGAGAGAAATGGTAAAAAGTATAACAAAAGAAACTCTGGGTATCAAACCTAGAAATTTTAATAGTAAAATATATGAGATATAAAGACTAATTGCTTATAAAAAAAATGGAAGTAATCGATATGATTATAGTGCAGTCGAGATAAAAAGAGAAGTAAAAGTTATTTTGGCGTTAGCCATAGCAAGTAAAGAGAAAGCAAGAGGTAGAGTGCTAAACTAAGCATCGGTGTGAGCAATAAGAACTACAAGAAAATACTAAAACATAAGTAATAAGATGAGAATGGTATATGAAGTACCTAAGAAGATAAGAAGTGTACTCATAAGAGTACTGTAAGGAAGCTGAGAAATGAAAAAGACAAGATTATATTAGAAAGTATAATGAGTAAAAGAGATTGAAATCTCCTAAATTATAAAGAAAAAAAAAAGTGAAAGAGATGTTTAGATCGTTAATACGTCGAAAGATAAAAATAATATAAGTAAAGAAGGATACTAGACATGTATTTATAAAAGTAATACGTACAAGTAACAAAATGATAAGGTAATAATCTTATGAGAATGTAAGAAAACTAGTAGTAAAGACAAAGAAAAAGAGAAAAAGATAGAAAATTCTTTGAGAATTAAAGATGAAAGATAAGATAAAAGTAGCAAGAACAACAGTTAACCCTTGAATAGTAAATTCTTCTTGTATATATAGACATAAGAAGTTGTAAAACTTCTAAAAGAATTGTATAAAGATAATATGATATTTAAATCCAATGACAAGAAAGAAGTAAACAGAAATGTAGATTGACTGTTGGAAAGTCAATTTTCCATAACAAAGAACAAAGTGATAGAGCCTCTAAAATGAGAGAGAGAAAGTAAATTTAAAGTATAAAAATTTACTCAAGTAAGAAGAATAAGTAAAAGCTTTTATTACATTAAAAGAGAAGTCGAGTAATGCGTCTGTCCTTATATTATCAGATGGGACAGAAGATTTTGAAGTATACAGCAATGCCTCACATAGAGGGCTTAGCTGTGAGTAACCGTAGAGGAGTAAGAGTATAGCACCAGATAGTCGAAAGCCCTAAAAACAAAGTATATTACTTATGATATAGAGTTTACATTGATTGTATTTGCCTTGAAAACTTTGGAGGCATTACCTGTATGAAACAAAGCGCAAGTTATTTACTGATCATAAGAGTTAGCAGTATGTGATCACTCAAATAGAGTTGAGCACGAGACAGAAAAGATAGTTAGAGGTGATCAGTAATTAAGTTTGCGATATTGTTTACCATTCAGGCAAGCAAGTGAAATAGCAGATGCATTGAGTAGAAAAGTTCTAGAGAAAAGAATCAATGCAAGATCGATACGTATAGAACTAGTGTCCAGTATTATAGAACAGGTTAAAACAGTCCAACAAAGGTTGGGAAAAGTATAGACTTGAAAGATGAGAAGCGAGGAAGACATCCAGTCTAAGGTAAATAGACAAGAGTTAAAAACTTATAGAACCCACATTTGGGTATCGAAAGCAAGAGATTTAAAAAAAAAATTGATTCTAGAAAAGTTATATAATTCTAAGTTTAAAGTTGAGGAAAGTGCATTATCCAAGTGCGTCGATTGTGCGTAAGTTAAGGCGAAACATCAAAGTCCCGAATGGAGATGCCCAGTCCTTGCACATTCTAGCCGGAAAGTGGGAATATGTAACCATGGATTTCATTGTGGGGCTACCGAGAATGAGAAGGGGGTATGATAGCATATGGGTCATAGTAGATCAGTTGACCAAGAGTGCACTGTTTCTAGCCATAAAAGAAACTACTCCATTGGAGCAGTTAGCCCAGTATTATATAGATGAAGTGTTGAGAAGATATGGTGCACCGTTGTCAATCGTGTCAAACAGAGACCCTAGATTTACCTCTAACTTCTAGGATACTTTACAAGAGAAGATGAAGACGAGAATTCAGTTAAGTACAGTGTATCATCCATAAACGGATGGCCAGAATGAGTGAATGATTCAGACAGTAGAAGATGTGTTACGATCAAGCGTGATGATTTTGGAAGGTAGTTGGGATGAACACCTGCCTTTAGTAGAGTTTGCATACGACAAAAGTTACCATTCTAGCATTAAATGCCACCTTTGAGGCATAGTATGGTAGAAAGTGTAGAGCTCCTTGTGCTGGATAGAAGCAGGTGAGACTAAGCGTACAAGACCAGATGATCAATGAGAAGATTGGTGTGATTTAAGCCAACATGACAGTAGCGCGAAACCAACAGAAGAGTTACATAGATCTAAAGAAAAGACTGTATGAGTTACAAGAAAGGCGATTAGTGAAAAAAAAAAAAGACTTTGTCGCCATGGAAGGGCGTAGTCAGATTTGATGAGAGAAGAAAGCTGAGTCCAAGATGCATTAAACCTTTCAGAATTCTAGAAAGAATTGGATTGCAAGAATTCAAGCTGAAGTTATCACCAGAACCCAGTGAAATACGTGATACCTTTCATGTATGTTACTTGAAGAAATACTTTGAAAAAGAAGAGTTAGTGATACCGTATATAGACTTGGAAGTAAAGACTCCAAGTAGACTGATTGAAGAATCTGGAACGATTCTAGAAATGCAGACTAAGAAGCTAAGGAATAAGAAGATTCACTTAGTGCTAGTCAAGAGGAAGTACCCATTAGGGTCAAATCTAACTTGGGAGACGTTAAAAGAAATGAAGAGGAGATATCCAGATTTCTCAGATTACGAAAAGATTCCGAGGACGGAATCCGCATAAGGAGGGGTGACTGTAAGAACCCGCGAAAAAGTTGAAAAAGGGTAAAACCGTCTTTTGACACGTTATAAGACCATTATGAAGAATAATATGCTAATTGTAAAATGATGATATAAGAAATAAGAGTTTATGTGAAATTTGGATTTTGTTACGTGAATAGTGAAATATAGCCAAAAAGGGAAAATTTGTCATTTGACATGAAAATGACCAAAATGTTAAGAAAATGTCAAATTAGAAGCTAATGGAATTAAATTTGCAAGATTATGAGCTTAGGACCATTTTTGTGAGGAAATTAGAATATTAGGGACTAAAGTGTAAGTATTTTATAAAAACTAAAAACATAAATAAGAGAATTATCATTCTCTTTCTCTAGAATTCAGTAGAAGGTTTCAGAGAATACGAGAGAGAGCGAGGGAGAGCCAGAGAGAAGAAGAAATTCTTGAAGTTTTGGCAAGGAATTGAGGAAGGAATTGAAGATTCCCAAGTAAATAAGGTAAAGACTCTTACTATTCATCATCTTCTCGGGTTGAAATCTGGGAATATAGATTATGAACTTCATGAAATGTTTCCAGAAACTCATCCCTATCTAATTACATTAAAACAACAAGTAAACACACATCTCCTAAAAGATGTTGTTGAATTTAAGGAAAATGAAGATTTTTGCTCAAAAACCCTAAGTCATGGGTTTACATGATCAAGACCAGTTTTTATGGTTTTTTTGAGTCCAAATGATCACTTAGGATGTATTAAGACACTCCTAAGTGGTTAATTTCAAAAACTTGAATTTTTAGTGAAATTTTCCAAAAACGGGTTTTAAAGAAAATGGAATTGGAATCAGTGATTCCATGGCTTAAAACCTGATGTAAAGCAAGGGTTTTAGTCATGGAATGATAGTAAAATGATTAAGCTAAGTATTAAGCTCTTAATAGGTCAAAATAGAGGTCTGCAGCTCAAAAATCGGACTGAAAACTGAGTCTGCAGGCTTGGCACGAGTCGTGCCTTTTTAGCACTTGAAGTGCACGAGTCGTGCACCATGGAAAAGCCAAGAAATAGCCTTCCAGGCTTAGCACGAGTCGTGCTTCCCATAACACATAAAGAGCACGAGTCGTGCTCTTACTGGACAGCAGTCTGTCCAATTTTTGAGACTTGAACTCGATGCTAGACGTGTCCGTTTGGTCTGAAATTCATACCATAGCCTTAAAATGGTATGAAAAGATGTAGGAAACTTTCAAATTTGGAATCCGACCTTGCGGAAAAACCACTGTAGCGGCAGTGGCCAAATGACAAGTTTTGTCAAACTTGATTTTTAGAATTTGAGCTAGACTTGTCCAATTAATCCCAAACTTGAAACACGAGTCTAATACAGCATAAGACTTCATAGAAAGGTGTCGGAACTGGAATACAACCCCTCGTGGGTACTGTAGCAATATACGCGTATTTCGGAGAAAATTATAAAATGAGTTTAGTAATGGTTATCTATTTTAGTATGACCTGAAGTTGAGTTGTATGAGACATTAGAACTATAAAGTCAGTTGTATTATGTATTTATTAAATATATATATATGTGATACTTGTGTAGGAGGTGCTTCAAATACCATTGAGCACAAAAGGGAAAGGAGTATGAGAAGCTTAGTAAACTATAACTACACCAAGGTGAGTTTTATGCGGATTTCTCTAGTACATAGCAAAATGATATTTTCAGAAAAATGAGATTTTCAAATATTTGTAAATTCTAAGGTTTGGAAATAGTTTTGAAAGTAGCTCTAAGAGCTGAGTATTTAAAAGAGATTTTAAAGAAGTTCAGTATTTAAAGAAGTATAGTTTATAAAGTTTTGAAAGAAGCTCCATACATGAGCTAAAGATGTTGAGATTAGTTTTAAAGATATTTTGATTATGAGTCTAAAAGTTTATGAGTTGAGTTATTTATAAATTGTGTCCTATTTTGACCAATTTAAGATATAATGAGATAAGAACTAAAGAACTAAAGAAAGAAAGAAGAAAGAGTTAGTTGTCCGGACTAGGATCACCCACATAATCGGGGGATCAGAAGACACTACTGGGATGGTACCTCCCGTCGCGAAGTAGTTGTCTAGCTTAGTATACCCTTGTGCTTGAATCCGTTCCAAGTCACAAAGGGGAGATAGAATGAGCATAACCGAGCGGACGGATCTGTTCTGTCCCGCGAGGGGAGCTAGTTGAATGAATTAAATTAAAATAATTCATGAGTTTTCAGTTGGTCACAAGTACATGAGAAAGAAAACAGTTTCAAAGAATTAAAACAGTTTTAAAGTCAGAAGCCGTTTTTGAGAAAGAAAATGTTTTTAAGTTTTAATTACAGAAAAGCAAAGAGATTTGAGACTTATTTTGAGAATAAGTTTTCAGCAGTTTATCAGTTTTACTTGTTATTAATTCAAGTTTTGAGCAGAAATATTTTGGGTCTAAAACCCATATTACTCACGAGGCTTTATGTCTCACGTATACTATTTTTGAAATGCTATGTACTTAGGTGAAAGGAGCGGAGATTTCAGTTGGGACCGGTTTATGTACTGTAAGTTTAAATTATGGTTATCTGTATTGAGTCTGTAATACCCCCTTGAGTTTAAGTTTGTAAAAAAATTTAAGTGGCTACTTTATAGTCACGAGTTGTAAAATATATTTGTAACGTAAACTGTATTTGTATTTAAATATGGTTTCAGAAAAGGGGTGTTACATAAACCCTCAAGGAGTATTGGGAATTTTTATTTCGTGCTTTCTTGGTTAATGTAGGAAACATGTGTTAACATGTTGTAGTACATGACATTACAAGTGAACAATGAGACCTTGGAAAAATATAAGAGAATGTGTCTTTGAGGATTTGGAAGAAGACTATGTTAATTCCTCAATCGAAGTTGAGGTGAGTATATAGTACATTTATGAGTATATGATCACATAACGTCGTATTTCATCATGTGTGCTCTAAGTTGATAAATAATATAAGTATGAAGACTACACCTATAATAAGTTCAGAAGTGGAGTTAATTTAAAAGTTCAAACCTTGAGTCGATCAAAAGTTGAATGTTGTGTCAGTTTTAAAGTGTAGACATTATTAAGTTGATTTGAAGTTGAAACGTTATTAAGTTTATTTAAAATTGAAATGCTGTCAAGTTGATTTAAACTGAAAACTTCTTAATTGGATTTAAAGTTGAAAAGTTGGTTTGATTTTAAAATTAAAATAATGTGTTGTTTTTAATGTTTAAACGTTGTTAAGTTGATTTAAAGCTAAATTGTTGTTTAGTTGATCTAGAGTCGAAACGTTGTTAGATTAAGTCAAAGTTAAAATTTTGTTAAATGATTTAAAGTTTAAACATTTGATTGATTTTAAAGTTGAAACATTGTGTCAGTTTTAAAGTTGAAACGTTTAATTGGTTTTAAAGTTTATAAGTTGTGATTTTGAAATTGAACGTTGTGTTGAGTTGTAAAGTTTAAACATTGCATCAAGTTTTTTTAAGTTGAAATATTGCATGGCTTTAAAGTTATTTAATTAAATTGCACAAGTTGTCCATGTTGCATATATAAGTTGAAATGTTGTAATGCATTGAAGTTGTACACATTGCATATTCATTCATATGATTTATATGTGGATATGCTTATAAGGTTTAGACATAAGAAAGTTGAAAAGCGTTGACATTTTAAAATGTCTTCACTTCCTAAAGCTTAAGCTTAAGGGCTAGCTAATGTTAGGTATGGTGTTAGGGGAGTATGATTGAGAGATGTTATATTAATCATAGATGTATTGCTTGGTGAAACTATCATCTACATGGAGATGGAACATGCTCCCGAAGTGTACATGGATTATGTTGTGATCCTACATCCAGAATTCACTACACACACCAATGTATATGTAAGGTCTTGTTAGTCTTATATTGCTATGTTACAAGTTGAGATGGATGCATTGACACGAAATTTGGGATATAGATTCATATCACGCACATCATTCTATTTTTTTGCATTACTTCATTTAAAGTTGTCAACTTATATGTGTAGTCTAATATAGATAACATGTGCAACATTTTGTCTAGAGCATCTTCAAGGGAATATTATTGATGACTTATAATTATTCCATCAGCCACTCAGTATCATTAGAGTGCATAGCTTTGGATTAGTATTCCATCAATCACTTATTATTTATCAACAACCTATTTATCTCTTACAGAATAACTTGTTTACCCCTCGTGTTAATAAGATTTCATTTTAAATGTCGCATTAACAATACTATATATTTATAACATTATTATTTTTTACTAATTAATCTAATTTATAATATATGAAATTAAGATTATAATGTTGTTATTGATTTTTATTTAACTATATAATTGATAAAATATAACCAATATGAATTATGTTGTATGCTTAAAATACAAAAAGGTTATAGGAGGATTTTTTTTAAAACATTGCAAATAGATGGGGATAAATGTTTACTTATTGTATAGAAGTGATTAAATATTGCGGGTGCTCTAATAACGATTTATGTTGTTTTGTAAGTTGTGTGTAGGTTAAAAGTTATTCTTCAAAGTTGTGTTAGAATTGTTTAAGAGATGTATTGCTTTTACTTATAATGTTTTAAGTTGTTTTGTAAAATGTATATATGTTGAAAGTTGTTTGACTGTGTTCTATGACATACAGTTTTAACCACGTAGGTTTATGTTGTACAATAGGAGATAAGTTAAATTTATTTTAAACATTGTTTTAAAATATGTTTTAATAGGCGATTCAACCCTCACATTGAAATTTAACGTATGGATTTTGTAGGGCATCACATTCATGAGTAACTTCCTAAGGCTTCTGAATTTAACACACTATATTAATATATGGTTCAGATTATGTGTTACAAAAAGTGATTACAAGATACAGGTTATGGGATATTGGTTACAAGTTTTGGGTTTCAGGTTTACAGGTTACAAATTAAAGATGATTGTAAGAAGCAAAACATATATTCAACTGTAGCAAAAATGAATGATAGACCATGCATAAAGGTATGAATTTACGTTATATAGTTGCAATATACTTATTTTTTAATATTTTGGTTTTTGAAGGTTATATTGATGTATATTTTGTCTTTACCTTACCTTATGAATGGGTCATCATGTATACAATTGTAGCTGAAACAATGGTTTACAAGGTGTCTATGTTGCATTAATGATGGACCATGTGTGTCTTCAGTAGGATCAAAACAAATTACTACCTTTAATTTAGTACATCTTTAAATAATTTAGGAAAATCCCTAGAACTTTTTTTGTCTTTTCCCTAAGGGTCAGTTAAAAATGAAAGATATCACCAATAAATACAATTATGTTATAAATTTGGTCATTTAGCTTTTTTTTAATTGAAGGCAAGAAATAGCAATGTATTATTAATGATTTGTTTACTATAGCATGCTACTTTCAAGTTAATTGCCTGGATCTAAAAAAATATTCCAGAAATATCAATGTACTTTTATTGGATGTTATAGTTTAGCAACTTACAAACCCTTTGTTTGTTCTCAACTTCTTTTTGTAGTTTCTTGGCTCTAAATTCTTATTGATTAGTGGTTGAGATTTTTAATTTTCGAGATAGAGAGTGACAACAAGCATAAGCTAAAGATAATGAAAATCAATTGGAACATAAGTGTTTCATCGTGTTTATCATCAAATTTATTTGTTTTGGTTTGTGTCTCGGTCTTTATCACTTTGTTTAAAGGCAATGCACTTTGTCTAACTTGAACATAAGCTCTAATGTCAATGCCCATTGTTTAACTGTTTATTGGACTTTGATTCATCCCCTTTCCCAAATATTTTCATGGAAAATAATAACTCTAATAAACATGGTTTCAACAATAAGCTAAGGACAAAGAATCAGAATCAGGCGCGACAGCAGTCATAACTTCCGGTATACTACATATTGGTCCTCAATCCGTCACATCATGAGTTAATCACCATGTTGTTAGGTGAACAAAGCATCAAAATAAGGGAACTGTTGTTGCTACTTCTTTTTTTTAAGTAACAATCACAGTTACATTAATCTTTGACTATGATCATCTTCACCCTCGCTTTGGGTTCTCTGGAAACTTTTCATTTCTGTATATATCTACTTTAAAAATCAGCATGATTCAATGACAACTTCTTATTTTTTTGCTTTCTTTTTATTTGTAATTTTATTCTTAATTTATTGGGTGGATCACATGACAAAGAGACGGTAATCATAATATTAAAGAAATGATGAATTAGTGATTAAACAAATTGAATCTAATCCTTGTCCAATTCTTATTAAAACTTTTGATAATAATATTTAGCAATGTATTTGTAAATAACTTTAAATATTTCATGTTTCATCATAAAAAATGTTCACATGTCTTTTTAATAAAGCTACAAAAGAAATCTAATAGAACAAGTGTTTAAATTACACATCGATACAAGCTACCACTGATGTTTTCACGGATAAAAACGCGTTTTGTCGAAGATAACCTATAATTTTCTATAACGATTATATCTATTTTCTGTTATGGTTTGCTGAAATCGTTAATGGTTATTGTTAAAAAAGTTGTGATTTCCATGGTTGTTAAGGGTTTTGGCTACCAAAACAATACTTAAGTATATCGGCCTCTACTTCAATAGCAACCTACTTCTAAAAATGAAAAATTATAAAAACATAATTTTTCTCTCATTGTTTATTTCAATAATTGCAATGCAGGCTAGGACATCTTCAACAAAAAAATGAGAGTTTGCTTTTGTCTTTCTTAGTTCGGCTTCAATTCTTCATATTGTCGATGTTTGTTTAATGGAAGATATATGTATAGAAAATATATTTATGGATCATTTGGTTTCATGAATCAACACTTTTTTCATTTGTAGTATTTCGTTTTTCTTAATTTACCCCTATTGTTGTACATATTGTATTATGGCTATATAATAGAATGGATTGTTGTATCTACTATGTTAATTTTTTAATATTTCATACTAGGATCTTTAAATAAAATGTCAAATCAAAATCTATATGTTTTTTGTTTTATGATTTATTAGTTGGCATTTATAAGCATAGATTTATATTCCATTGTTTATTTTTCCTATTTTATTTCTAAACATGTATAGTACATGAGTTAACTTTTTTATATAATTTATTTTAATTTTTTAACCGTGTAATACACAGGCTAATAACCTTGTGTGTGTGTATATATATATATATATATATATATATATATATATATATATATATATATATACTAGGTTATAAACCCGTGTTCAACACGGTTTGGATACTTATTAACTCGTATTCTACACAGGCTGGGAAATAAAAATAGCAAAAATAAATAAAAAATTTACAAAGTACGATGCTATTAATGTACTTTTTGCAAATTTCAATGCTAAAAACTATATTTTCCCAGAAAATTGTCTTATATGTATATTTTTCCAGAAAACAGTCTTTCAAATGAGCATCAACGTAGAAAATTACGAACCTTTTCTAGATCATCTATAAAAAGATGAAAATACACAGGCTAATAACCTTGTGTGTGTATATATATATATATATATATATATATATATATATATATATATATATATATATATATATATATATATATATATATATAATTTTCTGTATTCAAACCGTACAAACCGTCCGCACCAAATTGCACCACATAACGCGGTTTAGAACTTTTCCAGTACAATTTGTGGTTTCATAAAAACTCAAACCGCATATACGATACAACCGACGGTTTATTTGTAAACCGCACCGCACTCGGCGTTAGTATCTACCTAAAATTTATATTTTCAACAAGATTCCGTGTATAATAATTTCGTCGCACGTTGGCAATTTGGCGCGTGGCCTGAATTGGTACACAACTGTCTGCCTTAACGCTCCTGATTGGCTGCGAATGACATGTCAACAACTGCATAGCGCATGTCATTACAATATGAATATGGTAGGTAGACAGATTGGGCTGTATTAATTATTCTGCTTTGGGCCCGTTAACTTCATTAATTATTCCGGCCCACTAGAGTTACTAGTAGAAATATAGAATTATAGAATGAAGTAAAATAATTAAATAAAGGGTTTAGTGTATAAAGATACTTTTATCATTTTGTTAAAATATCAAATGTATATTTTTAATTGTTTAATACGATACATTTACTCTTTTATTTATTCAATTAATAGACATAGTATTTTGTGTAACATTCTTTTACAAATTGATGTAACATATACATAAAATATAAAAAAACAATAAATTTGAACATTATATGGTTACAAAAGCGTGTCGTATGAATTGGTACAATGATACAATTTTGCAAATATATTTTCTTTTGTGGTTAGCCAGTTAGTCTATAAATAAATGGGAAATTACATAAATGAGTACAAATGAAAAGTTGAATATCTTTTGATTTGATTAGTCCGAAGCATATACCAACAAGTATGTACACGAGATTTTTCATTTATTTCAATTACAACGACAAGGATGTAGTTATATCCATATCTCCTAAGCAATAATAAAATTAGGAAGGAGTTAGTTGGCCTTGTCGTCTACTTCAAATTTCAAAGTTAATAAGAACTAGGTTTTAGAATGTCTGCGCGATGCTGCGGAAGCCCAGTATATTGAAAGACGCAACTTGACGAAAAATAAATTATGTAAGAGACGAAAAATGTAACTTTAAAATATAATAAGGGACCGGAATCGCAATTTACGAAATACCAATAATATAACTTTATAATAAATAGGGATGAAAACAATTAATTCGAAATTAGTTGAGGGGAAAAAACGTAAATATGAAAGTTTGCTATAAAAAGAATCAAAAATATTATTTTCAAATGAAAGGTTATTATCATTTTGTATTAAATGCTTTAATAATAATACTATGATCTTGATTTAGTAATAATGATTCTGGAAATAGCAAAGGAAATGAACAGTAAACTTACCTCACAAACGTAACTTGCAAATTAATATATATATATAATGTTTTATTTTTTGTAATGCAATTATAAATTAAAAAAAAATTCCATATAAAATTTAATTTGTAAATTTCGTTTGCTTTTCATATATTTTCTAGTTTGCTAACTATCCGTAGAAATGTATATTCATACGCTTTCATACATTGTTATAACAAGTTGTGAAATAGTTTACGCTGTAATCGATATACATATGTTCCGATTAAAGAACATACTATGTTATATATTAAAATGTCCAGTATTGCTAAAATTCCAGAAAATATGTTCTGTTTATTATTAATTAAACAAAAATAAAGAATTTATACTTTTAGTTTAGAAGGACGTAAAGAATAGCTAAAAGATAAATATCAAATATGTGTATTCACCTATTTCCAATAAGTTATTTGCTATACGAAAATCTATATTTTATTACAGGTTATCTCGTCGATATGTAAATCGCTTAGTCAATGTCAAGTATCGCATGACACCAAATGATACTCGAATATAATAAGACTTAAATTAATCATCTATAACGGTCAAATATTCTATTATATATAATATGACAAGATACCATAAGTTGTTGGGTATTTTAATAAAAAGAACATAACTAAATTCGGAGTTTTTTTCATCGAGTTTGACTTTTTTAGATCTTGAAGATTCTTTTCCTTACAAGTTACATCTGAGGAAATATTGTGGACACCGGAAAAATATTATTTTTCATTTCCATACATCCATGAGAATATATATCGGGCACCCGAAAAAAGGATCAAAGTGAGTATATTGCACAACTAGAGTTTTGAATCGAAACAGGCAAAAAATGATTAATCAATACAGTTTTTACAATTTAGAATTGTTTTCTTTTTGTCGATGACACTATCAAACATATTTTGAACCCGATACATAAATTAATACGATTCCCTATAAAAATTAATTAGTTTAAACTATAAAAAGCATTCACACTATTTATCTATCAGACAAAATTAAGCTAGCGTTTGATAATATTATTAAAATAATTTATAAGCTAACTTGAAATAACTTATTAATTAGTTAGCTTATAAGATAAAAACTAACTTTTTAAACTAACAAGTCAAATAAGACCTAATATCTTTGTTAGTTATAAGATTAATTAAATTTCATTTAAAACTATTCAGAAAACTAAATGTCTTAGTCAATTAACCTACGGTTATCCATAAATGCATACAAAATAGATTTGAATGTAAATAATCTTAAAAGGGAAAAATAAACATTCACAAAACTTGGATTCAAATATTTATTAAGTGCCTATAGACTATAGTTGTCCATAAATGCATATAGAACAGTTTTGAATGTGAACAAATATTATAAAAGAAAAGTTTTAATGAACAATATAAATTCCAGAACTTCGAATGTCTAAAACTCTCAACCTATTACCAGAAGGTAAGGCTTCAACCATTAAATCAACATGGAATTTGTAATAGGACTGATAAGCATATTGTGTCAGTGTTGGTTTGCATTAAGTTAGAACATAAACAAGTTAAAATTTAGTGTCCAAACTCATTTATTTCGTGCCAGATTTGGGGTTTACGTTTTAAATATTGTAAACATGTCGTGTCGTGCTGGACTGAAACACTAAATGTGTTGAAAAGGATTGATTGTAACATCACCCGTTTATTTTTAATATCATATCATGTCAACCCGTTTAATTAATCAAATTAAACTGCCTTATATAAATCAATTTATTTCATGTCTTGTTTATATCAGATTAGAGGGTAGTATGAGTTTTTTGCTCACTCTACTTTGTATATGATGAGAAATCGCAATTTATTTAATCTATACATAAAGGGTAAAATTGAATTCGGGTGTTGGTAAAAAATTCGTTCTAATGAGACATGTATGTAAAGTCAAACACACATGCATACACACATACACACATATCACGTCATATTAGGATTTATTTAAGATTACCTTAAATTCATATAAAAACTGAAATCAATGTTGGCGACATAGACGAAACAATTGAGATGTAGGGATTTTCTATCTTTATGAGAAATATCACTATTTTACATATAATTAAATTTTGTCAGGTTAATATATTTCGTAAGGCCTAAAATAGACAATGGCTCTGTACGGTCACCGAAGCTTACCTACCCTTATATAGATCAGTCAGGCCCGGTTGGACTATATATAATTATATAAATACACCATTCATTAAATTGGACTGGGTCACATATGAAACGAGTCATACTTCTTATAATATAGTACACATATTAACAAATCTACTTTTACGACAGAAAGAAAATATAATTACCTTTTTATAGTATTCTGTATGGATATATATTTATATCAATGTGATTTACAAATTACTATATTAGTACCGTACGTGTTTCAAATCTACTAAAGTATGAAGAAATATATTTTCCATTTCATAATCCGCATAGAATGACAATGGATCCAAATCGTTAATATTGTATATTGTATAAACTATACGATTCCGGCAAGTGTGTCGTTGGCTTGTGCTAACATACGCCTTCAAATATGCGCATTATATGTCATTCTCCTTTTATGTTTATATTTTAGTGTCTTATGCTACGTGTCATTTAAGAACTAAAATAAATGAATTGCAACTCTAGCCCCTATACTTATATATTTATTTAATAATTGTGATTCTTTAATTTACAGATTACAGTTATTACAGTTTTGGTCACTGTATTTTTTAATTTAAGATTTACAATTTACATCAAATTTTTGGCTAAAACTTTTATTTTTTAACATTTGCCACATCCAATTTTTTTTCTTATTACAATTTATGCACCATCAAAAATGTTTTATGCTTTTGGCCAATTTTTATAATTCACCACTGTAACACCCGACTTTTTCAAACAAAATACACCTAAAAATTTTTCATTTTTAAATACAGTTTAAAACATACAAAACTAACTGTTTAGGTGTATAAGTTATTACAAAAAGGGTACAAGTGTATCAAGGAGTATATATCAAAAGTAAACTCTTTCTAAGCCGGGCCGCTACAACGAACAGTCCTATCCATGAGCTACTTCTTTACCCTTAACAGGGTTACGCTCACCTGCAGGGACATTTCAAACATATACTGTGAGCCATAAAGCTCAATGAGTAATCATATAAACATTTTAACATGTAAATATATAATTAAGTTATTAAAACTCAATACAGTGTACATTCATGTTTGAATCAACCTTTGGATATTAATCCAATCTCCTAGCCACAAGGGCCGTTATTATTTGGATATCACATCCAATCTCCTAGCCTTATAAGCCGTTTAATTTGGATACGGAATCCAATCTCCTAGCCACGAGGGCCGTTATACCAAACCAATTGGGTAATTGACTAACTTATAGATTGTCATTTCAAATGCTAAGGCTACTTTCAAATTTCAAGAGTTCAATCAATACAAATATCACAAACTGATATAAGAGAGATTACTCACCTGGTATTGAAGCTCTTTACAATTCTAGTTAGCACCACCGAAGCTATCACAAACCTTTAAGGTTTTCCTGCACCTACACAATCACACACATACTAAGTAGAGGTGAAAACCTTGTTTTTCAACCATCTAGGTTTGAAACTTGATTTCAATAGCTAAGATTCGAGTTTAGAAGCATTTCAACACATCCCAAACATGTGTAAGTTCAAATACTAGCCATACACAGGTGGTCCTTCACCACAACTCGAAACCCACCCAAAATGATCAAATCAACCGTTCAAAAGAGCTAGAACTGTAAACCTTACCTTCAAGAAGTGGAATACCGAAGATTACTTCAATCCTTCGAGTTCTAGCCTTCCGATTTGGTCCTAATATGGTTTAGGAAATATTTCTAGGGTTGAGGAGAGGTTTTGGTTCGAGATTTTTCCAAGAAATGACTGAAATCGCGTTTAAAAAGGGGTGGGGTTTGTGCGCAGCACGACCCGTGTCCAAAGGTACACGATCCGTGTAACTTACGGTGTAAATTTGAGGTTTTTAGTCTGCAAAACTACACGACCTGTGTCAGAATTACACGACCCGTGTAATTCACTGTATGACTTACACGACCCGTGTTCATCTTACACGACCCGTGTAACACACGGTATGCCCAACAATTTCAAATGACTTCCCTACACGACCCGTGTAACCTGCTTCTAGCATTTTTCAACCTCAAATTCATTCCAAATGAAATTCTAACTACTCAAACTCTTGCAATAATCCAAATAATCTCAATTACCTTAAGATTAATATATAAATACTTACCGAAAATAACGTGGTGTTACAAATTCTCCCTTCCTTCAAAAGATTCCGTCCTTGGAATCATACAAAGAGTTGGGGGTATTTCTCCCTCATTTCATCCTCAACTTCCCATGTCATATCGGAACCTTTATGGTATCACCAAAGTACTTTAACCATATTAATCTTCTTGTTTCGCAGCTGTCTCACTTTCCGATCTAACACTTTCTCAGGTTGTTCTGAATACTTTAGTTTTTCATCTAGTTCAATATCAGCAAGAGGTATTTGTTGGGATTCATCAAACAATGTTTTCTGCAAGTGGGACACATGGAAAACATTGTGGATACCTTGAAGTTCATCTGGTAACTCCAATCGGTACGCCACAGCTCCGACCTTTTGGGATATCCGGAAGGGTCCTATAAATTGAGGGCTCAACTTTCCTTTCTTCCCGAAGCGAATTAAACCTTTCCAAGGGGATACTTTGAGCATCACCATTTCTCCCAATCGGAATTCCAACGGCTTCACCCGCTTATCCGCATATTGTTTTTGTCGATTTTGAGCAACTTTCAAGTGTTCCCGGATTTGTTTAAATCTTTTCTTCAGTTTGGGCTATGATCTCGGGTCCAGCCAACGGTTTTTCTCCCACTTCAGTCCAACAAGTCGGAGTACGGCACGGTGCTCCATATAACGCTTCATATGGGGCCATCTGAATACTGTAATGAAAACTGTTGTTGTAAGCAAATTCTACCAAAGGTAGATGATCTTCCCAACTCCCGCCAAAGTCTATCACACACGCCCGAAGCATGTCTTCTAAAGTCTGAATGGTTCGCTCGCTTTGCCCATCAGTTTGCGGGTGGTACGCGGTACTCATTAACACTTTTGAACCCAGCTGCTCTTGAAGACTTTGCCAAAATCGGGAAGTAAATCTGCTATCTCGATCGGATACAATTGACGACGGTAACCCATGTCGGCGAATTACCTCGTCAATGTATATTTTCGTCAACTTTTCGATTTTGAAATTTTCACTAATCGGTAGAAATTGCGCCGACTTCGTCAGTCGATCAACCACTACCCAAACAGTATCATGACCACGCGGTGTTCGGGGTAGTTTTGTTATGAAATCCATTGTGATATTATCCCATTTCTTTTCTAGAATTGGTAACGGTTGAATTTCTCCATACGGTTTCTGGTGGTTCGACTTTACCTGTAAACAAGTCAGGCACTTTTCTACATACCTTCCAATATCTCTTTTCATTCCCGGCCACCAATACATCGGTTTTAGCGTTCGGTACATCTTGGTACTGCCCGGGTATACATCATATCTACTACAATGCGCATCTTCTAAAAGCAAACTCCGTGCCTCACCTTGCTTGGGCACCCACACACGGCCCCTAAAGGTCTTTAACCGCTGAGAGTTTTCAATTAAATATTTTACATACCCGACCATTCGTTCACTTTTTACGTTCTCGGTCTTGCAGGCTTCTTCTTGTGCCACACGAATTAACTCGGGTAGTCGGCTCGCCACACCCATACACGCGGATGTAATCTTCAAAGGGTATTGTTTTCGGCTCAGGGCATCTGCAACCACATTCGCTTTGCCGGGATGGTACAATATTTCACAATCAAAATCTTTGAGTAGATCCATCCACCTTTGCTGTCTCATGTTTAGCTCTTTCTGGTCAAATAAATACTTCAGGCTTTTATGATCCGAATAGACCACAAACTTCACGCCATACAAGTAGTGTCTCCAAAGCTTTAAAGCTAAAATTATTGCAGCCAATTCGAGATCATGCACCGGGTACTTCTTTTCAGCTTCTTTTAATTGACGGGACGCATAAGCAATTACCCGACCTTTCTGCATTAATACACATCCAAGGCCCACCCGTGAAGCATCACTATAAACCACGTAGTCTTCCCCGTCTTGCGGTAAGGCTAAAACCGGAGCTTCACATAAGGCTTGCTTTAATTTCTGAAAGGCTGCTTGTTGTCTATCCGCCCATTCAAACTTTTCACCCTTCTTGGTCAACTTAGTCAACGGGGCAGCAATTGAAGAAAAATTCTCTACAAATCTTCTATAGTACCCCGCCAGTCCAAGAAAACTACGTATTTCCGTTGGACTCCGAGGCGGTTCCCATTTCATCACAGCCTCAATCTTCGTTGGATCAACTTTGACACCTTCGCTATTAATAACATGCCCAAGAAACTGTACTTCTCTTAGCCAGAATTCACACTTGGAAAACTTCGCATATAACTTTTCTCGGCGAAGTAATTCCAATATTTGGCGTAAATGAACACCGTGTTCAGACTGGCTTCGAGAATACACCAAAATGTCGTCAATGAATACAATAACGAAAGTGTCAAGGAATGGACGACATACTCTGTTCATAAGGTCCATGAATGCTGCCGGAGCATTGGTTAACCCAAAAGGCATAACCAAAAACTCATAATGACCATAACGAGTACGGAAAAGCGGTTTTTGGAATATCTGATCCTCGAATCTTCAACTGATGATACCCCGACCTCAGATCAATTTTCGAAAAATACGTCGCCCCCTGAAGTTGATCGAACAAATCATCAATTCTTGGTAATGGGTATTTATTTTTCACCGTGATTTTATTCAATTCTCGATAGTCGATACACATACGCATCGACCCATCTTTCTTCTTTACAAATAGGATAGGCGCTCCCCACGGTGAAAAACTCGGTCTAATGAAACCCAGATCTAGAAGTTCTTCTAACTGTTTCCTCAATTCCTCCATTTCTGAAGGTGCCAATCGATATGGAGCCCGAGCAACAGGTGCAGCTCCTGGAACTAATTCAATTGCAAACTCAACTTGTCGGTCTGGCGGTAACCCAGGGAGTTCTTCCGGAAAAACGTCTGGAAATTCGTTTACAACTTTTACACTTTTTTTTCCCATTTGTTCCAATTTAGCAACAGACACATATGCTAAATAAGACGTCCCTCCTTTACTGACACTACTCCGGGCTTGAGCAAAGGAAATAACCGGCATTCTCAGACGCGGCCTTTCGCCCTGAATTTTAATCCATGCCCCATCTGGTGTTAAAACTGTAATATTTTTATTTCTGCAATCCACGTTAGCATAATTTGTTGCCAACCAATCCATACCCACAATTACTCCAAACTCCTTGGTAGTCATCGGCTTCAGATCTATAGGGAAAGTGGTCCCGTAGATCTTAAGCTGACAACCTTCAATATGTTCCGACACCCAAACATACCTACCATCTGCCACTGCTACTTCCAAACTTTCATCCATAGGAGTTAGGGGTACATTTAAACGAGACATCATAGACGTTGACACAAAACAATGCATAGCTCCAGGATCAAATATTGCGTATACTGGAATTGAATTTAGAGTGAAAATACCTGTAACTACGTCAGTCTTTTCACGAGCCTCTTCCCCTGTCATTTGGAATGCCCGTGATGCCACTGGTCCTCCCCGACCCTTTACTTCTTCTTTCTTTCCTCCCCGATCCTCTCTTGGTTTATCACTAGGTGCTCCAGCTTTTATGTGGGGACAGTTTGGGCGAATATGATCTGTAGCCCCACATTGGAAACACCTTCGCTCCGCTCGACAGTCTCGAGCGATATGCCCTTGCTTTCCACAGTTACGACAACCCAACGATGGAATATCAGTTCGATAATTTCCAAAGTGCTTTTTCCTGCACTTTTCACACCACTTTCTTCCTCTTTCAGACCTTTGCCTTTAAAATTGGACCCCGTCTGTTGCGACTTTTTATGGGGCGTCCACGGTTGTTCCTCCGCTTTTTCGTTTAGTTTCCACAACTTTCTTTTCCTCCTCCTATCTCTGTAGTTCAGTCTCTCTTTCTGTGGCTCTATCCACCACCTGTCGGAAAGAAGACAACTGAAGCGGTTGTACAATTTCTCGGATTCTAGTTTTCAATCCCCACACATATTTATCAATCTTTCTCTTCTCAGTGTTTATCTGATGCTCTGCAAACCTAGCTTTTTCAAGAAAACTCATCGTGTACTCTTGCACCGTGTGAGATCCCTGTTCCAAATGCAAAAACTCATCTTCTAGCCTTTTCACAGCCACCTCGGAACAATATTCTTCATTAAACTTCGTTTTGAACTGTTCCCAAAGTAAAGACTGGTTCAAGTCGGGACCCAACGCTTTATTGAACACTTGCCACCAATGTAGTGCATTACCGGTTAATTGATTCGTGGCAAACTCCACCTTCTCCCTCAGCACACTTACTGATTTGAAACACCTTCTCTGTATGCATCAACCATTCCATAGCTTGGACCAGATTATTCGTCCCTGAAAACTCTTTGGGCTTGCAGCCCAGAAAAGTTTTATAAGTACATTCAGTCTTTTTCCCGGAACTTCCTTCTCCTTGGACTTCTTTCTCAACACGACTTCCACTGTCACATTGGCTTTCATTTTCAGGCTGCCTATCATGGACTTGTTTTGCAGCACTTTCATCACGAACATTCATCAAGGTGTGCAATAACTTACGTACCACATCAGTTACAATAGCACGTAAATCTGGTGGATTCTCATTTGCTGGTCCATCCGTCCCTCTTCCGACCGAGCCTTGAGAACGGGTTCGACCACCTCTCGAGACTCCACTCCCCGAATTTCCTCGTGTAGGATTACTTTTAGTACCTCTCATACTTCAAAATTCAACAAACTGTTAGGTTATATATAATAACAAACTTATATACAACCAATTATACCACATGTCTACTATCTCTCAAGGTTTAAGTCCAGGGATCTATTCTACAGACACCTAGTTCACTTAAACCACGGCTCTAATACCAACTTGTAACACCCGGCTTTTTCAAACAAAATACACCCCAAAATTTTTTATTTTTAAATACAGTTTTAAACATACAAAACTAACTGTTTAGGTGTATAAGTTATTACAAAAAGGGTACAAGTGTATCAAGGAGTATATATCAAAAGTAAACTCCTTCTAAGCCGGGCCGCTACAACAAACAGTCCTATCCATGAGCTAGTTCTTTACCCTTAACAGGGTTACGCTCACCTGCAGGGACATTTCAAACATATACTGTGAGCCATAAAGCTCAATGAGTAATCATATAAACATTTTAACATGTAAATATATAATTAAGTTATTAAAACTCAATACAGTGTACATTCATGTTTGAATCAACCTTTGAATATTAATCCAATCTCCTAGCCACAAGGGCCGTTATTATTTGGATATCACATCCAATCTCCTAGCCTTATAGGCCGTTTAATTTGGATACGGAATCCAATCTCCTAGCCACGAGGGCCGTTATACCAAACCAATTGGGTAATTGACTAACTTATAGATTGCCATTTCAAATGCTAAGGCTACTTTCAAATTTCAAGAGTTCAATCAATACAAATATCACAAACTGATATAAGAGAGATTACTCACCTGGTATTGAAGCTCTTTACAATTCTAGTTAGCACCACCGAAGCTATCATAAACCTTTAAGGTTTTCCTGCACCTACACAATCACACACATACTAAGTAGAGGTGAAAACCTTGTTTTTCAACCATCTAGGTTTGAAACTTGATTTCAATAGCTAAGATTCGAGTTTAGAAGCATTTCAACACATCCCAAACATGTGTAAGTTCAAATACTAGCCATACACAGGTGGTCCTTCACCACAACTCGAAACCCACCCAAAATGATCAAATCAACCGTTCAAAAGAGCTAGAACCGTAAACCTTACCTTCAAGAAGTGGAATACCGAAGATTACTTCAATCCTTCGAGTTCTAGCCTTCCGATTTGGTCCTAATATGGTTTAGGAAATATTTCTAGGGTTGAGGAGAGGTTTTGGTTCGAGATTTTTCCAAGAAATGACTGAAATCGCGTTTAAATAGGGGTGGGGTTTGTGCGCAGCACGACCCGTGTAACTTACGGTGTAAATTTGAGGTTTTTAGTCTGCAAAACTACATGACCCGTGTCAGAATTACACGACCCGTGGTGTTACAACCACATCCTATTTTCTATTTTTACAATTAATCTCAATTACCTTAAGATTAATATATAAATACTTACCGAAAATAACGTGGTGTTACAACCACATCCTATTTTCTATTTTTACAATTTCTGTTCACATTTAAATTCGGTTTTTTATTGATTTGGTGCAAACTTTTTTCATATTTTCTCCAACTTATTTTACAATTTTGCATTTTCCATCTTTTTAAACTTACTTGCATAAAATATTTTTCAACTTATTTGTACAAATTTAGTTTTTATGATTAATTTTTAAATCCTTTTTGTTTTTTAGTTTTTATATAAGATTGTGATTTTTTCCGGTTTTATATATTTGTTTTTATGTTTTTTATATATTGTTTATTATTTTACAAAACGTTCTTCTTTTAACATAATTGTTGTACAAATTGTTTTCCATATTGGTTTTTCATATTGTTTTCTCATAACCGCAACAACGTGCGGCTTCCTACCCTAGTTCAAATACATGTGTTGGATTGCTCCACCAATATTTCTTACGAATTTTTCACTTGTATAGATAATCTATATGAATATAAATGGAGCTATATTATATATTTGGTAATTATAATTAGGGCAAATTCCAAAAAAGACACTAAATTTTCAAAAAAATTTGAATTTGACACAGTTTTTTTTTTCAATTAAGTCACAAACTTTTCAAAAAAATGTCAATTAAATCACTAAGTTTTCAATTTTGTTTCAATATTGACCACTTCATCGGTCAAACCGATTGTTAGCTGACATACCATGGTTACGTGGCACCTATGTTTCAAAATTGAAACAAATTTAAAAACATAGTGACTTAATTGGAAAAAATTGAAAACTTAATGATCTAATTGGGAAAAAAATAACACAATGTCAAAATAGAAATTTTCTGAAAACTTACTTTTTTTTTTTAATGTATCATTTTATTAAATTTGAATTGATTGTTAAAATGTTAACTATAACTTTTTTATTTGTTATATTAATTGTCATTGTATAATTAAACTTTCTATAAATATTTTTAGTTAAGTGTATTTACGTTTAGTCAATCGCAAGTTATAATTTCTTATTTTGGTTTGTTATGTATCAATTATTAGTAAATTCTATCATGTAATTTATATGAAATAACAATAAACTATTGATGTGTGCACATATTTTTCATGTCATCTAACTTTTGTCAAATTTCAAAACAATTTATATTTGTTTCGATACATTATATTTATAATTTATTACAATATCAAACATATATTAATTTATTAACTTAGCATTTTCAATTTTGTCTTTTAATATTTAATGCTCTATATTCTGTTAGAAAATATATAAAATAAAAACAAATCATTCTAAGATTACAAATCAACCATTATTGTTTAAGGTTATTTGAGAATTTTTAAAATTTTATTTTTGGAAATATAAATATAAATTCTATTTCGTCCATTGATTTTGTAAAGTTATCTATCAAATATAAAGATGTTACGGTTATAGTGGGATGTAAGCCTACTTTAAAAAAAAATACTTCGCTCCTAAAGATGTTACGCATATTAAAAAATAAAAGTTTAAAAAATTTCAAATAACTTTAAACATCAATGGTTGATTTTTAATATTTTAATGATTTGTTTTCATTTTTATTTACATTTTATATATTTTCAAATAACTTTAAAAAATTAGTTATGTTTTAACAATTAATAAATCTTTAAATTTAATAAAGGGCAACTTCTAAAAAAGATACTAAGTTGTCAGAAAATTTCGATTTTGACAATGTGTTATTTTTTCAATTAAGTCACTAAATTTTTAGTTTTTTCCAATTAAGTCATTGTGTTTTAATTTTGTTTCAATTTTGACACCTATGTGCCACATCAACATGTCATTTCAGCGTTACATTATCAAAGACTGACACGTTACCATGCCACATCAGCTGACAACCGGGTTGACCGGTCAACTGAGTGGCATATGACGTCCCTAAAACTGGATGAGCAATTATGGTGTACAAACTTCCCAAGCACTCTAGACAGAAACGCGAGAGCTTGGTTCAAAAGCTTAGCACCAAACGACATCTCCAGCTTCGGACAGTTAAAGCAGTTATTCTTGACCAATTTCATGCAATTACGTAAGTATAGAGGGACAATCACGCGATTATGGTGTGCAGGCAACGGGAAGGGAGTCGGTCAAGGACTAATTTCGCCGATTCAACAAGCCAACGCTCGACGTTCCTGGCCAAGATGATAGGCTGGTAACCGGTGTCTTCACGTGGGGACTCCTCCCAAGACCACTATCGAGGAAATTCTTGGGCAAACCACCACAAACAAGACAAGAACTCAAAGAAAGGGTGGAAAAATTCCTCCGTCAAAATCGTCAAGGATTCCAGTCCGATATCACGTTAGTTCATTTAACCATTAGTCGAGGTACATCCACTGTAAGAACCGATAAAATTTTCATTGATAAACTTCAATATATTGCAAGAGAGAAGCTAAGACTATCATATACACAATGTTCACATTATGAACATTGAAAGTCTTTGACATATTTTGTCTAGAGAAAATGATATATATCTTCAAGTACGCATAGTCTTGGGCAGAGACACCAAACTAGGCCTGAACACCCAGTCGTTTTATAGTCTGTGAAGCAACCATACCATGCTCCCATGTTGCCTTGACACATAAATCCTACCTAAAGTTTAGGATCTGTCTATACAACAAACTATAAACAATTGGTTTAAGGTTATCTACAAGAATCCCACCAAACTAGGCCTGAACACCCAGTCGTTTTATAGTCTGTGAAGCAACCATACCATGCTCCCATGTTGCCTTGACACATAAATCCTACCTAAAGTTTAGGATCTGTCTATACAACAAACTATAAACAATTGGTTTAAGGTTATCTACAAGAATCCCACCAAACTAGGCCTGAACACCCAGTCGTTTTATAGTCTGTGAAGCAACTATACCATGCTCCCATGTTGCCTTGACACATAAATCCTACCTAAAGTTTAGGATCTGTCTATACAACAAACTATAAACAATTGGTTTAAGGTTATCTACAAGAATCCCTGAGATACAGGTTCTGTTTACATTGCCATGAAAAATGATTTAAGGTTCCCTTGCATCCAAGTTCGAAGGGATGATTGTTGTCTGTCGTATTCGCTAGTTCCTCCATCATCTCAAACAAATCTAATTTCATTAAAAATTATAAGAACTAAATCACAATAATTATAATCAACTTGGGATTAGATGCTATAGTTATCCTATAGAAATCCATTTTGATGACTTGATAAAAATACCAAAAACAGTTTGTTACACTATTCAATATGATCAAAAGATAAATAGAATAAAAAACTAAATGGCGGTCATTATAGGTCATCTTACGAAACCTTTAAATAAGGATATATTGACTATAAGTATAAACTTACAATATATCCTTCTACATATTTCTTGAATTATATTTCTCAAATAAAAATTGATGAGGACTTTTATGTACAAAAACAGATATATTTGGGTTATTATTTCACTCAATTTGATAAGTCGACTCGTTGTCTCGATCTATCACCTAATCCGTCTAATTGTCATAGAATAGATGAAATCATGAAATGCTACAAATTTGGGGCGTAACGGTAAATTCCTCAAATATGATTAAGCATGCAATCGGACTATCAGAGCCAGAAATTTTGTGCAACGAAACAGAATTTGTACATTTATAAATAATTTTTATTTCAAAGACGAAATTCCATCATTTGAAAAGATAACTTGTGTCTTGCTATGAACACTTTCAATCTACTTACAATTAAAGTCTTGATACTATCTGATTTTCTTGCAAGAAGAAGGGAGAACAAGGTCGTCCTCTCTCATCCGCTTCATATTTACACCGAAAAAACTGCATGGGAGTCGTGATTTAAGGGTTTCAGTGAAGGTATAATGTCTCCTTTGTGAACCTGACAGTTACAATCAATAGGGAACCATTAATGAATCTGATTTCACTGGGACGAAAATTGCAGTTACAATCTCCTCTGTAAATGTTAATGTCCTTACCTAAATCGTCCATTTTCAACCTCTTCAGAGAAGAAGTGGAATCTTCTTGCTTTCTCTTCAAGCTGCAATGATTACTTACAAAGGGTTTACCAGTTCCCCTATCCACATCTACAAAAAAGAAACCATTTAACCTCATTTCAGCTCCTCAAAAAGATTAACAGAAAATGGCAAAGACGATGTATCAATATAATATAAGACGTTACCAAAATCTTTCAACTTTGTTTTCTTGCTCGAGTTCGGGTCCTCAAGCAGCGGTTTTCTATTCATGTCGTCATATCCCCAATTCTTCGTGCTAAGAATCTCATTTCTCGAATCATTTGCTCCTGAAGTTACACAAAAATTAATCCAACGACCTATTTGTTAAAGCTCTTACAGCAAAATGAAGTTATTGAGCTATCCTTTTGAATTTTCAATTTACCTTTTGAGCTTTAATGCATATTTTCTATACCTAGATCGATATCAATCGAAATATAAACACATAAACCGATTATATACACATACTACAAGTTTGATCTCAAAAGTCACGATTAATCTGGTGACCTGTTAATATTTGGGCATATTTCGTCTGATCAAAACCTAGACATCGTTGCCAGTCTAGCAAACACACATGATACATACATAAACACACATTTGCGTATAGAGATGGAGAGAGGGAGAAGCAGTGGCTTACTTTTAGAACCGGATTTGGATAGCTTGCCGTCGACAACTAGAGCACCGGAACTATCAGTTCCGGTGGAAAGTCCTCGTGCGGAGAAAAACGTGATTAATGATTTCCAGGTCACGGATGAGGCAATAAGATCGACTCCTCTACTTATGAAGTGACCGTTTAACTTCAACGTCGCCGGGTCCAGGCCGAACGTACGAGCAATTGAGCCGAGGTCGAGCCTTTGTTCGTCACGCGCCACCACCTGCACCACCTGCGATAGCGATGGGCAGAACAGCTTTATCGTTCTCTGGCCCTCCGACATCTCTCTGCTTCGCTTTGTTGTTTTGCGGGTTCTCAGGGCTTCTGGAAGTGTCTCACGACGAAACTAGTATATCAACGATTTAAATAGGCACCATAAGGTGCATCATTTGTTTGTACGGTACAAATCCGAAATGGTTGCAGATGCAAAAGTATTTTGATGTTCTTCCACTAAATTAGAATAGAAAGAAATTTACAAAGCAGAATTTAAAATCGTAAGGCTTGACAACCAAACTGTTGGAGGAATGGGTTTCTTTCATTTTTTCAAAATAGCTTTTTTCTCATCTTTAAATACAAATTTCAAATTTACATATTTTTAAAATGGATAAATAATTATATGTTTTGGTTTTCCTTTATGTTCAAAACATTTAGATGAATAAAAAAAATCAATCAATAAAACATGGTGATTTAGAAGTTGGTTAAGAGGATAAATGAATTAACTCATCCCAAAATAGTGGGAGCATAAAATTTATAAGAATGGAAGATTAACATAACACGGTTTATTTTTTATTTTTTAACCGCTAAATCAATAGTAAAAATGGCTGGCAAAAACATTAGACATTTATAGTCGGTACGAGATTTTGTAACTATAAAATCCAATTGACTTTAGTTCTATGATTCTTATGTCTAAACCAATTAACTAAAGAAAAAAAATATTTTTTCTTCATTTGAACCTCAAAAAACTAAAAACACTGTTTCCTTTAGTTCTATGATCTAATTGAATTTAGGTCTATGATTTTGCAAAATAAGGAGTGCCAAAACTGACATTTGAACCTCAAAAAACTAAAAGCATTTTTTCCTTGGAAATCCTTCGGAAGTTCATATACATTTCCTAGGGTTAGTGACAGATTTTCATGGTTGTAGGAAACCCTCGGAAATTCCTACGCATTTCCTAGAGATTTCTGAGAATAAGAATTTGTTTTTCGTTTTTCACGGTTCAAACATCATTTTTTTCATTTCATATTTTGTAAAACTTCTTTATACATGAATAATTTTAATTTCACCGACTTATACATTATATACACATACGTATGCATGTACGCACCATCAAAATATATTACTCAAAACTTGTTTCTCTTATTCCAATACATGTATATGTATGTGTGTATACATATATGTGTGAAAGTGTGTGTGTGTGTGTGTGTGTGTGTGTGTACATATGTATACATGTATATGTCTCAATGTATACGCAAAACACATACATATGTGTATGAGGTGTATAAATTGGTGAGATAAACATATTTAGTATATAACAAAGATTTACAAAATATGGAATGAAAAAACACATGCTTGAAACTCAAAAAACAACAAACCAATTTTCCCCTAAGAAATCCCTCGGAACTTCATACACATTTCCGAGGAATAGAATTTGCTAGGAATACCTTAGAAAGTGTATATGAACTTCTGAGGGATTCCTGAGGATTTTTTATGATATTGGTATTCTTTGATGGATTTTTGAACACTTTATGATGCTGTAAATATACAAGGTGTTGCTAGGAAGCTTTGTTCAAGTGAAGATCAGCTAAAGCCTTTGTTTTATGGACCGTTGTGAGTAAAGTTTCCACCTTTGTGCATTTTTATGGTTCTTTTTATGATTTAAGTGAGTTTTTATGGATTTAAATGATGTAATGATCCCTTTTGGTGTTTGTCTATGGTTGGAAAGGATAACGTTTGGAACTTTATGCCTTAAGGTCTGATTTAGAACCACTAGGTTGGTTTAGAGAGTAAGCCAACTCTCTTTGGTGGTTTAGTTGAAGTTTTGGACCATTTTGGACTTGAATATTGTTATTGAGCTTGTGTGATTGTGTTAGAATGTTAAAGTTAGGATTTTTATGGACTTTGGGAATGTTTGGAAAGTCTCTGGAAGGATTAAGACATTGGCTAAATGGATTAATAGCTTAATGGACTTTTGATATTGTTCATTGTTAGCGACGCTAACTTGGGGAGTTAGCGGCGATAACTGTGTCTGTTGTCTTTTGTTGACTTTGACATTTGACCGTTGACTTTTGATCAGTTTGACTTTTGGTCAAGCTTGAGAGTTTGGGGCACCGATCTTAGAGGTTTATCCTGTTTGAGATTTAAGAATGTCTAAGTGGAGTTTATCTTTATTAGGAAGTTCACGTTGTCGGATTTGTAGACGCCTGCGAGGAGTGCTGTCTGACTTTGCGGATCAGGTGAGTATTCTCACTATATTATGGGTGAAGTCACATACGTAGGTAGCCTTATTACTTTGTGTAATAATGTGTTGCATGTGTCTTACGTGTTTGTCGACCGGTACACACCCTATCTTTCAGCCAACTTTCATAAGCTCCGTGCACCCTCAAATGAACTTTGCATTTGCTCCATAGATCCATGTTTGTTAAACATGACATCGATCAAGGAAAGGTAACAAGGTACATGAATACCTAATTCATGATCGTTAATGGAAGTTAATGGCACAAGTTATTGGTGAAAGATATCAAAGTCCTAATTAGCTTAGGAAATATTAAACTAACTACATCTTAGCAAAAAATCGTAAACTTACTTTGAGAAGAATGGCCATAAATGGATTTGAATTTGAATAATTTGGATTGGATTCTTAAATCTAAAAACCCAGAATTTATTTAAAATGAAAACTTAAAACACGCCGTTAAATTGAACCATTAACTGTTTCTTAATAGGTTTTATATCAAAACCAACTTATTCGATTGATCCAAACGAGCTTGACCCCGTGCTCCGCACGGGTTCGGGAGTGCTGGAGCACGGATCATATATGGTTTTGTCGCATCATAGAAAGAAAAACAAAGAGAATTTTGGATCTTGAAAGATACAAGAAATGTAGTTTTGGGGCAGCCTCGTCTTTCTGCCCGGATTTCCTTCAGCGAGCTTGGGCAGGTTTTGCCTGCGACTTTAAAAAAAAACAAAAAGAAAATCAGATTTATATATACCTGATCAAAGGATAAATCACAGGAAACAGCAATGTACTTTCACTATTTTTACCAATATTGGAAACATACTTTATTTTTTACCCATAATATTTATGTACTATAGTGTGTAACAAATAAAGTACATTACCCATATTGATATATGTAACACCCGACTTATTAACCAAAAACACCCCAAAAAATTTTCATTTTTCAAACCAAATATATTACATTCAAAACCATAAATGCGGGGTATTAGTTAACAAAATCAGAGTTCAAGTGTATCATGAAATACAATACATAGTATTATACATCTTTAAGCCGGGCTGTCACTTCAATCACTAAGTCCTCAGTCACGGACTTTATCTTTTCCCTTCGCAGGATCACGCTCACCTGCAGGGACATATTACATAAACTATGAGCTATAAAGCCCAGTGAGTAATCAAATCAAATACTACATGTATAAGAATAAAATTCTCTATACAAAGTCAAATATGTATTATCACACAATACTAGATCAAATGTGGCTCACGGGTTAGCCCGCTGTTGCCATGGCTCACGGGTTAGCCCGCTGTTGCCTAGACTCACGGGTAAGCCCGCTGTTGTCTATATAAATCTGGCACATCAATATAAACTGCGGCTCACGGGTTAGCCCGCTGTTGCCTAGACTCACGGGTAAGCCCGCTGTTGTCTATATAACAGTTTACAAAGATATATTGACTCACAGTTCCGTTCTTGTCTATAACAGACTCACGGCTTATCTGGTCTTGTCATATCTAAAATCATGAAATTCTGTTATTTCTGACCCTCAAATCATATTCATCTGCAGCTGCTCATATAACATTTACCACAACAGATAACAGTGAGATTACTCACCTTGTTGCTTGCTACCGCTAGCTTTCGTCGTTTCTTGACTTGAAATGTATTTTGTAAGATTTTGTCCCGTACCTATAAATCCATTATTTCACAATGATTATAGGTTAATAACCACTACAATTAACTCTAATACAATAGAGTTCAATAATATATAATGCCTAGTTAATAAACTTTCCGTTTACTAACTTTATATGAATTTTACTATTCACCGAGGCATTCGGGTCGGTCTACAGTGCCCCCGAGGGGTCGAAAACTCGATACGAAAATTTTCCCAAACTTTTTAGACCATAACGAGCCTATGGTCCAAATTTGAGCTAAAACGGATAAGCCAAGCAAAAGTTAGCGTTTTTGAGCCCCTGCCTGGCCTCTGTTCGGAGGCGCACCCCGCCCAAGGGTGGGCGCACTGCGCCTGGGCGCACCCCGCCTGGATTTAGGGCGCACTGCGCCTAGCTGCAGTGCAGGCTCCTGGGCAGTCGCGATTTATGCACTGTAGCTTGCAGATTTGGTCCATTAAGTGCTTATTTCCGTTCTTAATTGCTTGGGGTTTGTTCCTAGGCTAAAACCTTACATGTTAACAAGGTTTTTAACCATCAAAACATCCTCAATCATCCAAATTAAGAATTAGGGTTCTTAGTTTTAACAACCCCAAATCTTCAATTTTGCTATTTATAGCATCCTACTTCCATTGGATTGAGTTATGTCTTTGTTAAAAGGACTTAATGGAAGTATTCCATCATTTTAACCCCATGATCATGGCTGTAATTTCAGTTTGCAAATCCTACTCAACTCATCAAGATGAACAATCAAGAACATGAAGAAACTTACCTCAATTTCTTCCTATTATGCCCTTTTTAGCCAAGGATCACAATCCAAGCTTCAAACCTTCAAGAAACCTTCCAATCCTCTGCAGAAAATCAGCCACAAGAAGTTCCCGTAACTCCCAAAATTCTGCACACAAGTCTCTCTTATATACTTCCAGAAATTACAATTTGGTCCTTGAAGTTGCATATTTCAAAGTTTTGCCACAAATAACACAATTTATGACAAATGATCAACTTTTATAACATTTTAAGTCCAAGACTTAAAATATTATTACATAACAAGTCCTTTTCTGTCCAAATGACCAAATTACCCTTTTGAGGTAAAATGACCATTTTGCCCTTTTATTATAATTATATAATAAATACATTTCGGCGTTACAAATTCTCCCCTCCTTTAAAAGATTTCGTCCCCGAAATCATACAAATAGTTGAGGGTATTTTTCCCGCATTTCACTTTCGGTCTCCCACGTCATGTCGGAACCTTTGTGATGCCGCCAAAGGACTTTCACCATACTGATCTTCTTGTTTCTAAGCTGTCTTATCTTGCGGTCCAGCACTCGCTCGGGTCGTTCCGGGTATCGCAGCTTTTCATCCACTTCAATTTCAGCAATAGGTACTTGTTGAGATTTGTCAAACAAAGTTTTCCTCAAATGGGACACATGAAATACGTCATGTATACCATGAAGTTCATCAGGTAACTCCAATCGATACGCCACAGCTCCAACTCTTTGGGATATACGGAAAGGTCCAATGAAGCGAGGACTCAACTTTCCTTTCTTCCCAAAACGAATTAAGCCTTTCCAAGGGGATACTTTGAGCATTACCATATCTCCTACTTGGAACTCTATCGGTTTCACCCGTCTATCTGCATACTGCTTCTGTCGATTCTGAGCCACCTTTAAATTTTCGCGAATCAGTTTGATCTTTTCTTCCGTCTGTGCCACAATTTCGGGTCCAGCCAACGGCTTTTCCCCAACTTCAGTCCAGCAGGTCGGAGTACGGCACGGTGCTCCATACAAGGCTTCATACGGGGCCATCTGAATGCTGGAATGATAGCTGTTATTATACGCGAATTCCACTAAAGGCAAGTGATCTTCCCAGCTTCCACCAAAGTCTATGACACAAGTCCTTAACATGTCTTCCAGAGTCTGTATTGTTCTTTCACTTTGACCATCGGTCTGCGGATGATACGCGGTACTCATAAGTACTTTTGTACCCAATCGCTTTTGAAGACTTTGCCAAAAATGAGAAGTAAACCTGCTGTCTCGGTCCGACACAATTGATGCTGGTAACCCATGCCGACAAATTACCTCATCAATGTAAAGTTTCGCCAGTTGATCTACTCTGTACTTCTCCTTATATGGTATAAATTGTGCCGATTTGGTCAATCGATCAACAATCACCCATATAGAATCATATCCTCGCGGTGTCCGCGGCAACTTTGTCACGAAATCCATGGTAATATGGTCCCATTTCTTCTCTGGAATCGGCAATGGTTGTATTTCCCCATACGGTTTCTGATGGTTCGACTTAACTTGCAGACAAGTCAAACATCTTTCCACAAATCTTCCAATGTCCCTCTTCATTCCAGGCCACCAATACATCGGTTTTAACGTCCGATACAACTTAGTACTACCCGGATGAACTGCATAACGACTGTAGTGTGCATCTTCTAGTAGTAGTTTCCGCACTTCTCCATGTTTTGGGACCCACACACGTCCTCTGAATGTCTTCAATTTCTGAGCATTTTCTTCCAGGTGTTTCAAGTATCCAACCATTCTTTCGCTTTTTACATTCTCCGGCTTACACGCTTCTTCTTGTGCTGAACGGATCAATTCTGGTAATCTGCTTACTACACCCATGCATGCAGATGAAATTTTCAGAGGAGCTTCTTTTCTGCTTAGGGCATCTGCCACTACATTTGCCTTGCCAGGGTGATACTGAATTTCACAATCAAAGTCTTTCAACAGGTCCATCCACCTTTGCTGTCTCATACTAAGCTCTTTCTGGTCGAAAAGATACTTCAGGCTCTTATGATCAGTGTAAATGACAAACTTTACACCGTATAAATAATGTCTCCATAACTTCAACGCTAAAATCACAGCGGCTAATTCCAGATCATGAACTGGATACTTCTTCTCAGCATCTTTTAATTGACGGGACGCATAGGCTATGACCCGACCCTTCTGCATTAGCACACAACCAAGACCAATTCTAGAAGCATCGCTGTAGATCACATACTCTTCTCCGCTTTGAGGTAAGGCCAACACCGGTGCTTCACATAAGGATTGTTTCAACCTCTGAAACGCTTCTTGCTGCTTTTCGGCCCATGTGAACTTTTCACCTTTCTTGGTTAACTTGGTCAACGGAGCAGCTATCGAAGAGAAATTCTCGACAAATCTTCTATAGTAGCCTGCCAAACCAAGAAAACTCCGTATCTCAGTTGGACTCCGAGGCGGTTCCCACTTCATCACGGCCTCAATCTTCGCTGGATCAACTTTCACTCCTTCAGCATTAATTACATGGCCAAGAAATTGGACTTCTCTTAACCAGAATTCACATTTAGAAAACTTCGCGTACAACTTTTCTTGACGAAGTAGCTCTAACATCTGTCGCAGGTGTACCTCATGCTCCGCCTGGCTTCGGGAATACACCAAAATGTCATCAATGAACACGATCACCGAGGTATCAAGAAACGGTCGTCACACTCGATTCATGAGATCCATGAATACGGCTGGAGCATTGGTTAACCCGAAAGGCATCACCAAAAACTCATAATGACCGTATCTCGTTCGGAACGCCGTCTTCGGAATGTCTGACTCCCTTATCTTCAACTGATGGTATCCTGACCTCAGGTCAATCTTGGAAAAGTAGGACGCGCCTTGCAGCTGATCAAACAAATCATCTATTCTGGGTAGCGGGTACTTGTTCTTCACTGTGATCTTGTTCAACTCCCGATAGTCAATACACATGCGCATCGACCCATCTTTCTTCTTGACAAACAGAATAGGAGCTCCCCAAGGCGATGTACTCGGTCTGATAAAACCCCTGTCTAGCAGTTCTTCCAGTTGCTTACGCAGTTCCACCATCTCTGAAGGTGCTAAACGGTATGGAGCTCGGGCAACAGGTGCAGCTCCTGGAACTAGTTCAATCGTGAACTCAACCTGTCGATCTGGTGGCAACCCTGGAAGTTCATCTGGAAATACATCTGGGAATTCGTTCACCACGTTCACATTTGCTACCCCCACTTTAATCGGTTGAGCCACCGACACATAAGCCAAGTATGACGTCCCTCCTTTACTGACACAGCTTCGGGCTTGAGCAAAGGAGATAACTGGCATTCGCAACCGAGGTCGTTCACCCTGAATCTTTATCAATTTCCCATCTGGTGACCGCACTGTGAGGCTTTTATTTCTGCAATCCATGTTAGCATAATTTGTCGCCAACCAATCCATCCCCACAATCACACCAAATTCATTGGTAGTCATCGGCTTCAAATCTATGGGGAAAACGGTCCCGTAGATTTTAAGCTGACAACCTTCCATATGTTCAGAAACCCAGACATATCGGCCGTCTGCTATGGCTACTTCTAAGCTTTCATCCATCGGTGTTAAAGGTACATTCAATCGAGGCAATAAAGATTCCGATACAAAACAGTGAGTGGCTCCCGCATCAAAAATAACATATACAGGTATAGTGTTGAGAGTGAAGATACCTGTAATCACATCCGTCTTCTCACGGGCTTCCTCCACGGTCATCTGAAAAGCTCGCGAGGCCACTGGTCGTCCCCTATTCTTAGGTTCTTCTTTCTTCCCACTATGATCATCTCTGGGTCTTTCACTGTATGTCCCAGATTTCAGTTGGGGACAATTCAGTCGAATATGATCCGTAGCCCCGCATTGGAAACACCTTCGGTCCGCCCGACAGTCCCGTGTAGCATGACCCGTTCTTCCACAATTCCGGCAGCTAACTGATCCAGTATCGCTGCGACAACTACCTGTGTGTCTTTTCCGGCATTTTTCACACCACCTTCCTTCGTCTTTCTGGTTTTTTCCCTTGGACCCGGATTGTTGCGACTTTTTCTGAGGCATCCAACTTTGGTCTTCCGCCTTTCGTTTCGATTCAACGACTTTCTTTTCTTCTTCCTGTCGCTTTAGTTCTGTTTCTCTTTCTGTGGCTCGATCCACCACTTGCCGGAAATTAGATAACTTCAACGGTTGCACAATCTCTCTAATTCGGGTTGTCAACCCCCGAACATATTTATCAATCTTTCTCTTTTCAGTATAAACGTGGTGTTCCGCGAATCTAGCTTTCTCCAGAAAGCTAAGAGTATATTCCTGGACAGATCGGGAACCTTGTTCCAAATGCAGGAATTCATCCTCCAGCTTCTGAATAGCGACTTCCGAGCAATATTCTTCATTAAACTTTGTCTTGAATTGCTCCCAAGGTATCGATTGGGATGAATCAAGATCTAGCGATTTGTAGTAAGTTTGCCACCAATGTAGTGCGCCACTTGTAAGTTGATTCGTGGAAAATTCCACTTTATCATCATCTGAACACTTGCTCACCCGGAACACCTTTTCCATGTGCATGATCCATTCCATGGCTTTGACTGGATCATCCGTCCCCGAAAATTCCTTTGGTTTACAACCAAGGAAAGATTTATAAGTACACCCAATTTTCTTGATAGAGGCTTCTCCACCCTGTGTTTCTTTTACTGCCCGGGCACGGCTTTCTCCCTGGCTTTCGTTTTCTGGCTGTCTGTCATGAACACTCTTTGCAGCCTCTTCAGTAGGATCAGGATGTACACTCGGGTTTGGGTTGCCACTCGGGTTAGGATTGTTCGACAATGCTGGCAGCATTTGCCTAACCACTTCTTCCACAATAGCTCGTATATCAGGTGGATTTTGTCCCACCGGTTCTCTAACTGGTGCTCTTGCTCTTCGTCCCACAGAACCACGTGAACGGGCTGGTCCACTTCTTGAGGTTCCACGTGAATGTGCACCAGTGGGATTGCTTCGTGTATTTCTCATACTTCAAAATTTCAGCAAACCGTTAGATTACATATACAATAACAAGCTCATATATATCTAACAGTCCATTTGTCCAGTTTCTCTCAAGGTTTAAGACCAGGAATCTATTCTAAGACACCTAGTTCACTTAAACCACGGCTCTGATACCAACTTGTAACACCCGACTTATTAACCAAAAACACCCCAAAAAATTTTCATTTTTCAAACCAAATATATTACATTCAAAACCATAAATGCGGGGTATTAGTTAACAAAATCAGAGTTCAAGTGTATCATGAAATACAATACATAGTATTATACATCTTTAAGCCGGGCTGTCACTTCAATCACTAAGTCCTCAGTCACGGACTTTATCTTTTCCCTTCGCAGGATCACGCTCACCTGCAGGGACATATTACATAAACTATGAGCTATAAAGCCCAGTGAGTAATCAAATCAAATACTACATGTATAAGAATAAAATTCTCTATACAAAGTCAAATATGTATTATCACACAATACTAGATCAAATGTGGCTCACGGGTTAGCCCGCTGTTGCCATGGCTCACGGGTTAGCCCGCTGTTGCCTAGACTCACGGGTAAGCCCGCTGTTGTCTATATAAATCTGGCACATCAATATAAACTGCGGCTCACGGGTTAGCCCGCTGTTGCCTAGACTCACGGGTAAGCCCGCTGTTGTCTATATAACAGTTTACAAAGATATATTGACTCACAGTTCCGTTCTTGTCTATAACAGACTCACGGCTTATCTGGTCTTGTCATATCTAAAATCATGAAATTCTGTTATTTCTGACCCTCAAATCATATTCATCTGCAGCTGCTCATATAACATTTACCACAACAGATAACAGTGAGATTACTCACCTTGTTGCTTGCTACCGCTAGCTTTCGTCGTTTCTTGACTTGAAATGTATTTCGTAAGATTTTGTCCCGTACCTATAAATCCATTATTTCACAATGATTATAGGTTAATAACCACTACAATTAACTCTAATACAATAGAGTTCAATAATATATAATGCCTAGTTAATAAACTTTCCGTTTACTAACTTTATATGAATTTTACTATTCACCGAGGCATTCGGGTCGGTCTACAGTGCCCCCGAGGGGTCGAAAACTCGATACGAAAATTTTCCCAAACTTTTTAGACCATAACGAGCCTATGGTCCAAATTTGAGCTAAAACGGATAAGCCAAGCAAAAGTTAGCGTTTTTGAGCCCCTGCCTGGCCTCTGCTCGGAGGCGCACCCCGCCCAAGGGTGGGCGCACTGCGCCTGGGCGCACCCCGCCTGGATTTAGGGCGCACTGCGCCTAGCTGCAGTGCAGGCTCCTGGGCAGTCGCGATTTATGCACTGTAGCTTGCAGATTTGGTCCATTAAGTGCTTATTTCCGTTCTTAATTGCTTGGGGTTTGTTCCTAGGCTAAAACCTTACATGTTAACAAGGTTTTTAACCATCAAAACATCCTCAATCATCCAAATTAAGAATTAGGGTTCTTAGTTTTAACAACCCCAAATCTTCAATTTTGCTATTTATAGCATCCTACTTCCATTGGATTGAGTTATGTCTTTGTTAAAAGGACTTAATGGAAGTATTCCATCATTTTAACCCCATGATCATGGCTGTAATTTCAGTTTGCAAATCCTACTCAACTCATCAAGATGAACAATCAAGAACATGAAGAAACTTACCTCAATTTCTTCCTATTATGCCCTTTTTAGCCAAGGATCACAATCCAAGCTTCAAACCTTCAAGAAACCTTCCAATCCTCTGCAGAAAATCAGCCACAAGAAGTTCCCGTAACTCCCAAAATTCTGCACACAAGTCTCTCTTATATACTTCCAGAAATTACAATTTGGTCCTTGAAGTTGCATATTTCAAAGTTTTGCCACAAATAACACAATTTATGACAAATGATCAACTTTTATAACATTTTAAGTCCAAGACTTAAAATATTATTACATAACAAGTCCTTTTCTGTCCAAATGACCAAATTACCCTTTTGAGGTAAAATGACCATTTTGCCCTTTTATTATAATTATATAATAAATACATTTCGGCGTTACAATATAAGAACGTAAGTATGTTGCTATTATGGATTTTGGTAGAGTTATGTTGCTATTGAAAGGTTTTCCGCAACCATGAACTAAATAACCTAAGTTCACATGCAACCTAGAAAAGATCTATGTTTTCTTACTTTGAACATGTAACTAATTCCTAAAGGCCAAACAAAATTAACTAAAAGAATAAATCAGAAAAACTAACCTTTAGTTTTAATCTTGAAGCTAAGCAGCACAAGTGTCCTGCCTCAAATGAGATCACACCCAGGGAGCCAGAGTGTAACACCCGGCTTATTAACAAAAACACCCCAAAAATTTTTGTTTTTCAAACCAAATATTTTACAATAAAAACCATAAGTATGGGGTATTAGTTAACAAAATACGAGTACAAGTGTATCACGAAGTACAATACATAAATATTATACATTCTTCAAGCCGGGTTGTCCCTTTCAATACTAAGTCCTCAGTCACGGACTTTGTCTTTTCCCTTTGCAGGATCACGCTCACCTGCAGGGACATATCAAATAAACCGTGAGCTATAAAGCCCAATGAGTAATCAATTCAAGTATAACATGTATAAGAATAAAATTCTCTATACAAAATCAAATAAGCAATATCATGCAATATAAAAATCATATATGGCTCACGGGTTATCCCGCTGTTGACTAGACTCACGGCTCCGTTCTTGCCATCGAAATGACTCACGGCTTATCCGGTCTTGTCTATATAGGTTTGACTCACAGCTCCGTTCTTGTCATCGCAATGACTCACGGCTTATCTGGTCTTGTCGTACCATTAGTATGGACTGACTCACAGCTCCGTTCTCGTCTATAACAGACTCACGGCTTATCTGGTCTTGTCATATATCGAATCATGTAATTTATCGTTTTTGTCCCCCAAAATCATTTCCATTTGCAGCTGCTCATATAACACATATCACATCGGATATCAGTGAGATTACTCACCTGAAGGCTTGCTACAACTAGCGTTCGTCGTTCCTTGCCTTGAAATGAAATCCGTAGGATTTTGTCCCGTACCTATAATTCCATTTATTTCAAAATGATTATAGGTTAATAACCATTCCAATTAACTCTAATACAATAGAGTTCAATATAATATTGTTATAAACAATGCCTAGTTAATAAACTTTCCGTTTACTAACTTTATATGAATTTTACTATTCACCGAGGCATTCGGATCGGTCTACAGTGCCCCCGAGGGGTCGAAAACTCGATATGAAAATTTTCCCAAACTTTTTAGACCATAACGAGCCTATGGTTCAAATTTGAGCTAAATCGGACAAGCCAAGCAAAAGTTAGCGTTTTTGATCCCCTGCCTGGCCTCTGCTCAGAGGGCGCACTGCGCCTAGGGGAGGGCGCACTGCGCCTGGGCGCACCCCGCCTGGCTCTGGGGCGCACTGCGCCTAGCGGCAGTGCAGGTCCCCTGGCCAGTCGCGATTTATGCACTGTAGCTTGCAGATTTGGTCCATTAAGTACTTATTTCTGTTCTTAATCGCTTGGGGTTTATTCCTAGGCTAAAACCTTACATTTTAACAAGGTTTTTAACCATCAAAACCCACTCAATCAATCATATGAAGAATTAGGGTTCTTAGTTTTAACAACCCCAAATCTTCAATTTCATCAATTGTAACAACCTACTTCCATTTTGTTGAGTTAAGCTCTTACTAGCATGACTTAATGGAAGTATCTAACCATTTTAATCACACAATTATAACTGCAATTGCAGTTTTTGCGTTCTACAAAACTCATCAAGAACAACTAATCAAGAGTTTGGAAACTTACCTCCACACTTCCAATTATACCATTGTAAATGCTATAATTCAACTTGCAAGTTTCAAGCCTTCAAGAACTCTTCACGATTTCTGGAAAATCAGTCACGAACTCTCTCCCGTAACTCACAAAAATTCTGCACAAACTAGGAGAAAGTTCCAACCTTTTATACCTCCAAAATTTTCATTTTTGGTCCTTGAAGTTACATTTCTTAAACTTTTGCCATCATTTACCAATTAAATGACAAAAATCAAAGTATTATAACATTTTAAGTCCAAGACTCAAAATATTTTTACCAAACAAGTCCTTTTTGTCAAAAAGACCAAATTACCCTTTTGGGTAAAACGACCATTTTGCCCTTTTTATTATAATTATATAATAAAATAAGTTTTGGCGTTACACAGAGGGTGGACGAAAATTCCAGAGAGAATAATAGAATGAGCACTAATAATGGGGCCTAGGGTTCCCTATTTATAGGGAAACAAGAAACCCTAGCCGTCAGCCATTTTCCGGATTATACGTACGCGCGTCGCGGCCTTTACATTGGCGCGCCGCGCGCCGCAATTCAACTATTGAATTCGTACGAACATGTACGCGCGTCGCGGCCTTTACATTGGCGCGCCGCGCGCCGCAATTCAACTATTGAATTTGTACGACTTTAATCCTTGACTTCCTGATTAATCTAATTAATGCCACAGAAATTAATCTAATTAATTCCTGATTAATTATTAATCAATCAATATAGTTTCTAATTAATATATTATCACTTTAATATATTAACAAACCATATCCTTTATTTCTATTGATTTATTAATCCCATAATAAACCAACCTTTCTCTCTACCGAACTTTCTATCAAACCTCCAGCTATGAGGGCAACCCAAATGGACTTTGCTTCTATTAATTAGGTAAATACAAATTATTAGTCATGGCTTAGACACCTAATCCAATAGTCTCCCACTTGGATAAGTCTATGACTATAATTACCAATTTATCCTCTAATTAATCAGCAAACTGTAGCTTCCAAGAAACTGCTGCCGAACTCTGACCTAGTCAGTTCTGTCCATAGATAAGTGATCAGATGATCCTCCGTCCAACAAGATATTTTCAGACATGAGACATGGATTGAGATCAATCTCTGTCTGACACACTGTTTCCCGATTTCCGATTTTGCTTATGACTTTTAGACTTCCAATTGAATGAATCAATTCAGTCCTGGCTGGCCAGCACTTCAGTCAACTTCAAAATCATCGAGTGGCCAACAGATATTTGTTTCCCGTCAGGGTCAAAGGACGAATAAGCTTCGACTAATATGTTATATCTTTTACCCGACAAATCACTCACAACAGCACGTTTTATAACACCGAGTTACCGATGCGTTTTCGTACTATCAATGAACAACCGCCTTGCAAATTATAACTCATATCTCTCCACTTTAAGACCATAAGATATTATCGTCTCAACATTGCTCGTGATATAATCCATGAAGCAATCCATTGAGCGCGGGTTTATCCAATACTCAAATCTCCATTTCCAAGTACTCATGAACGTTGCAGCAATCTTATTGCTATGTCTAACTCCTTAGACAATCTACAAACCAATTCATGACAGTCTTCCTTCATACTTACTCCCTAGGAGTATGAACGACTGTGGATATTTGAATAATCCAATTATTCAGGAAGTAAAACATGCAAAAGCGAAACATAAAATCTGACTGGCAGCTACTCCTGCTTATTACCAAGTCTCCACGAGGTAATTACCAAATCAGATTTATCATAACTATTATCGGTTTCTTATTCTCTTTTAAACTTTCAATTCAAGCCTTTTATATCTATGTCTATGACCTTTTCACTCTTTCTATGTATCCAAGTGTCTAACACTTATACACTTTATTGCAGATGATCCTATCAGATACTCTTCCGATGATATCTCAATTTGTCATTGTGTCATTCTCTCTCACAACTCCATTCCGGTGATGTGTACCGTGACTGCCCATGGTTCTCGGGTCTTTAGTCTACATGACTACACCCTAAGATAATTTCGAGGTGTCATGATGTGCCGGTGAACCACGCGCGCTCCATCAGAAACCAACGAAATTCTTTAACCATGAAGTCCTACAGCACCACGTTCTGGTGTAAACAATTACCGATTTGAAAACCCTTTCAAATCAATCACCCTAATCATTCCCCAATGATTTCTCACGTCTGTTCAAAAATCCATTCAGTATTCTCAGCCAGGCAATATCCTGAATCCAACTTACAATGCTCTAAGCATTAAGTCATCAGGATATGTTCATAACACTTTTGATTTATTCAAGAGGCTCGAGGAACCTGATGTAATCTCATTCCAAGCCCTTTCGGAATCCTAAGATTACCAATAATCCTTGTGTCATGATTTCCGAAAACCATTTCCTTTCAGGGACTCTTTCTTATGCATATTGAATCCCATCAAGATCATATTCTCAACGGCTAAGTCAATACTGTCAGTCTCATCTATCTGATAGATGTCTATGAACTATCTGAGTATGCTGCACCTTCTTTGTTTCTTTCATGCCAATTCATTACACATTGCAATGACAGGAAACTCCTTTCCTTGGGTTATGCATCTTGAATCTCATCAAGATCACATTGGCAAAATTCTGATCTATCTAATAGATATCCACAACCACCTGAGTATGTTGTATCTCTTAAAGTCTTTTATAGCGAATCGTTTCTTAACACCAAGTCATTACACTTTGTAATGATAAGAGACATTTCCTAGAACCGGTATGTAACCCATATACAATGATAGCAAATAACAACGATACTCCCACTGGCTTTGACACCGTTATATGACTCTTTCGGACTTCGCAAAATCCAGAACTTATGGCACATTTTGCGAAACCGAAACCTTTCCGACATATTAAAGGAAATCTTTCAGGCTATTCACAAAATCCAAACCTTTTGGCCTATTTTGAGAATTCGAATGTCCTTTCTTGCGAGATGCCCATAGGACGAATCCCGGGGCCATGTACCTTTTGTAATGGCATGCTCTATGTGAGTCCCTATTAGTGTGCCGGTAAACCACACACGCTCCACTAACGAGTCACACTATGCCACGCAGAATCCTCTCGGATTACATCTTCTATTGAGAGTGCTTCTCTCAGAATCAATTGCTTGACTCCAAGTGATGACTCATTCAACCAGATGTTCTGTAAGTACATTTCTATGTTCCCTTCTTTTGATGATTCAATTACTCCCACTGGTTCTTAGACCAGTTGTAAAGATCAATCAAACTGTCACATAGACTGTGTCTCGCGGTAAGGTTCTCTTATTTGGCAGCAACCGGGCTCACCAATGCTTCCAGCAGTCGGATTACTTATCCGTACCATCTTTAGTGTTTTACCACTACTCGGTATATCACCCAAATCATAACTCCTTATGACAGTGACAATAACTACTGGTCAAGCGAAGAGAGGGTATGTCAGGTTTAACAGGAATCTAATTCCTGGTCAAGACCCAGTGGTGACTAAAGGTTCTTTCACTTGGCTAATCCCTGAACTCCTTCAGGATTATTCTTACTCCCACTGTTTCCTTAGAACTTGAGTTTTTTCTAAAAGTACTCTTCTTTCAAAGGATAATCGGAGTGGCCAATGAAACGACATTGCTGATCAGTATCAGGCTTGTCATGAGATTCAGATGAATGCTACATGACCCTGGACTTTCTATGTACTAGTGGGACGATCCCAGCTTTACATTTCAGACAGTGTCAACATAACCTATTTAGTCTAAGATGTGGTCGGAATATGGCTTCTGCGGTCTGACTGGTTAAATATTCAATTCATTGAAATATTAGTCGGAAATGTATCCAGTGTATCTTATACACCGAGGATCAAAACTATTTCGATCAATGCTCCATCATCTTCCCTAAGACACATTATTACCATTAGTGTTCTTAGAAGAGGATAAACTGTGAAACATTTTCTCAGTCTATGTAGTCATTCAGGTTCTGTTGATCTTATACTTCATTTGAAATCCTTGAACACTTCAAGGTTCCAATCAATCGCTTATTCCGATAAGCGAAGCCATCTTTGTCAAACTATTTGGCAAATATTTTGAAGCATAACTAATCGTGTTCTGTTCGAAGATTCGAGCAATACACAGTAACTTATGTGTCTGTTGCTCAAAATCTTAATACCTTTACAGTTCCATGTAAATTTATGACTTTGTTAATATTGTTCAAGACATGCAATCATCACCTGACTCCAAGTCAACTGATTCCAAAATCCTATCCATTGGATCTTTGGGCGATTCCTTTCTTGTCATAATTAATTTTATTAAGCACTCAATTCATCATGTGACTCTAAGTCAAATGATTCCAAAGTCCTGTCCAACTGGACCTTTGGTTGAAGTGATTCTCATAAAATTCACTTTAACAATCATAAAGAACACAATTTACAAATCCAATCCCATTGGATGTATCAACATTCAAGTTATTACCATTTACGTCATCAACACATTCACACAACATTTCGAGGACAATTAAAACAATCATGTTTCAAAAAAAAAAATTCATTAAACCAGAATTATCCTCAGAACAATGTACTACGCGAATCCATGTCATATGTATCTATAAACTAATAACAAGAACAAATATCTAGCTTAACTCAAAAACCGCACGAGCTCCAGATCCAATCTGAATATGCTCATGTGCGACACCATCCCGCATCCTCCAGAGTTCGTACATACAGAGCAAATGTGTGAAACACATCCTGTATCAAGGAAATGAGGATCAGGTATTCTGAGTTTTAAGATATTACTGAGTTTGCCAAACGGTTTGGCTTTAGAGCATTTTTCCAATCTTTCTGTGACTGTGTCCCATCTCATGGATTTCCAGTTTGAAACATCGAACATTCGGTCCAGACGATCTGGATCATTTCCTGATGCACCTTAATACTGGACTTAATCCTGAAACAGCTGAATCAATAGAACTATGCTTCTCCATGAACGATTCATACAGAGTCGACATTGAATGCACTTCCACGATTGTCTTATCCGGCTACCCTTTTTGTTCATCTGGATGAACAGATCAGCGAGTTGAGCTAATGCTTAACTCCCGATCACAAAGGGAAACCAGTTTTATACTGTTCGCCTATGTATCCCTCAATCTCGGGAACACGCAAACTGGTGCTACTTCCTTCTAGCTTGCAACTTCAAGCTCTTTGAAGATCCTAGTTCGTTCCCTTTATTCAACTAGTTCACGGAACCTTTCCTGAACTAGCTGTGCTAACTTATCAGACCCCAGGAATTTTAAATCCCTGCGGAATTCGAGGTTAATGATCAATAGCATAAGGCAACGAACTTCCTTGGACTCTCATGCTCATCACAAGCTGCTGTGTGATGCCATGTTTGGAGCGGACACTCAGTCGGATATGGTTCGCCAGCAAAACTAAGAACTATTCTCTAATTGCAAAACCATATCACATAGTTCAGGCCAGTCAGCCTTACCATACTAAACAGGTGCTTTCTGAAGCTCTCAGAAATGGGTGAAGGAGGAGAAGGAGGAGAATGACACTTTCTTCAGACATATATAAAATTTGAATTTATTCGTTTAATTAATCCTTTTAAATAACTACCCAATATATATTATTTAACAAGGCTAGGATCCAAAATACCCCAACTATGCTGTGAAGAGGGATGCCGTAGTCACAACACAGTGGTCATTAAAGTAGATAACTTTTATCAATTTCAGTCTTATGAAATTCCTAGATCTGTGAGATTCATTGAACTGTTCAATGGCATGTTTAATCTCGGATATGCCCCACCGTTTGCGACCGGGATGCCAAGGATCACAAACCGGGTGTGAATAACCATGCAAATTAGCTTGGTACTCTCGGGGTCCATTATCATCTCAAATTGATGTGCCGGTTAACCACACACGCTCCATCAACAATGATAACACCCGAGAAACCCATTGCCACTCTTTATGAACCCCCATTGGTGTGCCGGTAACCCACACACGCTCCACCAACGTTTCATAAAGTGCAATGTGCAATTTCATGGGTTAGCATCAAATTCACATTTTTTTTAAAGTAACTAGATTGGGAATTTTGTAAAGTGTTCTAGTACTTTGATCATTATACTTTTAATGATTAAGCGGTCCTATCAAAACTGTTTGGCTAACGACCCTCCACTGATCAGGCGAGCGGTGGGTGAGAGTGAACACCCATTAGACCGCCATTTTATAGGCAGTCTCCTTATACCCACTTTATAGACCAGCTTCGTGAATGAGGCCTACTAATGATTTGACAAACCAATTTATCTTATACATATAGTATTAACTTTTAATAATATATATAAGATGTATTTTAAACCTTTTAAAATATTCCTGGTTTATCTTTTAATTTCCTGAAATTTAACTATTAAACTTCAAATTAAATTAAACCTTTAAATTTTATTTAAATCATCTTTTAATTAAACTATTAATTAAATTAATTAAATCTTGATATTTTAAACCTTTTAAAATATTTTAGGATTTATCCTTTAATTTTCGAAATTTAACCATTAAATTAAAATTAAATTAAATCCCTTGAATTATCTTTTAATTAAACAATTAATTAAATTAATTCAAATTTAGATAGGTTTCACAAATTAATCAAATTAATTTAAACCTATCTTAAATCCCTAATTATCGAATTCATAACAAACTGGGTTTAAGGTTATCCATTTAATTAAACAATTAAAGTTACCAAAAATAGAAAGCCTTCTAAACCCTAAGCAAAAAATCGAAAAATAGGGGGAGGGCTAGGGTTTCAAAAACCCTAAACCCAAAATCGAAATTTAGGCCAAAAAGGATTTATAAATTTAAACCCTAATTTAGGAAAACTGTTACAGCCATTCAACAAGAAAACAAACCAAATGCTCTGATACCACTGAAAGGTTTTCCGCAACCATGAACTAAATAACCTAAGTTCACATGCAACCTAGAAAAGATCTATGTTTTCTTACTTTGAACATGTAACTAATTCCTAAAGGCCAAACAAAATTAACTAAAAGAATAAATCAGAAAAACTAACCTTTAGTTTTAATCTTGAAGCTAAGCAGCACAAGTGTCCTGCCTCAAATGAGATCACACCCAGGGAGCCAGAGGGTGGACGAAAATTCCAGAGAGAATAATAGAATGAGCACTAATAATGGGGCCTAGGGTTCCCTATTTATAGGGAAACAAGAAACCCTAGCCGTCAGCCATTTTCCGGATTATACGTACGCGCGTCGCGGCCTTTACATTGGCGCGCCGCGCGCCGCAATTCAACTATTGAATTCGTACGAACATGTACGCGCGTCGCGGCCTTTACATTGGCGCGCCGCGCGCCGCAATTCAACTATTGAATTTGTACGACTTTAATCCTTGACTTCCTGATTAATCTAATTAATGCCACAGAAATTAATCTAATTAATTCCTGATTAATTATTAATCAATCAATATAGTTTCTAATTAATATATTATCACTTTAATATATTAACAAACCATATTCTTTATTTCTATTGATTTATTAATCCCATAATAAACCAACCTTTCTCTCTACCGAACTTTCTATCAAACCTCCAGCTATGAGGGCAACCCAAATGGACTTTGCTTCTATTAATTAGGTAAATACAAATTATTAGTCATGGCTTAGACACCTAATCCAACAGCTATTGGTGATAAAAATGCAAGTATGTTGCTATTATGGGTAAAAGAATGTAAGTATGTTGTTAGTATGAGCAAAACATAAAGTATATTGCTCATATTCGTAAAAAGGGTAAAGTATGTTGCTATACTTTGTAATTTTTGCCCTTATTAATAAACCTAGAATGAAAAATCCTTGAAGCGCATACTAGGCGTCTTAGTAAACGAACTCTCAGGCCGTTCCTTGAGCTGCCTTCTTTGTTTAGCTCCATAATCTACAAAAACAAATAAGTATAAATTTTGAAGAAAAGTCAATGGAAAAAATATAGTTTTTAAAAAGTTATTGGTACTTACTGCTTTCTCTGCAAGCTGGACTCGTATTCCACAAAAATATGCTACTTTGCCAAAAACATATTTCAAATAAAACATTAGACGTTTATAAAGAAAAGGGAGAAATTGCAGGAAATACCAACGTACTTTACTTTTTACCGTATATGGTGATATACCTTTTTTAACCATAATAACAATGTACTTCCATTTAATTACCATTATAGTAAGTAATTTACATTTCTTTACACACAATAGCAACATACTTACAATTCTTAACCCATTGCTTATGTTGGTAGCAAAAAAGAAAGTACATTGCCTTTATAGGTAAAGAAATGTAAGTACGTTGCTATTATTGGTATAAAATAGAAGTACGTTGGTTATATTGGAAAAAACAGCAAAGTATATTGCTATTTCTAGCAATTTACCGTTTAATAAAAAACAAAGATCGGAACTTTTTGGGATCCGTTCATAATAAAGGTGATTTCATATCTTTGAAAGAAAATGATGCTATAATCTATTCAGAAATAAGGAGATCCTTCTTCTCCATGCGCGACCCCTCTCGTCTTCTTCTCATTGCAACTTTGGAATGCCTACACCACATGCAAACAGAAAAAAGAGAAAAGTTTGAGATATTTTCCATTTGTCAATAAATGAGGATGGAACTCAATAATGGAATCAAAAGTTAATATTGATACCTGTAATTTGAGTTCAAATTCATTGATGATGTTGAATAGCTCCCTATATGCAGACCAATAGTATTTCTGTGGGACTCATGTCACTCACAAAAAAATGTAAAACAAAATACAAATATACAAAAAAGGAAACTTAAAAATCTAATAAAACACGGATCACAGCTATTTGGTGAAAAAGTATTAATTTAATAATAAACATTACATACATGATGTAACAGTAATACTTACGACCAAATTCCACAGTCACCATCAGTTTCTCCCATCACATGATGTAGCAAAACATATCCACTCCCTGGTGTTTGAGTATTTCCCTGAATAAAAAAGTCAACCATGCTGATGTTTGACTAAAAAAATGCATTAATAAAAAGGGCACTGGTATTTACTTACTTACGGATGTTCCTATCACTGCATCTGTAGCAAGTGTTGCTTTCAACACCTCACTCTGTATTTAATGCACATATAAAGGATTAAAATGTTGGTACTTAATATCAAAATCACATATTGAATTTAAAATCAATGAGGAAAGAGGAAAAAGTAACAACCTCGAACCAACGGTTCAATACGTTTGATGCTGGTGACAGTAAAAGGTCCATGAAATCTCTGTAAGAAGAAAATAACTACATGAGTTTACTTAATTTAGGGGATCTACATTAGATTTATGATAGTATTTCCTTTTAGTAAAAAAAGATTCAAGTACTTGATGGTGTAAAAGTCTTGATTTGGATCAGGGTTAGAAATCTTACACCAGGCCTTGTTGACCCATGGAGACAGATTGATGCAGACAATGGGCCCAAAATTCTGATTTTTGTAACTTATGTTTCAATCGGGAATTAAAGGATGAAACGCCTTGTTGAACTTCAGGTGGTGATGAATCTATTAGTGGATCTATAAACTTGCAAAAAATCTCCAGTTGTTTCTCGTACCTGGATATAAACAACAGAGAAGGTAACATATTATATTATGAAAGAAGCATATGAACAATCACAATCAATGAGGTTATTTGGATCTGTAATTATTTTCCCCTTATACAGTCTACAATCATAAGAAGATTGTTTTTCATCAATAAAGCGTAAATAAGTACATATTGATTATGAGGAGATAGAATGTCGAAATGCATAAACCAGTAAGCAACAGATCCCTTCCTTAATTCGATCACAACAATTCATCATATGTGTATTAGCAAACAGTTGGAAGTCACATAGCAATAAAACCTTGGATAAGCATCAGCATCCAGTTTTGAGAACTTCGAAATCTCGGAATGATTCAGCTCAGCATCAGGACCTAAAAGAAGATACCGTCCATCCAAAAACGATGTAAAGGATGAAGGACTTCTCTTCAACAATTTCAATCCATGTCTATGTAACTCCAGATCTCTTCAAATTCATATCAAGTACAAAAATCAACCAAACAAACAGCATAGAAATAGGTAAATCAGACAATAGAAACAAAGCCTGAATGATTCAATTAAACCTGATAATAGAAGGTCGAAGGAGACTCTGGAGGTAGCTGCAACGGGAGAACTTGAAACCAGGGACGAGTTCTTCGGTGATGGCGGCACCGCCAATAAGGTGGCGGCGCTCAAGGACGGCCGAGATCGATGGCAGGTACAAATGAACTCAAGTACATGAAGATGAAGAGGAGCTTTCTAAATTACCGCACATCAAGTGGTCATCGACGTAGGCTTGCGACGACATCTTCTTCCGATTATCGATGAATTTGGTCTGAGTTGGGTGTTTGTTGTAGAGAAAAGCCCTTGAGAGTCCGAGAACCGTGGGGAAGCAAAGCGGAAATCGGTGACCACAAGCGGTGGAGCGGCGATGTGAATGGAAAAGACGCGAATTCTACAGATGGGCAATATAAAAGACCCACCATGGATACAAACCGGATCCACATGACCCGGTAAAGATCCGCGTGTAACATACACAAAAAATTCGCAGGTCACAAACACAAATATTACGGGAATTGATTAATAGGATAATTATGAAAACCCATAACAATAACATTGTGCAAGACACGTTTTCTTTTTGGGTGTTATTAACATCGGACCGGGCGACCCGATTGGCTACGAGGTCCGAATGTAATAAATAACTACCCGATTGTTGTTTCTTTTCTAATCGATTTTTCTCAGACTCCCCTCTCCCACCCCCTTCCCCCAATTTTCGACCTGTGTTCGGGTTTCTTTCCAATTTACTGAAAGCACACCCACACTCGCAAGGGGGCTTTAGGGTTAGGGTTTTATCGTAAATTGTTCTTCTAGATACGATTTCGTGTATTGAGAATGTATGCTGATCGGGTGGAGACTGCGTCAAGGAGTTCTATTAAAGACCGTCTTAATGGCGGAGCCCTAGATAATCCCGGTCGCCGTAGGCAAGTTACTGGCAAGAGGTTTGTTTTTCTCTCTCTAATTCTCGCTCCTCATGTGAACGCATACGCGTTTTTGCTGATCTACTGTATATAGGTCCTGTATATTTGCTTGATTTTCTCTTTCGGCTGATTGTAATTTGAAATTGGGTGTAGCCGCACTGCTCAATGAAACATACTTTGGTTTTATTATAGCTTAATCATAGTGAGTATAGGTTAGCTCTAGTAAGTCCTAGGACCTGGCTAGAGTTTGGTTCAGGGGGAAAGGCTTATTTTACTTCAACCTATCAGATTTGAGAACAGACTAAGATATGATATGCTCCTGTCTGATAATGTTCTACCAGGGTCATGATTGGAATGTTAATTGTTGGAGGCATGTACATAAATTATGGGGCGAAGTCTTATTTTACTTGAACCAGTGACTTTGTTACTGCAGGCAGAGGCAAGAAGATGACAAATGGCAGCATGATCTATACGAACAGCCTGATCCTCAAGTATCAAGTACATGAATTTGATTACTAAACTTAGATTCTTCTTTTGGTTCCATGATGATATGCTAACTTTTACACATCCACTTCTATATGTTTTACGTCATTCATAGATCGTGTAGTTGGTGCTCTTGACCTCCGTTTGAAGCTACAGAAGAAGAGCCATCAACGGGCAACTGGTGGTGCAAAGGGCTCTTTGTCAGGAGGTGTAAGAGATCTGCGTGAAAAGCTATCTGGTATTACTTACTCACAGCCTGCAACAAAGCCAAAATCAGTACCAGAAACCAGTAAACCTGCTAGAAAAAGTGTTGTAGCTGATACCAATGTAACAGAAACTAAAAAAGTTTCCACTACTGCTTCCAAGAGAAAAAAGGTATCTTATTAGCTACACTTTTGATTAAAAACAGTTTTTTAGTCCCATTGACATCTGTTTTTTTTTTTAAATTTTACTACAATGATGGTTCTTTTTCTTAGCATTATGTATTTTGTGCAGGCTGAAACAGTGGACAGCTTCTTGCAGGCACTGGGTCTTGAAAAGTATTCGATTACATTTCAAGCAGAGGAAGTATGTATATTAATAATAATAATAACAATAATAATCTTTTGTTATATATATATATATATATATATAAGGCGGGTTTTACTTTTTAGATGTTGTAATGAGGTAACACGTGTTGTGTGTTTGTGTTGCAGGTTGATATGACAGCCCTTTTACACATGACTGATGAAGATCTAAAGGCTATGGGAATACCAATGGTAAGTTAACATTTTAATGCATATCACAATACTACAGTCTGTCATGTCATGTCATGTCATGTCTGTGTAATGAATGTGTCCAATGCATGTTAAACACAGTATATCTTTTTCTTATGTAGGGTCCGAGAAAGAAGATTCTTCTGGCATTGGAATCTAAAGCATAACATCCAACCAAATGGAGGATTGTGTTTTGGTAGTTGTAACTTTTCATGGGTTAATTTTTGTTCTCGGTTGTATTAATGAAGTTGACATATGAGAGGATTGATAGGATTAGAACTGTGTAATGAATTTGATGCTTTTTTACCATATAAAGTTCTATTATATCTCCAATGAGTAAACTTTAAGAATATAAGGTAAAGATAGAATGGTCATGAGTGTAGAACAAAGTGCATCCAATATGTTAATTAGTACATTAAAGTAATAGATTATTATTTTAACAGTATAGTTTTATTCATATCTAAGATGTTATGGAAAAGTTGCAGTAGGAAGGTAAAAACCTTGGGGTTTTGCAAAATGACTTATCACCATGTTTTTTCAACTTTTTTCTTTAATTTCATTTATTAAAGATATATCAACTCCAACAACCAAATCTCATAGGCTCTCTAGAGGCGCATAAAAAAACCGGTTTAGGAACTGAAGCCGTTTCTAACTCCAAAGCGGTTTGAGTGAAACTGTTCTGTTTTGATCTGATACTGCGTTTTGGGATCTACAAGGTTGAAATAGGTTTGAAAAACCTACAAAAAACTGATTTTCATATAGTAAAAATGATTTTCGTCTATTACTTCTTTAGAATTTGTTGTTAATACAATGTTTTCAACTTTTCATGGTTTTATAAGATCGGTTTTCACTTTTCACCGCTTGTACCATCTATTATGCCAAGAAATAATTTTCTAGAAATTAAAAGTAGAAAAATACCATTTTGAACCATAAACAATCCCAAATAGCCGAAAATTCTTGACATCATGGCAAAGCTATAAGTTTTGCTTATTGGTCCGTTTTTTATTACTCCTGAACAATTCATCAAATTCTAGCACCGAAATTAAGTTGGGCAACATGCAGAAATGTGGCGCAAAAATAGATTTTTTCAAACCGATCCCTGGTTCTAATAGATTTGGAAATTTGCAATTTTCGAGAATTTTCTAACTTCTTTTCTGACAAAAAAACTAGTTCAAATTTTTGTTTTTTGAAAAAATAGTTTGAAATTTCAAACTATTTTTTTCTCAATAGGTTCAAAATCTATATGTAGTTTGAAAATTCATATCTAATTTGAACAGTTCAAACTTGTTCATGGATTTCGAACTTGTTTTTCATGTTTTTTGTGTTGAATTCCAAACTTATTTACGATTTTCTAACTGTTTATGATTTTCAAACTAGTTATTGTGTTAGATATAAACTGAATAATAGAGAGGAGAGAATAGAAAAAAAAATATTGTTCATAAAAAAAGTAAGATCGGAGAAGGGGATGACGGAAAAAAAAGGTAAAATAATTTCGAAAATAATAAAATTGTTCAAAAGTTCTATTTTTCAAAATTCATGATAATTTGCAACTAGATATTTGTAATATGTTTTTTTTTTTTTTTTTTTTCTAAAATCATTTTAAAAAAAGGTTATTAGAGTTAATGACCCTGATTACAGGTTGGGTCTCTCATATAGTATATCAACTTTGTCAAAATGCTAGCTTAGTATTACAAGTATGTTTTGCAAATTGGGTTTTAAAGTTTTGTAAAATATGGATTTACATGTATTTTACATTCTTAATGTATGTTTATGTTTTGATGGTCATCTCGATGAGACACTTGTGAGGCGATGATGTAGAAGCTCAAAACACAAGCTTCCTTGATATTGTTGGATGTTATGGACCAAAGGATTCGACATAATCCATGTTTTATTGTCATATTCTTCAATATTGGCACCTACTAAAGTCTATATAAGCCATCACCAAAAATTTATTCGCTACATTATCATAACAGCATCAATGTTTGAGCAGGGTAAAAATCAGAACAAGTTTGGATTGCATATTCCTTCATAATAATTGCATACTGAACTTGCAAATAGAACTGTGTAATGAATTTGATGCTTTTACCATATAAAGTTCTATTATATCTCCAATGAGTAAACTTTAAGAATATAGGTAAAGATAGAATGGTCATGAGTGTAGAACAAAGTGCATCCAATATGTTAATTAGTACATTAAAGTAATAGATTATTATTTTAACAGTATAGTTTTATTCATATCTAAGATGTTATGGAAAAGTTGCAGTAGGAAGGTAAAAACCTTGGGGTTTTGCAAAATGACTTATCACCATGTTTTTTCAACTTTTTTCTTTAATTTCATTTATTAAAGATATATCAACTCCAACAACCAAATCTCATAGGCTCTCTAGAGGTGCATAAAAAAACCGGTTTAGGAACTGAAACCGTTTCCAACTCCAAACCGGTTTGAGTGAAACTGTTCTGTTTGGATCTGATACTGCGTTTTGGGGTCTACAAGGTTGAAGCAATTACTGTCAATTGCACCACACAATCGATGTCTATTTATATAAAAGCATCATGTTCATCATCTCCCCTAGCCAACTAAACCCACAGAAGAAACCTGCAACTTACACCTTTGATTCTGTGTAATAAAATCGATGTTTTTATTTCTGTGTTAAAAGGGAACTTTTATTCGGAGCAAAGCAAAACCTGTGACTCCCTTCCATGACATTATCCAGCTTTCATGTAATAATCCTTGCATCCGATCATCTAAAACATAACTCAAAAGACTGATATATTGCAATATCTTATCATGGAGCTTGATACCAAGTTTTTGTATATGTTTAGGCTCGAAAAATGCCAAATTCTCTACTAACCAGAACTGTTGCACCGGGATATCCAACATTATCCATGAAACCTTCTTAATATTAACATAACAAGTTTTTCATTAAACGAATAGTAGCCTAAAATTTACCTTTTCTTTTTACCGGAAATCTTTTCACGCAAATCTCTTAGTTACCTGCAAAGTGTAGACACAGAAAAACTAAGAAACTGAAGTTCAAACATCATTTAGTCATAGGCGAACATCCACAGATCCGACTTAGCCTCTTCAAAATATCCGATTCAATGGTATTTCGTGAATATGAAACCCTAGTTCAACAAAAGGTGGAGATAAACAACTGAAAGGCATAGAATGCAAAATGTAAACACAAATAAACTACGAAACTGAAGTTCAAACACATTTAGGGTTACGGCGAAGATGATCGAAAAAAAATTTGGACCATTTCTCGATTTGTGCGTGTCATCCTTGCGCAGGGGCCATGCTAATCTTCTCTGTATCGTTCCAATTTTATCGGATGTCCCCGAAGGGACGATAAGATGAGTTGAGCTTGAACATATAAAGCCTTTATCTTGTTCCTCTGGTCGGTGTGGGACGAGCGGAGTTCAAAGCGAACTAACTGACACTGTCCTTGTATTATATTTTTGAATTTTGACCAATCAAATCAACGTTCGAAAATAAAAATCGAGCTTTAAAACCTTAAAGCTATTTAATTCGATCGTTCCCTGACCCTTTGTACTTTGGAATTTTTTTATGCAAAAGCTTTTCTAAATAGAAATGGATAATATTTAATTCCTTCGGAAAATTAATTTACTATTTCAAATTGTCTAAATCAAATTACTGAAATGTTAGGTTACATTTTTTTCTCCATGTTTTAGTATTCTATTCGTTGACATATATTATAAAATAATGAGACTGTTTTCTAAAGAACATTATGAAAATTTTTGTCACACAAATGAGCCTCCTATTAAAACTTATGTCAAAGAGAATAATTTTATTAATAATTGCTAATAAGCAAGATTGAAAAACATCAGATTGCTTGGACCCATAGCCATGCTAATCTTCTCTGTATCGTTCCAATTTTATCGGATGTCCCCGAAGGGACGATAAAAGGAGTTGAGCTTGAACATATAAAGCCCTTTATCTTGTTCCTGTGGTCGGTGTGGGACGAGCGGAGTTCAAAGCGAACTAACTGACACTGTCCTTGTATTATATTTTTGAATTTTGACAAATCAAATCAACGTTCGAAAATAAAAATCGAGCTTTAAAACCTTAAAGCTATTTAATTCGATCGTTCCTGACCCTTTGTGCTTTGGAATTTTTTTATGCAAAAGCTTTTCTAAATAGAAATGGATAATATTTAATTCCTTCGGAAAATTAATTTACTATTTCAAATTGTCTAAATCAAATTACTGAAATGTTAAGTTACATTTTTTTCTCCATGTTTTAGTATTCTATTCGTTGACATATATTATAAAATAATGAGACTGTTTTCTAAAGAACATTATGAAAATTTTTGTCACACAAATGAGCCTCCTATTAAAACTTATGTCAAAGAGAATAATTTTATTAATAATTGCTAATAAGCAAGATTGAAAAACATCAGATTGCTTGGACCCATAGCCATGCTAATCTTCTCTGTATCGTTCCAATTTTATCGGATGTCCCCGAAGGGACGATAAAAGGAGTTGAGCTTGAACATATAAAGCCCTTTATCTTGTTCCTCTGGTCGGTGTGGGACGAGCGGAGTTTAAAGCGAACTAACTGACACTGTCCTTGTATTATATTTTTGAATTTTGACAAATCAAATCAACGTTCGAAAATAAAAATCGAGCTTTAAAACCTTAAAGCTATTTAATTCGATCGTTCCCTGACCCTTTGTGCTTTGGAATTTTTTTATGCAAAAGCTTTTCTAAATAAAAATGGATAATATTTAATTCCTTCGGAAAATTAATTTACTATTTCAAATTGTCTAAATCAAATTACTGAAATGTTAGGTTACATTTTTTTCTCCATGTTTTAGTATTCTATTCGTTGACATATATTATAAAATAATGAGACTGTTTTCTAAAGAACGTTATGAAAATTTTTGTCACACAAATGAGCCTCCTATTAAAACTTATGTCAAAGAGAATAATTTTATTAATAATTGCTAATAAGCAAGATTGAAAAACATCAGATTGCTTGGACCCATAGCCATGCTAATCTTCTCTGTATCGTTCCAATTTTATCGGATGTCCCCGAAGGGACGATAAAAGGAGTTGAGCTTGAACATATAAAGCCCTTTATCTTGTTCCTCTGGTCGGTGTGGGACGAGCGGAGTTCAAAGCGAACTAACTGACACTGTCCTTGTATTATATTTTTGAATTTTGACCAATCAAATCAATGTTCGAAAATAAAAATCGAGCTTTAAAACCTTAAAGCTATTTAATTCGATCGTTCCCTGACCCTTTGTACTTTGGAATTTTTTTATGCAAAAGCTTTTCTAAATAAAAATGGATAATATTTAATTCCTTCGGAAAATTAATTTACTATTTCAAATTGTCTAAATCGAATTACTGAAATGTTAGGTTACATTTTTTTCTCCATGTTTTAGTATTCTATTCGTTGACATATATTATAAAATAATGAGACTGTTTTCTAAAGAACATTAAGAAAATTTTTGTCACACAAATGAGCCTCCTATTAAAACTTATGTCAAAGAGAATAATTTTATTAATAATTGCTAATAAGCAAGATTGAAAAACATCAGATTGCTTGGACCCATAGCCATGCTAATCTTCTCTGTATCGTTCCAATTTTATCGGATGTCCCCGAAGGGACGATAAAAGGAGTTGAGCTTGAACATATAAAGCCCTTTATCTTGTTCCTCTGGTCGGTGTGGGACGAGCGGAGTTCAAAGCGAACTAACTGACACTGTCCTTGTATTATATTTTTGAATTTTGACCAATCAAATCAACGTTCAAAAATAAAAATCGAGCTTTAAAACCTTAAAGCTATTTAATTCGATCGTTCCCTGACCCTTTGTGCTTTGGAATTTTTTTATGCAAAAGCTTTTCTAAATAGAAATGGATAATATTTAATTCCTTCGGAAAATTAATTTACTATTTCAAATTGTCCAAATCAAATTACTGAAATGTTAGGTTACATTTTTTTCTCCATGTTTTAGTATTCTATTCGTTGACATATATTATAAAATAATGAGACTGTTTTCTAAAGAACATTATGAAAATTTTTGTCACACAAATGAGCCTCCTATTAAAACTTATGTCAAAGAGAATAATTTTATTAATAATTGCTAATAAGCAAGATTGAAAAACATCAGATTGCTTGGACCCATATCTTCAATTCATTGTAAAAGATATGCAAGTAATATTGACATGATAAATCCAAAAGTGGTTGATTTTATTGTATCATAAATATTGTCATCTATTTCCAAATCGAATTGTTATGGAAAATTTAGGTGACTGATATCCTTTCCTATGATTTGCTTCGGGCACGTCGAGGATTTTGTTGCACTAAATGATGTTGTAATGTTTCAATGTCGAATTTTAATACGTTTGTGTTGAATGTTTTTAATATCTCTCAACGTTTGTGTTGAAGTTTTTAAATCTCTCTCGTTATTTTAAAAGTTAAAATGTGTCAAAATGGGATTGTTTGATTATGAGATGAAATGCTTTTTGTCAATGGCCCCGTACACTTACTAAAGCTTAAGAATCCTCAACATTGGATTGTTTTAATGCCACAATCTTGATACCAAAAATTGGAGTAACCAGAAGATACGACAATACATAATATTGAATAAGAACTATAGACTAGTTACCTGGCAAAAAGAGACTAGACTACGAATATGCGATTCAAGAAAACGAAATTTACGCCTTGAGATCATGATATATGAAAGTAGAGAACACAATAATTTGTCGAGAATAGTAGATTAGAGAGCATTTTTAATATGCGTTGAAACCAAACAATCTAACTCAAATACATACTAAAGGGACAAAATGTTCACATAAAAGTTCAAAAATCGCCTCAAACATGCATATCGTTGTTAGATTTATAAAAGAATCACACAAAGACAAAAGACAATTACTAATCAGTAAGATTCTAATACTTTGGTACTATTAACCACAATTTAAACGGGTGGGCCTTCTTGGACAGGAACTGGTCCTTGACCCCAATTAACCTTGCTCAATGCCTACCTCTATGGTTTGGCAAAAATAGATAGATTGGTTAGTTTTTTTGTTATCTTTATAATGTATCTTAATAAAAGCGTTAATGTAATAAAATGACAACCAATAGTAAGCAATTTGATTCTTAGACCGTTCATCTTTTAATTGTACTCAATATGTTATTGAAATTTTTTTAGGTTGTCATTATACCATTATGGTTGATTTGAATCAGATAAACTAATATTGAATCTTACATGTCATCCACTATGATATATCCTTCTAATATATCTTCATACCAATCTTCCTGCTCATTAGATCAATACAAGTGTCAAAATCAAGAGAGGAGATTGAGAGAGAGAATTAGTGGATTCCACATGTCATTGTTTAGTGCCTAGGCGGTAGGAGGATGAAATAGGAGGATTTAGTAGGAAGAAATATAATTTTCCTATACAATATGACAAAATTTGTTCATTTAGGTCCATGTGACGTTGATATTCAATATGACAAAATTAATCGATTGAAACACACTCTAATGGTTTAGCGAAAACTAAGAAAAAATTTAGTGATCTATTGAATACAATTAGAAGATAATTTTAAAGAGTAAATTGTTTGTTATTTAATGATATTGATCTTTAATAAAATGGTCTATGAATCACATAAGATAATCATAGTAATAAACTTTTGTCATCCAATTATTGTTTGGAATATAAGGTGAAACATGAGTTAATGATCAAATTACTTGTATAATTGAATAACTGTATAGTAACTTTCTTTGAAAATTATTATTATAACTTAAAAATCAATGCGTTCACTTGCAAAAGGATTCGTTACCGGAGTGTAATCCCTTTAAACGCACATACAAACATTCACTTAGCGACAACATCAAATTACAACATATAAAGGCAAAAAGATTTATGCAAAGCGTCATCTCCAAATAAACCTTTCAAATTTTATTCTTTCTGAACTACACAAATTTACCCATCTTATGAACTGAAATCCTCTACAAGATACCAAAATTGTACGTTTAATTCACTGCATGGGATTGGTTTCGTTTGGGCAACGTGCAGTAATTTGCATGTTTTCATGTCGTAGAGATTTGGTTTAATTATGGTTAATGAGTTCTAATCAAAGTAAACTTTTGATGCAGATATGCTTCTTAATTAATGTCTCTAATTGGCAAACAGCAAGATCAATTCAACCACTTGCTCTTACAAATTGCACTATAAATCAACAAGCCCTTAAAACCTAAACTTTTATGCAAAGTAATGGAGAGAGTTCACCAACCATTGCTATTACTTGCTACCTTTCTCGTAGCTTTCTCGACCTTAATCGAGGGCCGAACAACAACATTCAGGCAGTCTGAATTACGAAAAGTTCAACCGAAATCAGAGGGTTTCAAAGCTCGATATGTCAATAATCCTTTCAATACTGATTCCGGAGTTCGTTTCCGGGACAAGGGTAGTGCTAAAGATGGGTCGACGAGGGTAATTGGTGAGGAACCCGCTCTTCTCCTGCATTTCTTGGGATTCCCGTTTCCATTCCCATTTAGATTCGGGTTTCCATACTTGTTTCCGTTTCCGTTTCCGTTCGGGTGGGGTGGGTTCCCGTTCGGGTGGGGTGGGTTTCCACGTGGCGGGTATCTTGGTGGTTATCAGGCTAAACTCGAGACAGGGGTTAAAGACAGGTCCAGAAGAAAACCATTTCCATGATTTTGTGTCGAAATTATAAAATCCCATGATTTCAAAAGATTTGGGTTGGTTTTAGGCTCCAGTAATCCCTAATCAGGCTGCGTATTTTTATTTAGGTTAATAAACGGGATATGCTTTTCTCAAATACTACAGTTTCTATAGGATTGCTTATATAATGTATCAAGTACTCGCACAGTATAAGATGTTAGGAAGCTTTTGGCTCAACACAATCAGGGAATGAATTGAAAAATAATTGTTTGTTTTATTGGTTGAATGTATGAACCATTTGTCAACAAAATTGGTTCCTTCCGTTTTATTAATTTAAATTCCGGGTGTTATATTTCTGTCCTGTTAACGAATCAAATGGAACTAAAAATTGTAATTTAACAACTTATTTGATTCTCTTGTTTATTCTATTAGGCCATGGGGTATACCCCCGTGATCGTGTGCGCCAAAGGCTATGGCGCTGCCATAGCCATGTGAACACCACCCCCGATCCTCCGTTGTACGCCATACGTGATAGGGCGTGGTCACTACCACGCGTGTTAACGGTCCTTTGACCGTTGAAATCGACCCGTTGAGGGTTAAAAAAAAAAAAAAAGATTTTTTTCCTATAAATACTTATCTATTCCTACATTTTTTTCACACCTCTATTTTACAAAATACTCTCTAAAAAAATGGATCCTCTTCCAACAAATATCGACTTTGGTTTTATTTAACGAATTTCTTTTTATTTTTAATGTTGCTTTTAAATTTTTAGGATTTTGTAATTTGTGTGTTTTTAAATTAAATGGTAGTTTTATTATGAAAAAAAATCAATTAGCTATATTATTTTTGTATTTTCGGTTACCAAAAAAAGAAAAAAAAAAGAAAAAGTTATAACACCACTTGCAATAACACCAGCACACCCCCACTTTTGGTGTTAAAGGTGATGGTGACGTGGCATCACTTTTTAGTGTTAACATCATTGCTATAACATGGGTACTCCCCATGGCCTTATCCGGCCCATTTAATTTACCTTTCCCGATGTTTGTTAAGTTTTTCGACACTTAATGCCATAGACTGTGAAACGAGTTGATGGGTACAATGCAGAAGCACAAATACTCTTTTCTTTACATTAATAAACATCAGTTTATAAAAAACATAGGAAAACGAAAAAAAAAAAAAAACACACACATTTTGGTTTGAAAATTCCGAAATCTAATTCCATCTGAGACACACAACTACGAACCCGAAAGAAAACATACAAAAAGCAGGAAATTTTTTTTAAAAAAAAAAAGAAGGAAACGATAAACATGACAGAAAGATATAAAGTTTTTTTTTATTATCTTTTTGCTGGTTTCTTTCTCCACTCGGTGCGACCGCGGTTGAGTTCAAGAGCATCACCAGACGATCTTAGGAAATGCAAAAATTGGGTCAAATGTGGTCCATCTTTTTCAAAAGCAGCCGACCCGTTTATTCCTTCAAGTTCTGAACTTGTGAGGGAATCAACAATGTCATCATGTTGACATTCACGCCTGTAATCTAACGTGATAGTTTGTAGTTCATGTGTGTCTATCACTTCTTGCGGAATACTCTGTCAAAAACACAAATTTAAAACACAATCTTATTAACAAATCAGAGAAAATTGAATTTTGTTTTTTTTTACTAACCTCCAAAACCCACCCAATGTAGGTAACATTGTTAACATGCTTGTTCATATCCAAATCGGCTCTCCTTGGCTGTATATTTTAAACAAATTGTTAATATCTTAATAGTTTTAACAAAAAAATATAGAGCTATAGGAATAAACTCTGGTCTTACTTACCACAAGTCCTAGTCTTGAAAATTCAGCCGGGTCTTCTAGTTTTGCTATTTTCTTCAAACTGCTATTATTCTCTTCAGGAAATGCTAATCTAGAAGCCACAACATAATAATATTTAATATATAACATTTACAAATTAACTTATATGATATATATTTTTAGCAAACATGAGCCTACCTGGGTGTCTTGGGACAAAAAATTAAATACTCATCTCTAACATCATCATTGACTTTCTGGAGTCTTCTAGTATCCTCGTTCATCATCACCCACTTGCTGCAAATTAAATGGAAATGCTCAAATTGCAATTCCACAATAAAGAGACAATCTTGGACCTAAAATCTTCATTGTATTGGATTCTAAGGAAAAAGACATTACAAAACACACCTTGTTGCCCTTCCAATGACCTCACCATTGGAATGATCTTTGATAATCCAATCACGTCGGGTACCAATTCTTCCTTCACTTTGACACCAAGTCTCAATTTCAACCACATCACTCCTATCCCACAATATCGTATAAAAATTATAAGAATATTTCAAAAGCAATAAGCTGTTTTAAAGATATGTTACCATGCAGGGTATCTGTAGATTTCAATGTGCATTCGTGAAGTCACCCAAATGAGATGCAATTTTCTCATGGTTGTTGTGGTGGCAAATCCATCTGTTGAAAACCCCACACTCTGTGCGTGATTACCTCCAACCTCCTATAATATGTTGCAAAATAAATGAGATTTCAATTTGATAATCAGTTGTATGAAAAACTGTAGCATGCACTGATAAATCAATCAAACATATGATCCAAATTCGCCATCTACATAACTGGCACAGTCGTTAAAATACGCCGATCGAGACATGCATTGTCCAATTCCCAAATTCTGCCCACAATACAACAGTTTCAACACGAAAAACAGGTAAAAGAATGAAACCTAACCTGCAACAGATTGGCAATTGTTTCGACGGTAGCAGTTTTGTTAATCCCGACTTCATAACACCTTATGATGAACCTCTCCTTATACGATAATCCATCTTCTGTCAAGCTTCCCATCCGGAGCCTGTCCGCCAGGCTCTTTTCCTCCTCTGCTTCCTTCAATCCAACAGCAACGCTGTTCGGTTGTTCATCGGTCTTCACAACCATTACCGGCACAATCCTCCGCGCGGATGAATTGCATACGGAACCCCTGTTTCTTCTTCGAATTGAAAAGAGATCGACGGATCGAGGATGAGTTACGGCGCGATTGTTGTCTTTAAAGACGCCATTGTTAGTCGCCGTAGCCGCAGCGGCGGTATGAACACCTCTCAATAACATACTTCTCACCGCCGCGGTCGCCGGAACAGCTGTTGGTTGCCTAGATGTGTTCTGCGGACTGGATGATTTATGTAGTTTGGCTTCGATGGGACCGAGGGAGATGTTGTTTAGACGACTGTGACACTGGAGTTGCAGTTATTCACGTTTATGCCATGAACTACTTTGGTGTGCACCGCGTATCTTTCTTAATCTTACCGTAGATTTGTATTTTATAAAAGACATTTTAAGTTCCTCTTATTTTCCGGTTTTACGAGAATAATATTTTTTGATGCGTAAATAGCTAGCATCTGTTAGGTCTGGCAATCTCAATCTCAAGCTAACCTCAATCCAATCTAATAATTTACATGTTGGGTTGAGATTTTAAGCTCGTTTAATTAAATAGGTCTACATATTTAACCCGCTTAATTAAATGAGTTAGGTTGGGGTTTAAGATTTTATTTCAACCCGTCTAACCCGTTTAATAATTTTTATTATATTTTTAACTATTAATATATTACAATTATTTTTATTTACATAATTGGTTTTTAATGTTTTATTGGGACTCCAGAATCGACTAATCGACTTACTAAACACACAAACCTTGTACATCGTATTATATTCTTGCCGCTTCCCTATACTTCTTTCAAATCAAATTAGATTTTTCAGAATTCAGACTAATTCTGAAAGTGGAAGTCGTAGTCGAGTTACATAAAATTTGAAGACTAATTTGTGTTTTAATTATGATTTATAATTTTTATGGTTGTAAACACTTGATTTGAGTTTTATTATGAACTTGATTTGTGGTTGACTTATAGGTTTATAAATTACAATGCTTGAACTTTTAAGAGGTATTTTTGGAAAATTTAAATAGGTCAACACGGATTCAACCCAATTATTAAACATGTTGGGTTGAAAAAACCTGATTTCAACCTAGTTAATAAAAAGGTTGTTTGGGTTAGAATTTCTCAACCTGTTTATTTAAATAGGTTGGGTTGAGTATATATATTCAACCTATTTGATTAAACAGGTCGACCCTTTAATGACCCAACCCAACCCATTGCCACCCCTAGTATTTGTTAAGATTTGTTTACTTTTGACATTTAACAAGTTGACTTACTTCTAGCCGGTTACAACTTTCTAATGTGGCATGTGTAAACTGAGTTGACAAGCCACAATAGACCCCCCCCCCCCCAACTTCCCTCTCACCTTGACATGTACCCCTCCCTCATTGTTCTCATTCCTCACTTTCTTTCAACATCTTTCTTTTTCAGTTGCATTATTGATTTTCAAACTCCTCACTTCGTCTCTCTCAATCAGAAGGCTTAAAGAAGGGTTCAAGCAAGATGTTCCCTAGTTTTTGGACGAGTTCAAGTACGGATCCTAGTTTTCAGAAGGGTTTAAGGACATATGCTACTATTCAGATGACATCCTCTTGTAATCCATGGTAAAGATTGATTGTATTTGATTTCTTTCAATGTATTTGTTTACTTCATGGTGATTTGATGTAAAAGAAGCAACTGAGTGTATTAAACTTCTAGAAGTTAAAACTTTTACAAAACAAAACACATAAAGCTTAAATCTTTTGGGAAAAAATACATACATTGAAAGTTCCAAAAAAAGTACAATCACTCCTCCCCGAGTTTGTCTAGAATTGCCACCTTCTTCAGTGATCGTTGATGAAGATTAGATTCATCAACGTTATGAGGTTCTCTATATCGTTACATCTAGAGCCAATGAGGCACGCATGTGCAATGCACCTTCTGGTGCAATATGGGATTTTATGGATTGATGAATTGATTTCTAAAATAAATTGAGATGACAGTATTGTATAGAAGGATGAGAAATTTGTTTTGATCCAAAATAAACATGTTAAATTATTCACACATGTTTACAAAAATTAGTTGAGCATAATTCAAATTTGTAGACAATATACAGGGTCGGTCCAAACTTTTTTGGGGCCCAGGGCCAGAGAAGAAACAAAGGCCCTAAAAAATTTAGCAAAACCATTTATAAAAAATATTTTCTAGCGTTTCTCAAAATGATAGTTTTAAAGATACATATAGCTATAACAGTTACAAGTAGTCGTTTTTTTTAATACATTGGTGTTTTTCTTCAATATTTGGAACTATTGTCATAACTTTGATCCCTTATATAATTCATATTAAGATGTAACAATTTCAATGCATCTAATAATTCATTAAAAATTCTTATCTCCGAAGTGCCATTTGCTTTTAAAAATTATAAAAATATTCAACAACTTATATTTGTTAGAAGACAAATTTATACATATTTATTATATCACACCTACACGTTTTGGGCACCCTAAGACGATGGGCCTAAAGCGGTCGCCCGTGTTGCCCACCGTCAAAAACGGGCCTGACCATATATAAAAAGCTTTCAATCATGTATATTTATTTCCTTGGGTTGTAATAATGTATATTTATTATCTCTTTGGTGTTGTATTAAACATTCTTTTGGAGTTGTTAAACAAATGGTGGAAAATATTGACTTTTGTTTTTCATAACTACATGTGAAGAACAACTTAGATATATATAACTTTCAACTTTGTCAAAATAACACACTGGTTATATACATAAAAAAGAATTATAAGGTTATTTATAATTTAGTCATAACAATATCCTAGAATTACGTTCTCAATACAAGAAATGTGTAATAGCATTGTGAATATGATTCAAGATGCATTAAAATTTTTACTTAATTTTAAATAGTTAAAGAACTTTTATTTAGTACATATTGTAATTTAATGAAATATATAATATATTTGTCTTATAAGGTTGAATCATTATAATACATGACATTCTATGCCATTTTGTATTTTTTGGCGAGCTTATTATTTTTTTTTTTCAAATGTCATTTTCTATCCACTAACGTATAGTTTTGGTTAATATGTCAAACATAACCTAAATATCGGCTTTCTTAATTACTGCAACATTAATCTCTACATAAATTGATTATAATTTTAGATTTACTCTCGTTATTTTTTAATATTATCTATATTATATAGAAAATATTATGATCTTATTTCACGTTGTCAAATATTTTTCTTTATAAATATATTAATAGATTATCTATATTATATAGAAATGATAATTTACTGTGAAATATAATGTAATTGCTTATATATATATATATATATATATATATATATATATATATATATATATATATATATATATATATATATATATATATATATATATATATATATATATATATATACTACTTTAAAAAGAAAAAAAGGTTTCTAAAAATAGAAACTCTTAAAATTAAGAGATCCAATTGATTGTGCATAGTGTACAAGTGATAAAGCATATACAATTTTCAATCCCTTAATACGTAAATCAATGTTGTGAATACCAAACTTCCCCCTTTCTAGGACTCAATCCCTTGTCAAGCTGAAGTCGACTCTATATTCTACCCTTCTTCCGCCATCCCTCTCATCTAAAAACCCTAAACAATGAGCCGTCATCGCAAACATTCGCTCCACCCTCAACGTCGATTCTACATTAATCTAACCAACGTCGATTCTACATTGCCAGAATATTCAACACTTATGGTCCTCAAATGTGCATTGACAATAGCCGAGTTGTTAGTAACATGTCATGAATTTGATGAATTGCTTCCTAAACAGTCGAACCATGCTCAAATTCTCCACTCCTCCATTTTGAAAATTTGAAAGCACCCCTCCCCTTCTCACTCGGTTTCCGAGAAGCTATTGCTTTCTGAAAACCCTAACCAAACTCCTCCTTTTCAAATATTGAAAACCTAAATCACACTCCGAAACCCATCATCCATCGTAGGTAAATGCTCACAAATCTGTCTATTCCATTTTCCGTCTAAATCAGAATCATTTTGCTAAGTCTACATGTGATTTTTGTTGTTTTGTTTGATTTGTTTTTGTAGATCCTTCTCTCTGATTTTCAGATATGCACGCTGATGTGTTTTCAAACATACATATAAAATACCCAGAAACGACACCAAAAACTTGGTGTGTCACGAACGTATATATGATTGTAGCAATTGGTTTTCACATTAGTTTTACATTTCTAAACAGAGAAATACCATGTATGAATAGAACAACACAATTAGGCAAGTGTACCTAATCGGTTGTAGTATAGTAATGGTAAATCCGGGTTGTCGAACCCAAGGGAAAACGGATATTTTTTTGGTGTCAGAGAATCAATTATTAATTAACAATTATTCAAGCAAACAGTAATTAAAAGGGGGGTTTGAGAGAATGCATTGACTCGTGTCAAGAGACAACGCAAAAGTTTATTAGAATCGGAAAATATAAATATAAATTACAAAACATAAAAGTAAACATTTATACTTAGATTCGATTCAACCATCTAGTTATGTTTGATATGCTATTAGTGCAATGGATATTGAAAGTTAAATATCGATTTCTAGAGTGATTAGATGTTTTGGTCCAACTACCTAATCCTATGATTATAAGGTCATTAAAGGCAATGGTCATGCAATTACATATTCCAAATAATCATGTATTGGTTCGTATCATACAGGATTCATTCGAGCTTTTGATCTCAATGGTCATGAAAATCAAAATGGTTTGTACAGATTGGTCCTCTAGTACAGACTTTGCATATACATACAAGATTCTACCTTCGTGACTTAACCCTAGGATTTGGTCCATCACTAGTCATATCTGCCTAATGGTCATAGCACAGTTATGATAAAAGTCATATAGTCAGATTGGTCCTCTAGACTAAAATAACTCAGCAATAAGTCCAAAAGGAAGGTTCCTTAACATATATGATAGTCAAATGAATTATGCAAGATAAAATATAAAACGTTCAATATCCGATAAATAACAATCAAATCATAACTAGATAGTATTCAAATCTAAGTAATAAATAATGCAGATAACAAATATAACATGATCTGAAGAATACGGCCTAGGAAATCATAGTAGAATGCTAAACATATATAAAGCAAACCGAATGAAGTCCCGGCCGAACATTCTTCAAGCTCTCGATTCCATCCGCACCGTACCAGTTGGCAAACTACCGAGTTTGAGGTTTTGTATCGTGTTTCTGGAGGTGTAGATGTGAAGGTTGATGTCTAAAAGAAGAGGAGAAGGCCTCAATTTATAGTCCTGGCCAGAGGAGATCGCGTCGCGATCATATGGGTGGTCGCGTCGCGATGTGCAGCGTAGTGCGTTTCTCAGTTGGCCACTACCCCGACTCAGTGGACTGTGGTTGGTGGGTCGGGTCGCGATCCAAATGGTGGTCGCGTCGCGATGGAGTCGGGTCGCGATTTCCTCTGCGTGTCGCGATCTTTTTGTCAGCAAATCGTCACGCGTTTGTCAGCAGATCGGGTCGCGATCCGTAAGGAGATCGGGTCGCGATCTGACTCCTGTTGGATTCTTTTTTCTTCGTTTTAACGCCCAGAATACGCTCTCTTTAGCTCTTTCCTTCCCGATGGATCTTTTACTCCTTTTGTTCAATTTTAGGCTTGTATTCAGCTCCTTCTTTATCCGCAAAGCCATTTTTCCTATGTTTTGGTAATTTAAACGTATAAGTACTTTTATCTTGATATCATACCAAAAACACGTGTTTAGGCACTCGATATTGCCCGAAATTTATGTATAAATGAGGCAATATCACACGCACACTGTGGTGATGGTGTGTTCTTAGTCTTTAACGATCTGGTATTCTCTTAAATCGTTTTCTAACCCTCTTTCGTTTTTTTTACTCACCAATATATATTTTCTTTCTCCGTTCAGTGCCTTCTCTCTTCCCATGCGTCACTCTCTAAAACCCTAACAATCGTCTACCTCCACTACCACAACCCTAGATGCCGTTGTGCCTCCTTCTGCCGTAAACCACCCAGAGTCACTACATCCGGATAACTAGGCCGCACTACATCCGCTCCACCTTTTCTGCTTTCAACCACCAAAATCTGCTCCTGCTCCACCATCACTAACCTTCATCATTTATATTCCAGGTTCCTATATGCTTCATCTATATTCTGATTTTCCATTGATTTTATGAAATAATGAGAATTTTTTTGAAATTTAATGTATGGTTTCGAATATGTGTATGCATTGATGATTTTGTGTTGGAGAAAAAAAGCATAAGATCGATTAAGGGTTTATCTTTAATTAATAGTTACATTCTCTCTCTCTCTCTCTTTCTTTAATTCTTTCTCTTTCATTCCTCTCATAAATCTTAATTTCAAATCATATGTGACGATAAAGAGTTTTGTGTTCTGTAAATGATTTGAATTTTCTTTCCTACAATTGATTTTGATTTTTCGTTTTCATCAATGGCAGGTTAGATTGATGACAGGTTGAAGATGAAGAGTGTCTCCTGTACAGGTGGTTATATTATTCTAAGTTCTGGGAAGTGTTTACACAAAAGTTTTACAAACGACAAAATCATTTCAGCCTGCTTTTTCTTTGGTCTAATTATTTGTGTTTTTAGTAATTTGTATGGTAGATCCAAGTATGTCTACATGATGTGTTGAATTTTCTAGCTTTCATGGTTTGTTTTTTTTACCGACCATCAATTCTGTTTTTTGGGTTCACACTTTTGATTTTTGGTTTAACAGGTTCACAGGTTTTAAAAAGTTGCTGACTTTTTTTGTTGACCTGATACGAGGTATTTTTGGGGTTTTTTGTACCAGTATCTCTTTGATATACTAGATTTACGAGTTCTTTTTTTTTTTTTTAAATTTACAATCGTGCGAACCTTTGGGGATCTGATCATCACCTTGATTGAAAACTGAATCAAGTGCTAAAATGGCCTAAAGGCACTACCGGCAAGCAAATGATGTCACTTTGTACAACAACTATCATCACATTCACCCCGTTGTCCCATTTACATCATTATTTTTGGATACTTATAATATGTTTTATTACTTTCTAAAAGAGAGAGGTAGAGTGGAATATATATAAAATCTAAAGGCTTTGACTCATTGCAATGATGTTGGCAAATGAACATTTTGACCTGCTTTGCTTCTATTTCCTGGTAATTTTGCGCAACAATGATTAATAATTTACTTTCTAAAAATTTATCTGATTTTCATATGCATGCCATTGAGTTGGTTTAGGTTCTTGAGTTTTGTTTAGACTACTTTTCGAATCGACATTGTTCCTGAAAACGAAATATGTTGGCATTGAGTTTTGATTTGGGTTCTTAAGGTATGTGTTCGACAACTCCTTTTTATTTTTATAGAAATCTTGAATATTTCCTTTTCTTATAGTGTTATTCATTTCTTGACATTATATTCTCAATTTATGATAATATTATTTGTTTCTGTACATAGTATTTTTAATCTAATGGTGCAGAGCAATGTTAATGCACTGATTGAGATGAAGCTTTCTTTTGACTATGCTATTGAGCTCAAGCTTTCTTTTGAAACGACTTTTTTATGTCAAATTGACATACTTTGAAAAAAGTTGGTAGTTTTTTTAATAAAATGATTATGTGATCTGATTCTCCTAAAATGTATATGGCATTTAAGTTGGCCATTTCTATGAAGAGAATTTTTGTATATTCCTGTAAATTACAAGTTGGAAAACTCTTTGCTTCCTTGAAATTCTATTTGAGCAGTTGACAATTTGTCCGTTGTTTGACAACTATTATTGGAGTTTTATTGTGACTTTTCTATGTTGAAGGGTAATTAATAGTAGCATCCTTACTAGAGTAATTAACATTTTTTATGTTGGAGGGTCTATAGATGAACCGGTTTACTCTTTTTAAACTACTACAAGTATATCATCATATTATATTTTAAATGTAGAAATTTCTGATAATCTTGATCCATAGGTGTAACTAATACTTACAGCAGAAGGACGCAAATGATAAAAAGATTATTGCTCAAAGAAAGTTGGCATTTTATGTAAATAACAGTAAAAGATGCGATATGTTGGCTTGTTCAAAGAAAGTTGGCCATTTATGCAAGAATTGTCAATGTACTTATGTTAATCTGTCTTTTGAATTCTACTTCTATTTTTTAATTAGTATCTTGCCATAAAGTTCATGGTGATTCAAACATTATTTTTATATGTTGGACGATTTTGCCCCTTGTAATAAAGTGACATTTTTAATGTCTTTAAGCATAACCCATAGTGTGGCACATCTTAATATTAATGTTAATAAATGAGACTTTATGTTTTTTTTAGAACGGCAAGTCTAACATATCTTACTCCTAATCTACACCTAAAATCCACCTATGCCTCAAATGAGACTTTATGTGTGGAAATTAAAATCGTTTTATCACCATTTTATGTATTTATTGCATAATCTTTCAAAAAGTTTAAGCCTACAGATTGAAAAGAGCATCTCAAAGTGACCATGTTCATTTTAAAGATATTATTATGTTTGATCTTTTATCAAAAATAACATTTTATGTATTATGCAATATAAATTAAATATTTTAACGTCATTATACAAAAAGAGTAAATTGTTATAATGGAGAAATATTTTAACAACCAGTCATCTATGATTCTTATTTATATAATTCTTATTTATATAATATAACGTAAAATATGAAATTGATGTTGTAAATAGATAAACTTATTACATTGCCAATTTTGCATTTAGAAAAAAATTATGCGACGTTTATGTACATATATCCAACAACATCAAATTCGACCAATAAAATTGTGTAAACATTCGTGTTCTTTAGAATATAACATATTTTTTAAAGAATCACATTTGTCGATTCGTCGCATTGTGCAGGCAGCACTGCATCACTTGTAAATTCTATTTTAATGAAAATGTTTAAAAGAAATCAATCACCAAAAGAGAACTATACACTACCTACTACATTATGTCTTCTTTTTGTTATTCCATGTGTACGAAAGTAAACTAACTGTTGAAAGCAAGTTGTCGCCCAAAAAGAAACACCGTTCCACACATGCTAAAAGAAAAGTAACTGCCATTATGAAATTTTTGTCGAAACGAAGTAATCGTCGACATCGCATTCCGCGGGTAGACATAGTTCGAAGTGAATCGTTTTGCCTCAATAGCATTTCGTGCTCCTTGGAATATAAATGTATTTCCAAATGAAAATAGATTTGTTGAAATAAACTATCCACTGAATATGACTATTTTATGTCAGAAACTATTTACCGAATGAAACTGGCCAAAAGCAAACTAATCGTTGTCGGAAACTATTCGCCGAATGAAACTATTTGCCGCCGCCGCATTGCGCGGGTTCACAACTAATATATATATATATATATATATATATATATATATATATATATATATATATATATATATATATATATACACACTATACTTTTTGTAAAATATAATGTAATTTGTGATATATTTGCGAGAATCAATTTTGAGAATATTATATTACTGTATTGTGAATAAATTTCAAAATTTGACATGAAATATTTAAATTAGTGACTTTAACATTCTAACATGTTAAAAACGTTATATTAAACAACCCATATGCACAACACCAGTTTATTTGGTCGATGAGCCGTGAAAATAAATCTAAGTTTTTATCCATTAGATATGTATATCCATTTTAATCTGGAAATAATTGTGAGTGTTCTTTCGATAATTCAGCAAATAGTTATTGAATTAATCTATGTCTTCAAAGATTAATGACCCAAAAAAAAGTCAATTTTCATACAAAAAATTAATATACACTACTTGGCATTAAATCTATTGAGCCGCCTCTCAATATAGCAGAGAATTGTAGGTGGCGCTTTTATTATGCAACGGTAATGTAAAAATAATAATAAAGTTAATAGGTTAATTTTTTTTTTTTTGAACCGGCGAATAAAAATATATAAAAAGAAAGTTGAAAACACCAGCCTAGCCAGGAGCTAGACCAGCCAGCGAAGGAGTACAACGAGAAAATTAAAAAAGTTTGGAAGCAATTACAATTACAACATCGACTTATGAACAACTATCCAATGGGCTAATTAGCCAACTATCCCATGTCACCTTAATGTTGTTACTCCTCCATTGTATCCATGGGAACACCAATGATTGAATGTCTCCAAGTATTGAGTTCGCCGGTATGATTCTTTTATCAAAAATTAGAGCATTTCGTATCTTCCAAATCATCCAAATCGTCCCATAACATATACTTGAGAGGATACGCCTTTTTTTAGGACTGTGACCCCAAACCGCTGCGTGATCAAGAAGGTCGGATAATGAGGAGAATCTGAACTGTCCCAAACCACACCAACTCCAAACCTGATCAAAAATAGCTCGTGAATGATGGCAGTGAATGAAGATGTGTTCGACAGACTCAATTTCAGCAAGGCAGTGGGAACATATAGAAGATTGAAGATGCACTCCTCTCTTGATCAAACCTTCCGCAGACGGCACCCGCCCAAGATGGGCTCTCCAGACGAAACACATAACTTTCTTAGGAACGTCATTCACCCACATAATCAAAGAATTTGGGGAGGGAGAGACAGGTCGGTCCACAATCTCTCTAATTGCTGCCACTGAGAATCGTCCATTGATAACATAGTCAGATGCCCACGAGTCCAGCACACCATTGGGACGGAAATCACCAATGCATCGAGTAATATCAATCAGTTCCAATCAGTTCCTGGTTCATTTGCCCGTTGAAAGACAATTTTTTCCATTCCCAAGTAACACCAGTAGCATCGAATCGGTGGCTGACCTTGCAGTGCTTCTTCTTTTCAATCATATAGAGCCCCGGGAATTTTTCTTTGAATACGCCGTTTCCTGTCCAATCATCAAGCCAAAAAAAGGTATCGTTACCACATTCAACTTTTTTCTTAATTACATTGTTAGAACTAATCCCCAATCTTGCCAAGTCTTGCTCCGTTCTAGCTATGTTGTTCCATACTCCAGGAATCCCTTTGTTGGATATAGACTGTGCTGGTCTCCTATGAAGGGAGTGAATTCCAGTGATGACTTGACACCATAACAAGGTTGGATCAGCTCTCAACCTCCACCACCACTTTAACATCAGCCCCACATTAAGGGCTTTGAGAGATCCGACCCCCAATCCCCCATATTCTTTTGGTTCTAGAATTTTTTCCCAAGAGACCCATCTAATTTTTGCTGTATTGTCCGATCCACCTCCCCAAAGAAAATCACGTCGGATTTTTTCAAGTAAAGACAAAACCCCGTCAGGAGCTTTAAATAGGGACAGAAAAATATATAGGTTAAATGTCAGATAGTTTACAATCACTCCTCCCCGAGTTTGTCTAGAATTGCCACCTTCTTCGGTGATCGTTGATGAAGATTAGATTCATCAATGTTATGAGGTTCTCTATATCGTTACGTCTAGAGCCAATGAGGGACGCATGTGCAATGCACCTTCGTGTGTAATATGGGATTTTATGGATTTATGAATTGATTTCTAAAATAAATTGAGATGACAATATTGTATAGAAGGGTGAGAAATTTGTTTTAAAAATAAGCATGTTAAATTATTGACACATGTTTAAAAAATTAGTTGAGCATAATTCGAATTTATGGACAATATATAAAAAGCTTTCAATCATGTATATTTATTTTCTTAGGTTGTAATCATGTATATTTATTATCTTTTTGGGGTTGTATTAAACGTTCTTTTGGAGTTAAACAAATGGAGGAAAATATTGACTTTTGTTTTTCATAACCACATGTGAAGAACAACTTGATATATATAACTTTCGACTTTGTCAAAACAACACACTGGTTATATACATAAAAAAGAATTATAAGGTTATTTATAATTTAGTCATGACAATGTTCTAGAATTACGTTCTCAATACAAGAAATGTGTAATAGCCTTGTGAATATGATCAAGATGCATTAAAATTTCACTTAATTTTAAATAGTTAAAGAACTTTTATTTAGTACATATTGTAATTTAATGAAATATATAATACATTTGACTTATAAGGTTGAATCATTATAATACATGACATTCTATGCCATTTTATATTTTTTGGCGAGCTTATTTTTTGTTTTTTTTTTCAAACGTTATTTTCTATGAACTAACGTATAGTTTTGGTTAATATGTCAAACATAACCTAAATATCGGCTTTCTTAATTATTACAACATTAATCTCTACATAAATTGATTATGATTTTAGATTTACTCTCGTTATTTTTTAAGATTATCTATATTATACAGAAACTGTTATTATCTTATTTCACGTTGTCAAATATTTTTCTTTATAAATATATTAATTGATTATGTATATTATATAGAAACTATAATTTATCTATATTACTGTGAAATATAATGTAATTGATGATATATATATATATATATATATATATATATATATATATATATATATATATATATATATATATATATATATATATATATATATATATATATATATATATATATATATATATATATGATAACCGAGGAAGCCATCCGACCCGTCATTTGGACGACCCGACTGACCCAACCTCGGGGCAACATGAACACCCGGTAAACTCATGTGACAGGCAACCCACCCTTTGGGTATACCGGTGGCCATCCCTAATTGAAACCGGTGAGAGTCGAACCCTTGACCTCTCCTATGGAAAGGTGGGAAAGCTACCAACTCGGCCATCAGGAGATGATTATATATATATATATATATATATATATATATATATATATATATATATATATATATATATATATATATATATATATATATATATATATATATATATATATATATATATATATACTATACTTTTTGTAAAAATATAATGTAATTGGTGATATATTTGTGAGAATCAATTTTGAGAATATTATATTACTGTAATGTGAATAAAAATCAAAATTTGACATGAAATATTTAAAGTAGTGAATTTAACATTGTAACATGTTAAAAATGTTATATTAAACAACCCATATTCACAACACCAGTTTATTTGGTCGACGAGCCGTGAAAATAAATCTAGGTTTTTAACCATTAGACATGTATATCCATTATAATCTGGAAATAATTATGAGTGTTCTTTCGATAATTTAGCAAATAATTATTGAATTAATCTATGTGTTCAAAGATTAATGACCCAAAGAAGACGTCAATTTTCATACACAAAATTAAGATACACTACTTGGCTTTAAATCTATTGAGCCACCTCTCAAAATAGCAAAGAATTGTAGGTGGCACTTTTATTATGCAACGCTAACATGAAAATAATAATAAAGTTAAAAGGTTAAACGTAAGATAGTATGGTTTGATTCAATTTTTAATAAGAATCAAACTTTTGAAATTTCAATTTATGGGTCTCAAAGTTTCATTTAGTTTGCAGAAACTATTTTACCATTTTTTATTTCTTTTTAATTTTTTTTAATATATCAGTTATTAAATGAATTAAAAAAAAAAAAAACAAAAACAAAAACCTAGAAACCCCAAAAGCATCATCGTCCTAATTGTTTGTTTGTAATCATCATCGTCCAAAACCAGAAACCCTCTCACAATGTATCTGAAGATCGGCTTTATCCAGCAAATATCACATCGCCACCACCACCTTCCACTGCCACCGGCGTCCTCACTACCTCCAACTCCACCGCCTAACGTTGTTGAAAACCCGACCACCACCATCGTCAGTTCCACCTCCACGCACCGCTTCCATCACTAAACGGCTGCTAAACACCAATCATCTTTCAAGAACCCTAGATCCATTCAATCACCACACCACCACCGGCAGCACCTTCTGGAAGAGCTTTGGATCAGAAGATATTCAGAGCAAAAAAGAGTGGTTTAAAGATTGGTTTGATCACCTCTCCTCGGAGAATGATGAAGATAAATAATCAGTCGATTCAACAGTTGGGGCGACTTCGATTGGAAGACTAGAAAGGTTGAGCACAAAGCACAAAAACCTACGATTGTATGTTTGATCTTTATAGGGTTCACGGTTTTTAAAGTAAGTAACTCCAGGTGTCACTCCTCATGGTCTGCTTTTTGCTTTAGGTCGTCTAGGTGGTGGAGCTGTTGTCTTAGAAACACCAAAACCAGATACAGGACTTGTATTGGACATCCCTGACTTCCACTCTTGCAGAGTGGTGGCTGCCGCCCTCCACCGGCGGTGGTATATACACCGGCGAGGTTTCCAGGTTGCTCACAGGGCTCACTCCCTGAAACAACTCTCGATACACCATTTTCATATGCATTTTGATGATATCATATTAAAAAGATGAAGAATTCAGGGTTATATATTTATATTTATATTTATAATTTTATATATCGATATATATGTACCTTGGGAATTAGGATATAAAGATTCAAGCAGATTGAACAACTCCATATTCAGTATTGTTGGTGTTTTGTCATCTCATACTTGTCCCACAACTCTTTTTAGTTTAAAAGGCTTCATTTCTATTATTTGATAATATGGACTAATACCATGAGAATGGGCTTGGTCATGAATTAGAGTGGTTGTGGGCTTGGATTAAATAGTGGATCACTAGATAAATACATATATATTAATGGTCAAAAGATGGTCTTGGGGTCTCATTGAATCCGAAAATCTGGTTTTTTATCAGAATTTTATTTATTTTTTTTTTTTTTTGTTTATTAAGATTAGATTGAAACTGTCAAGAACAGTTAAGATGAGATCGAGAAACTGTCAAGGACAGTTACAACGGATAAATCTTTTCTATATAAGCAAATGTAAAAACGGATTTTGGATAGAACGTATTCAATGACCATCAAAACTCTCTCCAAAAACACTCTCCCGATTTCCATGAAAATCATACTATAGATTCGCCATGAATTAAGTTCTCGTGCAAGAACTTGATTGAAGATAGTTGTATCCTTAATTCAGACGTCCAGTTACTATTGCACGAATAGGGACGAGTTTCTGTTTTAGGACATTGCGTTTGCAAGCCTCTATCTAATTCACGATCTGCAATTCTGTAATTGTAAGTGTTTCGTTTTTGTTTATTGATTGTATTCTTAATTTGTTTCTTTAATACATATATGATATACTGTTTGTTAACACAAGACCTAACAAGTATGTGAAGAATTGTGATTAATCACACCAATGAACACTTTAGTACCACCAAACTATTGATCATAACATTCATTTGTTTCTCTGATCTTCGGAAATTCATGGAAAAAGTTAGAGATCTAAAAGATTTCAACATCAGTTTACTTGCAAAATGGTGGTGGAAATTAAAGACAGATGGCAATTCCTTATGGTCAAAGGTGATTAGGAGCATCCACAGTGTCACAGATTTTGATGATCGGAAATTAGCAAAAAACTTTTATAAGGGCACGTGGAAAAATATAACTGAGATTGAAGAAAACTTTCTGGAGGCAGGTATCAGTCTTCGTGATCTTTTTAGAAGAAAGGTGGGGAGGGGAGAAAAAACACGTTTTTGGAAAGATGTTTGGATTGTTGGCGTTCCTCTAAAAGATAAATTTCCAAGGATTTATAAGATTGAAAGTAACAAAAATTCTTTGATTAAGGATCGGGTTGTAGTGCAGCCTGATTCTATGGTTGAAATGTCTTGGCAATGGAAGAAACACAGGATGTCAAATGCAGAACTGAATGAATTTCAATTGCTGACCACACTATTGAATAACTTTACGTTCACGCACGAAGATGATAGTTGGGAATGGATTATCGGAGACAATGGTAAGTTTTCTGTCAAATCCTTAAGACAAGCTCTAGACATATCGAAGAAATATTCCATTCCTAAAACACTTAAATGGAATTCATGGATTCCATGCCGGGTAAACTGTTTCTCCTGGAGATTGGTTCAATACAAAATCCCGCTCAAAGTCAACCTCTCGAATAGAGGAATTCGGGTTGCTGATGTGAATTGCTCAATTTGTGGCATTGAGGCAGAAGTTGTTGATCATACATTCGTTTCATGTGACTTTGCAAAAAAGATTTGGGAACGTATCTTTGATTAGTGCGGTTTTAATTTGGTGAACCAAACATGCTTAAAAACCCTTATTGATTCAATTATTTCACATGCGAAGTCAAAGAAAGAAAAGAAGTTTTATTCGGCGCTGACACATGCTACTTGTTGGGCAATATGGAAAGCTAGGAATGAAGCAAACTTCAGACTCAAAAAGCAAAATCCGATGGTGATTGTTGATGTGATTCAGACGCTCTTATTCAACTGGGTGAAGCACATGGGCGGATTCCATGCTCTAGACTGGTTTTCTTGGGTTGTCCATCCGCTACGCTCCGGTTTTCTCTCTTAAACTGGTGAGGTTTATTAGGTTCTGTGGGTGAGGCATGGGGGTGGGGGGTTTGAGAGTCTATATTTTGTTCTGGGATAAGAGTTGTGCTTGTTTTCTCTTATTTAAATGCTATTTCTCTTGCAGTCTCTTTTTGGGTATAAATGCGGCTTTTTGGGCTTTTTGGTGTCTTGGTGTTATTGTACTCTCGCAACATTTTGGCGTGTTTTTTTTCTTCGTTTTTCTATGGGGTAGATCTCTGGTAGGTTTCTGTTGCGATGTTGTACAATTTCTTTCGCGTATCCTTTCGTGTTTTAGCTCCGATGGTTGGGAGAAAAGGGGGGGGGGGGGGGGCGTGAGTTTGGTGTGGCGTGTATTTCATACGTTTTTTCTGTAGTATGTTTTCCTTTTCTCTTTGACTCAGGTCCTGTCTGCATTGGTGACTGCTTTGAAGCGGATATAGGTTAATTGTAGTCTCATTTGTATTGGTTCTTCTTCAAAAGTGGAGATTGGTTCGTGGATGTTAATATTACTGTCTCACGTTTTGAGTGCTCTTTTAGTTTCAACACGATCCCCGGGTTTGGGTTTTTCGTTTTTGGACCGGAGGTTTCTGCTGACTCGTTTGGTGTTTATTTTCTGCTGCTGGGCTAGTTTGATTCCCCTTTATGTCTCCCGTGGTTTTGGTTTATTTGAAGACTGCTCGTGGTTTCTCCTGTTAGTTCATTCTTAGATCCTTGTTTGGATAGGCTTCTGTTTATTCCTTGTGGCTCTGCTAGTCCAATTGGGAAGTCTGGTGGATTGGCCATAGGTGCTGCTTTATGTGTTTGGACGAAAATGACCCTGCAATTGAGGAGTTTGGTGATCTTAAAGACCTCGGTTTGGTGAATGTGTTGATTTAGACGAAAACACCCATGTTTTTTTGAAGACTTTGGTAATCTGAAAGACCTCGGTTTGGTGATTATGCTGATTTTGACAAAAATGCCCCTGTATTTGAAGACTTTGGTGATTGCAAAGACCTTGGTGCCTCATGGACAAATTTACCCCTGTGTTCTTATTACTCGCAGATGATTTAATTGAGTCTTCCTGGACTGCTTGGCTTTGGTATACATATGGACGGAATTACCCCTGGTGCAAGTGCTTGCTGTGGTTTATTGATGGTGCAGTTGCAATTCTCTTTGGCATATTTGTTATCCAATTGTAGTATTACTTAGCGAACATTGTAATTTACTCCCTAAACTTGGTGTTTTCTCCTTTTTGGTTTTCCAGCTTCCCGCTGGAGATCCTTTTTTATAAAATTTTATTGCCGTTCAAAAAAAATCAAACAAAAATGAAATCGCCATTGTTAACAGTAACAGAGAATCACCAACCTCCAGATGTCTTTTAATTTGTTGATGTTTTAGATGTAATCGGGGCGCAGAAAGATTGGAATTTTGAAAAAACCGTTCCTTTAAAACCCTAGAATTAGAGGACAATGAGAGGAAAGATGTAATCGAGGCGCAGAAAGATTTGAACGAACCCGGAAATTCAGCACGTTAACAGGTGAAGAAGCTCCAAAGGGCATAGTCACTATATTGGATTTAACATCCACCAACGGGAAAATGAAATTAGTTCTTGATGTGTCTGTTTGAGCTGCAGGTGAAGAAGAGGGAGAGAGATCGGAGAGTGAGATTTTCTTCTTTTTTTATTTTTTTAATTCATTTAATAACTAATATATTAAAAGAAAAATGAAAAAGAAATTAAAAAGGTAAAATAGTTTTTTTATTGGCCAATGGACTATTTCTGCAAGCTAAATGAAACATTGAGGACCCATAAAGTGATACTTCAAAAGTTGGACTCTTATTGAAAGTTGGGCCAAACCACATAGACCAATATTGTAATCTACTCTTTTATCAAGTAATTATTTATGATTTGTAAGATTGTGACAATAAAATCCGACGTTCTATCAATATAAACGAATCTTCAAATTGTTTTCAAAATCTTGCTTTTGGAGTACCTGTTATAACTTGATGTTGACCTAGACATCAATTGTGTAATCAATTTTAACTTCTTAAGAAGCTACCATAATTTTTGTAGATGAAAAATACAACAATAAGGAAGAAAAAAAATCTTAATTGGAAAAGGAAACAATATCATTCTCATCATGTACAACTAAATGCTTATCACGAACAGAATAGCTTTAGATCTTAATTTTTAAAGAGTCCAGATTTGTCCTCGTTTTCTCAACCTTTAAAAAATTATCAATTGGACATATATATATATATATATATATATATATATATATATATATATATATATATATATATATATATATATATATATATATATATATATATATATATATATATATATATATATATATATATATATATATATATATATATAGGGAGAGGTTAAAATGAGATGGATTAAAAGGTTGAGAATGTGAGAATAAATCTGGACCAATGAAATCATAAGGGTATCTTAGTAATTGTATAATTATATTAACAATTAACAATAATAAAATAATAAATGCTACCTATAATTTAGGGATTTGATTGATAATTACCTTAAAAAAACGAAATCATATTTTATTAATAAATGATAATTTTTTTATCAATTTTATTTCAAATTTTTTCTTATATTCGATTGCATTTTATTAATGAATCAAAAATTATTAATCATCCATGAATATAGTAGCGACGACAAAATTTAGTTTATAAATAAATATGCAGACTACTTTGATACACTTATACAATTATATTCATAAGTGATTAAATCATTTAAAATAAGAAAAAACTACAAAGAAAAATCAAATAACACATTCATATACAAGATTATATATAACGTATTTTAGAAGAAAAAAATGAAAATTTATATATGATTATCTTCAGCAATGATTAAATCATTTCATACAAATAAAATTTACAAATTCTATCACAATGTGAACACTTTTCTTGAATCAATCGCATCCTCTTTTTCTTGTTGCTACCATCACACAAAAACCAATAGTCGGCACTCGTGATCATTGTTATCTTGGATTCATACCTGCAAAATCAAGTTCAATGATTAGATATTATTATAATTGTTCAATCATTTATACAGTGATAGCATTAATGATAAATGATTATAATTTTTAATAGAAAGTGGTTGTTACAGTGTTAATCATCAATGATTAACACTACTCATCATCGATGATTATTAGTACAATAAAAAATTAAGCAAAATGTGTTTGTTACAGTGTTAATCCTTGACGATTAACACACGTTGACTCATTATTTTCAAATATAAATAGTTTTTAAGTGGTGATCGTTGGTGATTATAATCATCTATGATTATCCTAAGTTATAACGGATGTTCTAATCATTTAGACTATTATAATTATAATCATCTATGATTATAGCTATAATCATCTATGATTAATACCTCTCATCATCGATGTGCCTGGGGAAACTTTACAGGTTACGGTTCCCTTCAAAAGGACTATCACACACACTTTTAGATTGAATCTACTGAATTCGGGAGCAATGCTTAACGTGAAAAGAAATAATACCTTTTAGTAGGGCACATATCACGAGAAACATAAAAAAAACATACCAAGGGGATTACCAGGGTTTTTATCATATTAATCAACACGAAAACATAAAAAATAGCAGTTTATTAGGGTGTTTTAGTTCACTTAAGCATTTTCACAAACAGGTGGACTACAAAATATTTGCAACAACAATCTGCTATTGCAACCAACGCCTAAACCCAAATTTATATCAAAAAGAGGTAAAAGTAGGAACTCGAACCTATATAAACTAGAGATATCTCAATACCTCCTTTTCTAGGACTTTGATGAACACAAAATAATAGAATTGATTCGATGGCGTAGAAAAAGATGGGTTCCTGGTGTGCAAAAGATAGGTTTTGATGGTGTAGGACTGTTAATGTGACGTTGAGGGCTGCTGCAGAAGGTGGATGGTAATGGTGGAGGCGGTGGACATGGCAGCAGTAACCTTGAATGTGGTGGCGGAACAGAAGCAGGAACTGTGCTCATGCTGAAGGCGGAACTTTTGTTTGTAATTCGATAGAACCCTATTTTGAAGAGAGAGTGTGGATGGTACTGGTGGAGGCGGTGGACATGGCAGCAGTAACCTTGAAAGTGGTGGCGGAACAGAAGCATGAACTGTGCTCATGCTGAAGGTTAGATGGTTGTCGCGTGAAGATGATGAACCATAAACTGTTTTTGCGTGAAGATGATGAACCAGGGACTGTTTTCTGGTTACATAAAGATAGTAGTGAAAGTGAAGTTTAGCGAAGGAGATGATCTGAATAACAACTAATGGAGATGGTGATGTCATAGCGAGATGATGATGACGATGAAGGGATCGAATTGAAGACGGCGGTGGGTTGTGATTCAGAAACTTTAGGGTTTTTTCATCTGTAAACTAATGGAGAGAGAGAGATCTCGATCAAGAAAGAGAGAGGAGAGAGAAGAGTGATTTATGGAGTTGATAAATATAGATTAATGACTACTTCCAATAATACCCTTGTCTTATTTTTAATTTGAATTAATTGAATTTAAAAATATAAACAATTTCAAAAATATCATAAATAACAGATTAATATAAGCCATAGATTTTATTAGTTGGAAGGCCCAGATTCTCTCTCATTTTCTCAACCTTTTCATCATTCTCATTTTATCTTACCTATATATATATATATATATATATATATATATATATATATATATATATATATATATATATATATATATATATATATATATATATACACACACACACACACACACATACATACATACATACATACACACACATACATACATACATACATACATACATACACACAGAATGTGTACGGGCTGTGCTAAGCATGACCCACAGGTGGTCTAAGATTTCGTTTAAAGTAACATCTAAGAGCACACATAGAACACATTTTGTAAGATTCATATTCCCCTGGATATTGTTACCCCACTCTCAAAAAAAGTTTATAGAAAGGCCTGCCTAATAGCGCTAACCATTAAATATATATCATTTGAAAAAACAAAGAAAATGAAAAGTTGCAGGATCAATACCTTTAGAAAAATAGGTGAGAAGAATTGAGTCATCAATGGTCTATTATTTCTCTTTAGATTATCATCAGCCTAAAAGTAGACTATACATGATGGTATTTAAAACCAACATTAAAGAAACAAAATAAACAAAAACAATTAAGGATTTACCTTGTTATCCGATATAGTTGTTCCACTGTTAGCTTTTATATTGGCATTACACACAAGTGATGCGAAGAAAATTTTAAGTTGAATGTTAAGTGTAAATTAATGGTACAATGGAAAAAGATACAAACCAATTCAGCTTCAACTTCAGCCGACTTTTTAGAGTCCTTGTTAGTCAAGACGGATATCACATTCTTTGCAAGGGTTCTAAAGATTACAACAAATTCAATAACGGGGTGAACACTCATTTCCAATTTTAAGATATTCAAGAAAACTAATTTTTTATATTTTTTGTCTACAAAATCACTATATAAAGGAACTAAGAAGACCTTAAATGTATGTGCTAGAGTTAAAGTTTCTTTATGGATTTTTGTTGAATACCCTTTATATCTTTTGTTATTACTCAACATTAGGAGCAAAATGAAAATTATGTGATTACATATTCTTTTGGTGATGTGCAGGTTTTTTTGCATTGCCTATCCCTGGGCTTATTTTTATAAATCTTCCATTTGGATGGCAATGAAACTTGCATCATGTGCTCGCATGAAGGCTAATCTTTTAGTAACTCTAGAAACTCGCTTAAATTGAATGAGGAAGCATTCAACTTTATTTGCTAAACTCAAAATTGGCATCACATAACACCAAAGTAATAACACCCCTCAACTTGACCTTTTTTTATGTATAGGGATATCAATCGGACAATGTACTTTAAATATTTTATGGATTTAGCCACTAAACAATGTTCTAGCTATGATTAAATCATATTTCAGGACAAGCTGTGCTCTCTCTACCAAAATTTATATGAAGTTTTAGGCTTTTTTGTATTTTAAACGGTTAATTTTGAGTTTTTTTTTTTTTTAAATTTTCTTTTGCAAAAACTTTTATGGCTATATAAAGCTTAAGCATTTATAAAGTTGTAGGTTTTGACTTGGTAACTTTTTATCTTTGAGATATGTGGAAGATATTCAAGGATTCTAAACATATCCCATTTTGCAAATACCCATGAGATATGTCTCTTTGAGGCATTTCATCGAACAGGTTAGTCTCGATGATGCCTAATTTTTTGTACATGTCCATCGGTTTAGCCAAGCTTATGACGTCTTTTTGTATATCATAATCACATAATTGACCTAATTATGAAATCTCAATCTCTCTCTCTCTCTCTCTCATAATTATTATCAAATAAATTACAGCAGTGTAACTTATAATTAATATCAAATAATAAATAATGTTCAACTGGAATTGGAAATAAGTTGTACAAAATTGAAAAATTGCTATACAGGTGAACTTTGAGTTACCTTTACTTCCAAAAGTTTCAAGGTTTTGTTACTCCTTGGATTCCAGTTGTTCTGAACCAGAGACACTAATTCCAGCACGTTTGACGGAATGAAAGAAGGGAACGACCATCTTCCGGTAATGAATTGGCCGTGAAAGCTCTTCAGTGAGGTCAATTTCGACGTGGGAGATGCCGATGTCGTTGAGACGAAACCCTAGTTTTTCACCAATTCTTGAAGCGATCTTGGCGTCCCAAAATTTGTGGGACCTAGGAAAAGTGGTGAGCTTCGATCGATAATGAGCCATGAATTCTTGTTCGGTGGATGAGGCCATGGCAACGATGGAATCGGTGCCGGAGTTGGTCACTTGAGCAGTAATTTTCCGGCAAGATACAGCTAATCGGAGCAGGTGACCTTGATTGGCGGGACCCATTTTATTCCAGGCATACAGCAGTACAACGTATTGGGAGTTCAAGAAAGTCCAATTATAACATTGAGTTATTCAGAAGAAACACTCGAGTCTACCCAAGAAACTACTTCCGTTCTGATAAATAAGATAATATTCATGAGAGGATCAGATTTAGACAATCAAAAATAACCCAAAAGGTTGGATTTAGGAAATGGAAAACACTAACCTAAGAAACAAATTTGACACTTGATATCTCTTTCAAAAAAATTGTCGAACACTTGGTGTGCACATGTGTAAACTTCACAAAACATGTGATGACAAATTCTCCATCTGTAAACAAGTCCCGTTTCACGATTGTCAATCAATCCAAAGCCTACTCAATTTGATAGATTTCCATACGCAAAAACAAAAATTGTAGAAGATGGATGAATACCTGGTGTGGTCGACGGTTCCCTTTCTTCCTCTTCAACTTCAGTCTCAACTACAAACAATATTAACCACCGAGCAAAAAGAAACATAGATCAAATAACTTTAAAAGAGATGGAGGAACATATGATGAATCTAAACAGATGCCGAATTTTTGCTAAATCGTGAGATCATGTTAAAGAAATAGAATAGGAACAACTGATTGTACCCTTAATGATTCTGAAAATCAATGAAGAGGCTCTAAGATTCCCTGTAGCTAGACTGAACGATGCAAAATTAAAAGTCGATCTTCAATGTGGTTGGAAGGAGAAGAAATATTAAAAAGCGACAGAGAGTGGCTGTGTGGATATCGATCAGGATGATCTTGTAGATGAAATCGTCAGAAGTATTGATGGAGCGAATGACGCGTATGATCTAATGGAAATGTTGTTGGACGGAATGATGAGATTCGTAGACGAATGGCGAAGGTTACGCACACTTCCGGTTCCGGAAAATGTTTTCAAGGGTGGTGGGGTTTGAAGACGGACAGAGTTAAAAAAACGACAGCGGCCCAACAGGAATAAATATAATTATATCTAGATACGAGTGTCGTGTCGCGTCGAAACATTAAACGTGTTGAGAGAGCTTGACTCTAATTGGACCCATTTAATTAACGTGTCGTGTTGTGTCAACATGTTTTTTTCGTGTAGACATCGCGTCGGGTTAGTGAGTTTAGGATTTAGACCTTATAAATGTGTCATATTGTAACAAGTTGAAATATTAAACAGGTTGAAAGAGTAGAAGTTGAGAGACGGAATAGAAAATGTGAAAAACTAGAAATAGTAGAAGTTCGAAGGCGGAAGGGTGAACTTCATAAGACAATGTGGAAAGAGTAGGAGTTGTAGAGGCGGAGGAACGAGATCACAAGGAAGAGGGAGTGACCAAATGAGATTGTATAGCATGTGATAGAAAGGAAAAACTAAAAGTAAAGTCTTGACCTAGGTTGCTACTTGCTAAGTCGTTTTCTAAAGACGAAGTGACTCAGCTCTAAGTTGTAGTTGTTCTTTTATATTTGGTTTTTATTTTAGTTTTGGTCTGTCAAATTTATGTAAATAATTAAACAAAATTGCATATAAATAAACGGGTCATTTTTTAGTGATGTTCGAGTTGAAATTGTTAACCCTAACCTTACCCGTTTAATAATCGTGTCGTGTCGTGTCAACCCGTTTAATTAAACAGTTTGAAATCTTTTACACAAACCCGTTTATTTCGTATCAGATTCATGTCATGGTCAGTTTTTGCCACCTCGAAGTGCGTTGTTATATCAGTAAACATATGTTGCTGTTATTGGTAAGGAAATGAAAGTACATTACTATTATAGGTGAATATATAGTTCAACAGCTCTGCAGTCTGCAGATCCAATGACCATGTGAGAATTTTCAAATGATTTTTCATCAAAACACAATATATAATTTGAACTCTATTCCATATATTACTTTGAAAAATCAATAACTTCATATGAGAGGTGACGTCTGACTCGGTCCGAGTAAATGCGTTTGATTACCCCGTAAACTACCTCGTACTCTTACTTGACTCCTCTAATTTGCCTCTATGTACATAAACTGCTATGTGACAAAAGGAAATGAAGATTGCCAGGATGAAACCAGAAAAGCTTAACATAAATATAAGTTTTGGCTATGACTTTGTTCTTACTTCAATATTGTGTTACCTGAGATCTTAAAACCAGGTTATAATACATTCTATGCATATGTCCACATTGAGTAACAAATTACAAAGAAGATTGAAGAAACTCAAAACTGATTACATCTTGAGTAAATTACAGAATAGTGCCTACACTTTCTGACTTTTACCATGTTTAGTGCAAAACTTTAATCTTTTTGAACTTTGGTCCTTATTTCAAGGTTTTATATCAATTTTGTTCCTTAATTGAGGTCGTAGGGGAACAAAATTAAATTGAAACCTTGAAAGAAGGATGTCATGTTTACCATTTTATAGATTTAGACACATAACTATCTTATATAGTGAGTAAGCCATTACACTTCTTTACTGTTTAAAAATGGGTAAATTGCTAGAAATAGTAATGAACTATACTCCTTTTACCAATGTAGGAAATATATTTTATGTTTTTTTACCGATAAGATAAGAAACGTACTTCAATAATTTTACCCGTAAAAGCAATCTTCTTACATATTTACATAGAATTTTGTTAAAATGTGACAATACTGTCTGTCACATACTTTTTTTAATATGAAAAAATGTCTTGAAAATTTGAATAATTTTATGCCAATAAAGTTTTAAAGATGCAATTGTTACTACGAAATTTTTTTACAAATAGTAAAAACAAATTACATTTTATAAATTTCAAACTAATTTGATATAATTGGTAATGTGCTAAGCACGACCCATAGATATAGTCGGTGTTGTAAAACTCGGGGAACTCGGATGAGCACTCGGTCAAACTTGAAAATTTTGACTTTTTTTAGAAAAAACAAAAAACTGTAATTGTTAAGTAATTTTTTAACATATATCATATATTTAGTTATTTATTAAACCTTGTTTAATTTTAATTTTCTTTTAATTTAATGTAAATTTGATAGTCTAAACCAAAATTACTAATGGTTAAATGGTTACACTAATATTAATGAATGAGTATCAATTTTTGAAATAGTTTAGCCCTTTAATATTTCTACATGTATCATTGTTATTGATATTTATCTATTCGTTATGAATTTTAATGAAGTTGTGATATTTGTTATATATCATGAATTCATTAAAAATTACAACAAGCTATCAATAAAAGAAATATTAATAAGTCGTATAAGAATCAAATGTGGTTAATATCAACGAACAAATTGGAGCTATATTGGAAAATGGTGATTAAATGATTAATCTAACTATCTAGTATTAACAAATGAATAACTATTTGGGATAATGACTTATTTGGGTAACCATCTTTTGCGTTTGTTCACATTTGGGTAACTTTTTTTTTGGGTACACATATGACCAACGAACTTGTTTGAAGTGTTCACATATTACCATTATTACCGGTTCGTGTAGGTTACCGCTGACGTGGTATACATGTAGGATTATGTAACGACACAGGAGGGTAATGAACTATTGGTTTTGTTCACATTTGTGTAATTTCATTTTTCGTATACATATGACCAACAAACTTGTTCAAATGTTATCATTATTATACTTTAAAAAACATACATATATACTTCTAAAAACGTATAAATACACATATATACTTCTAAAAACGTATTTTATACTTCTAAAAACATAAATTTTATATTTATACTTATAAAAAAATATATTTATACTTCTAAAATACATATTTATACTTCTAAAAACGTATTTTGGTTACATTTTTCACCCCTAGTATTTATACTTCTAAAATGTAAAAATATGTTTTAGAAGTATAAATAATAGGGGTGAAAAAATGAAACCAAAATACATTTTTAGAAGTATAAATATATTTTTTATAAGTATAAATATAAATTTTTTTTGTTTTTAGAAGTATAAAATACGTTTTTAGAAGTATATATGTATGTTTTTTAAAGTATAATAACGATAACATTTGAACAAGTTCGTTGGTCATATATGTACAAAAAATGAAATTACCCAAATGTGAACAAAACCAATAGTACATTACCCTCCTGTGTCATTATATAATCCTACGTGTACGTCACATCAGCGGTAACCTACACCAACAGGTAATAACGGTAATATGTGAACACTTCAAACAAGTTCGTTGGTCATATGTGTACAAAAAATAGTTACACAAATGTGAACAAACGCAAAAGATGGTTACCCAATTAAGTCATTATCCCTAACTATTTTTGAAGTAATTTAACATTTAAACTTGTATCTTTTTATTGATATTTCAACTAATTTTGTTATGAAATTCAATCAACTTGATTTTTGACATATATATAATTTCCCTAAAAATATTTCTATATAATTTATCCAATTTGAGTACTCCTCGAGTAATCCGAGTACTCGCTACTCCCTAGTCAGCCGACGATTACCGAATAGCGAGTTTCGTAACATTGGATTATATATCTAGGTGATGCGAACTCGGCTCCGAGGGTCGGGTCTTGGTGTTGAATCTGGATCGTTGATCTAGTTCGGTGCCGTCGGCGTGTTCCCAACTCAGTTCCTAGCTGCCAGTGGCGGAACCAAGAATTTTGATATGGGGGTACACAGTTTAAATTCAAAAAAATATTAGTACAAAGATATTGAAGATATACTGATCTTGTCGGGTGATCATCTTTACCGTATGGACTATCTAAACCTCTAGCAAGTATGTATGTACTTAATTTTCACTTATTATTCAAAATCAAAATCCACATACATAATAACATTGACAAAGACGTCGATATTACCGTTTCTTGCGTGCCTATGGGCGAAAGGTCCGTTACGTTTATCTCGATTTTTCAATCTTATACTCTTAATCCTTTTTTCCGTTTCTTTTTTATCGAATTTGTTGAAAATTTTCAGTCGAGCACCTGATTTTGGACTTTTGAAGTTCGATAACAAAGGTAAAGTCGTCCAATTTGCGGAAAAACCAAAAGGCGAAGATTTGCAAGCCATGGTGAGCAAACATCGTCCAGTGTAAAAATAGAGAAACACCCATGATTTCATAGTCATTTTTCTTTATTTTTTTTGTTTTTTCAGTGAGTTGATACGACTTGGATTATCACCGGAAGATGCTAAAGAATCACCATATATTGCATCAATGGGCATTTACGTTTTCGAAAGAGATATTCTTTTAAAGCTTCTAAGATGGCGATACCCGACCTCTAATGATTTCTGATCCGAAATCCTTCCGGCCGCCGTAACCGAACACAACGTTCAAGTAAGAAATTAAGCAGTTTTTCGTGTTTTTTAAAATTTCTTTTAAATCGTTCTATGATGCGAATTTGGCGCTTATTGATGAGGTAAATTAATCGTTAAAAAGTTTGTCAGTTTTTTATAATATATACAAATTACGATATGATGGTTCGATTAAAGAGGGATTTGGTATTTGGCATCACGTGAAGGGATCGGTATATCTTCAATATCGTTAGGACACGTAACCATGGATTGGGGCAAGGGCCTCGCCAATCTCATTTATAGGTTAAGGCCAAGAGCCTTGAAGTCTTCTCATTTTTAGTACTTGGCTGATGCAGCTGCCAACTCAAGGAGAGGGTTATGGACCTTTTGAACCTCATTAGGATTGTGCTTATACTAGCCAGCAATTTATGCATCTACCCCAGGTGACTATGGCAGTATGGCTGGTGCCTAGTTGTCTTGACCTGTACATAATGCAAAATGTAACACATAGTTTTCGCCCTCAACACGATATATAAAATATTGTGGTATCGTTATTTGTCAAGAGATAATCACGATTGCAGCAAGGCTGTTGTGTCGTTACAAAATGACATATCTGATGCGATGTAGCTAAGTTGTTGTTATAAGGCCACGTAGCACCACTACTGTCGAGATAATAAGCAATAAGGTTGTTGTCCGGATAAGTTGTAGGGTTGTTGGCTACAGCTGGATCGCAGGTGCTGGCTGGAGCTAAGTCGCTGTTGCTGGCTAGAGCTGGGCAGGGGATGTTGGCTGGGGCTGGGTAGCAGATGCTGGCTGGAGTTAGACGGCAGATGTTGGCTGGAGCTAGGTCGCAGCATATGTTGGCTGGAGCTTGATCGCGACTGCTGGCTAGAGCTAGGCAGCGGATGCTGGCTGGAGTTGGGTCACGGTGCTGCCGGCTAAAGCTGGGCAATGGCTATGTCTTTGTTGCTTCGCGGGTGTTTGTACCTCGTTCATTTGTATATGTCAAAACAAGTTATAGGAGTAAGCAGATTATGGTGTTTGTACCTCGTTCATTTGCATGTGGTTATCCTTGTATATTAACGAAACCAAGATCTTTTTCCATAAGCAGATTGCTAAAACACACATGAATTCTCAGTGTTTTAGCAAAGACATAGATTATTATTTTTGAAAAAGAATATTGATCCAATGACTTTTAAGGCTTTTTCTCCAACGAAGATTTTGACATCACTAGTTCAGAAGGAATGAAACCTAAGAAATCGAACCCAAATATCCAAAAATATTGTTATTAGTCAAATCAAACAATAGCTGCAAGTCCAACCCCAAAAGAGGCGAAAGTGAACCCAAAAATCCAAAAGTAATCGAAAGCGATCTCGAAAGCTTGTTATCACCCAACAATGAAGTTTGAAGCTTTCTACAGTCAACCAAACTTAATACCGCAGGACACCATAAATCATTTTTCCTCGATTGTAAGAAAACAATATTATTCAAATTCCCTATCGTATTAGGAATCTAACCCATGAAATGATTCCCGAGAAAATCAATTTCGCTTGACATCGAGCAATTCTTACATCTATGTATCGTCTTTATTTTTGACAATGATGATCATGAAAAAGCTTGATGAATGTTCTTTTTAGAGCCAGGGTTAAAGGGGTTGATTGTTGAAGAGAAGAATCTGAGACGAGAGTATCTATTAACCGGGGTGTGATTATTTTTTTGGGCACAACATTACTGCAAGTTGAATAAATGGTAGAGGCATCAAAATGGTATTAGTGTGATTTAGACGAAACTCCTCTTTCATGAATTTCTTTTGTCGAACAGGTAACATTCGTTTTTTATTGCCGGGCAATTTACAGAAAAGCCCAACTATTTATCAGCTAGGATTCAGAAAAACCCTTCATTTATGTTTGTTTGCAGATAAACCCTTTTCTTATGGTTGACCTTTCAAATAAAGCCTAATATCCGGTTTCCTTCTATATTGACCGGCTATTTTGATGACATGGCATTAAAAAAAAAGAAAAAATGACATGGATAATAATAATGGGATATTTAACATTTAAAAAGGATTTAATGGGGAATACGTACTCCACGAGGACCACGACCGTGTCTTTCTCTCTGGAACTCAACCCTCGAAGACGAGAAAGGAATTGGCACTCAATACGTGAAAGGAATCGGCACTCAATACGTGAAAGAAATCGTACTCCATGAGAAAGAATCGTATTTGAAGCACATCGCATCAGAAATCAAAGGGTTCTTGAAGCACATCGCATCAGAAAGGGGCTTGAATACGTGAAAGGAATCGTATTTGAAGCACATTGCATCAGAAATCAAAGGGTTCTTGCCAAGGGTTCGGTATTTAGGGTTAGTTGCATCAACAATTTCGTATTTGAAGCACATCGCATCAGAAATCAAAGGGCTCTTGCCAAGGGTTTGGTATTTAGGGTTTGGTGCATCGGCAATTCGAAGCAGGTCGATCTCGCACTCACTTTATTTTTTTTGTTTTTTTTTAATTTTTTTTTTGATAACCGAGGACCCCACCCGACCCATCCTTTGGATGACCCTGATGAAGCAACCTCGGGGCCCACGCACACCTGGCAGCAGGGTGGTCCGGGTCAATCACCTACGGGGGTAGAGAGGTGGCCAGTGGCCATCCCCTGATTGAAACCTAACACTCCCTATGGGGAAAGGGAGGGAGTGGGATTAGAACTTGGAACCTCGTTATGGGGGAAGAGAAAGAGTCCTAAGCCTTATCCACTAGGCCATCAGGGTGATGGTTCGCACTCACTTTAACCCTCCGAATCAATGGCTAATTCTTATTCATTATCCTCAAAGGTTAGATGCACACCAGTAAACCATTTCAAAGGAAAAGAAGGAAAAAATTATTGTCTGTGTCCCTATGAATCCAGAATTTGGGTATCAACAACTGATAAGAACCCTAAAAGACGATTTTACAAGTGCCCTAATTGTTGACTTAATTTTTGACTTATTTTTGACTTATCTACTCAGAATAGTTATTTTGTATCTTCTATGTTACTGGTGTGATTGAAGGTTACTTTTTGACATGCTTTTTACTTCTCTGTTCAGAATACAAAGAAAGATTGCGGGCATTTTGACTGGGTTGATCCGGAATTGACCGACTACTATAAAGATGAAATGAATAAGCTTATCCTTAAATCAAAGGGCAAGAATCCGAAGCTGGAGAACAGATATGATGTTGTTAGAGTAATTGTAAGCTTATTGGCATTTGTGGTTGTTCTCATTATCGGTTGGTTTTCAATTGGCAGATTAGGGTATTAAGGTTGTAAGGGTATGTAGTATGTAGTGTTTATGACAATGCACTTTAGTATTAAATGTTGTAAGGGTATGTATTTGGGAATTATGATTGTAATGAATGGTATGTAATATGTTGTCTTTATAACAATGTACTTTTGGTCCTTTGCTATTCTTCCATATGGAGACTTGATCAGCAACAGATAACCAGAGGAATGTGCCCGAATACAATGTACTTTTGGTACTTTTGGTCCTTTGCTTTTCTACCTGAATATAAAGGAAACCAACTTCTGGTTAATGTTAACAGTTACAGCAAATGGTCCCTGTTTGTTTTTTTTAACAAAAATGGTCCTCGTTTGTTTTTTGAACAAAAATGGTTCGTGTTTGTTTAATTTTAACAAATTCAGTCCCTGTTTGGTTTTTTTAACAAAATTGGAGCTGTTTGTTTTTTTAACAAAAATGGTCCCTGTTTATTTTTTTAACAAAAATGGTTCCTGTTTGTTTTTTTTTTAACAAAAATGGTTCCTGTTTCTTTCCTTTAACAAATTCAGTCCCTGTTTGTTTTTTTAACAAAAATGGTCCCTGTTTGTTTTTTTAACAAAAATGGTTCCTGTTTCTTTCATTTTAACAATTTCAGTCCCTGTTTGTTTTTTAACAAAAATGGTCCCTGTTTGTTAAATTAACAAAAATGGTCCATGTTTGTTTTTTAACAAAAATGGTTCCTGTTTCTTTCCTTTTAACAAATTCAGTCCCTGTTTGTTTTTTTAACAAAAATGGTCCCTGTTTGTTTTTTTTAACAAAAATGGTTCCTGTTTCTTTCCTTTTAACAATTTCAGTCCCTGTTTGTTTTTTAACAAAAATGATCCCTGTTTCCAAATATTTTCAAAATAAGTCCCTGTTTTTTACAAAATAAGTCCCTGTTTGTTTTTTTACAAAATAAGTCCCTGTTTTTTACAAAATAAGTCACTGTTTTCAAATATTTTCACAAAAAGTGGTCCTTACAAAGTGCAGACGAATACATTTAGTTTCCAAAAGGGCACTACAAAGTGCACAAATACTGCATTGGGTTTATAAACGCAGAAAGTTTTTTAAACATTGCCCGCTATACAAAAAGGGCTAATAATTTCACCTACACCTCAGTCTTTCTTGTTACCATAGTTCCAACAATCGTTTGGTATGTTGTTCCAAAAATCATCTGAATCTTCCTGATCTCTCACTGGCCACATTTTACTTCCATTCATGGGATCGATCGTCTTGGTATATGCTGCAATGAATTTATCCTTACTAAACCATGTACTGACATAATTTTCAGGATCAATGTGACTGTAGTTCAATGTTGCACTAGCATGTACACAAGGAATGCCGGATAACTGCCATAAATTGCAACTACAATAGTGTGCATTTAAGTCAACCTTGTACGCGTCGTATCCGTTTCTTATTTCAAACACACTTCCACCACCAGGGTAGACTAGCCAATTTCTACAAAATAAGGAAACTACATTATTAAAACCAAACTTTTAAATTTAATACCAATTTGTGCTTTGGTTGACATAACTTGAAACCGCTCCATGCAATATAATCTAATCTCCTCTAACATCGTAAGTAACGGTTTTCTTCTTGCTTCCACTATCACAGAGTTAAAAGACTCAGATATCCCATTCTCAACTGCCTCGCAAGCCCTATCCATTTTAAAGAATGCCCTAGACCATGTATTTTTATCCCTTTTTATCAGATGATCATAAGCTTCTTGGTTAAACTTTCTCAATTCTTCCATGTTACTATTAAAGTCTTCTTCTGTGGTTGACATGCAAGATCGCCAAAACATGTTCTTATACATTTCCCCATTAAAATCTTTCCTGAAATTTGCATAAATATGTCGTGCACATTGTCTGTGTTCGGCATATGGCATTACTTCCTTCACACTTTCCACAAGCCCCTGTTTTTGGATAAATAACAAAAACATTTAAAATGAAGTTTTTACAAACATTTATTTTTCTGTTTTTTGCTGTTTTAGACAAACTTTTAAAAAAAACTCCATTGTTTTCTTTTTTTTCCTATTTTGGACAGGTTACATGAAGTTTTTACAAAACTTTTTTTTTCCCTTTTTTTCCTTTTTTTTCCTGTTTTGGACAGAATTTATAAAAAAACTGCATTGTTTTCTTTTTTTTTTCCTGTTTTGGATAGCTTAAATGAAGTTTTTAGAAAGCTTTTTTTTCCCGTTTTTTCCTTTTTTTTCCTGTTTTGGACAGAATTTATAAAAAAACTGCATTGTTTTCTTTTTTAACCTGTTTTGGATAGCTTAAATGAAGTTTTTAGAAAGCTTTTTTTTTCCGGTTTTTTCCTTTTTTTCCTGTTTTGGACAGAATTTTTAAAAAAACTGCATTGTTTTTGGACCGATTAAAGTAACACCAACATGTCAAAAAATTTAAAGTTTGTAAAATAATACCTTATGTTGGTCAGAAATCAAAGTAAGACCTCTTCCTTGTTCATAACCAATGTCCGCATCTAACAGTTCAACGAACCACTTCCAGTTATCCTTGTTTTCAACATCTACAACTGCCCAAGCTATTGGATAAATTTGATTGTTTGCATCTCGTCCGACTGCAGATAATAGCTCTCCTTTAACACGTCCCTTCAAGAAACAACCATCCAATCCAATTACCCGACGACAACCGTTGTTCCAACCATCTTTTAAGGCTTTAAAGCAAATGTACATACGTTGAAAATAATTGCCATCAATATTACTTTTCACTCCAACATTTACCGTACTACCCGAATTTGACCTCAAAATTTCCTGGCCATAATCCCAAACTCTTGCATAATGGTCTGACAACTTCCCCTCTATTAGAAATAATGTCTTAGCTCGTGCTCTTTGACATTGTGCATTACTTACGTTGCAAGAAAACTTCCTTTGGATGTCGGCTTTCAATTCTTTTATTTTCATAGTGGGATTTTTTATCAACTCCCACACATAGTGTTTAGCAATCCAGGAGGGAGTAACCAAGGCCCCAAAATCAAAATTTCGTGCACATATATGATGATCATTTAAAGATTTAACTTGGAAAGTTGCTTCATTTTCAATCCAAGAAGCATACAACCTATACGGGCATTTAATTTTGTCGGTTTTTTTCCCACAAACTACCAATATCCTATCACGGTCACTTTTAGCAAAACGTAACTGAAACCCATTTGCCACGGCATAGTTTTTAACACAAAATTTTAGTTGTTCGGGACTCTCGTATTTCTCTCCCAATTCCGGTTTCATCTTTCTCCAATCAACAAAGGGGTTGTGAATATTATATACAACCCCAATGTTTGATTTCCTTCATCCACATTCCAACTATGTTTTCCAAATCGTAAATCATCATCATAAAACTCTTCTTCGTACTCGTCACCTTGATAAAATTTTAGTAACTCAAGATCTTTCTTATGATGAGGGCATAGCAAGTACAAAAAAGGATCATGTGTGGTCTTCGTCATACTTGCATCAACATCTTCCTCAACTCGGGCATCTACAAACATATCTTCTTCTATGTCAAGAGATAATGACCCTATGGAATCCGTATCCGTAGAAGACTCAACATATTCCTCGTCTTCACTATCGGTACTTCCTTCTTCACTCAAATTAAATACCGAAGACGAAGCCATCCTCACTACAAACACAAAAAATCCACTTTTTAATACCAATGGCCAAAAAATACGTAACCACAGAAATTGAAAAAAAAACTTTAATAACCACAGAAATTGAAAAAAAAACTCTTGTTTAATGCAAACACGTGACTGATTCCACCAACCCTACCACAAATTTCAAGACAATAATTTCATAAAAGAGAATCTTTGAACCTGTTTGTCGTCTTGTTGCTGAGAGACAATCCAAAAAAATCGAATCTCCTACTTCAGTGACTTTAGCGTGAACAGACTTTACCACTCGTAATCCATCAAATCACCTTCGACATTTGCATTTTGTTTGATCGATAACCCTATTTCTCGGCCCTCTTTCACGTATCAGCAGACAACTTGTTCCTTACGTGTTATACTTAGACGTGAGGCTTTTCTTCCTTTTGTTCCTTACGTGTTATACTTAGGGTTAATTATCCATGTCATTTTTTCTTTTTCTTTTTAATGCCATGTCATCAAAATAGCCGGTCAATATAGAAGGAAACCGGATATTAGGTTTTATTTGAAAGGTCAACCATAAGAAAAGGGTTTATCTGCAAACAAACATAAATGAAGGGTTTTTCTGAATCCTAGCTGATAAATAGTTGGGCTTTTCTGTAAAATGCCCTTTATTGCCACATATTTGTTTTGTTCCTCGTCTTAACTTTAGAACCAGCTTTAACAGGATATGATTCACTTTGTATAAATCAGGTTGGTTGAATGAAACTGGCTAGCAATGTACATCATTTTTCCTTTTTTTGCTGTTAGGATGATAAGTTTGAAATGCAATCAATTCATACCATGCCTCATTCCCAAATTATAAGATATTAAGATATCATATAGCTTTTAAATTCTTTAACTACACTAGAATTTCAGAAAAATTTCTAGACAAAACAATTACCTCTTAATGGCCACTTATGGCTGGTAGCATTTAATTGCAATAACCTTTTATCTCCATAATTAAAATACAGTGCACAATTGAAATAATATCATGATGTTGACATGCTGAACCAAAGTTTTATCCAATGCCATTGGAAAAATTAATATCCCTAGGTCTATGTTAGGTGTGTTTTGAAAACAGTGAAAAAATCTAAATCGATTAACAGTACTACAAGACGTTACACTCAGATATATCAAAATTTCTAAAAATTCTCAGATTAAACAAGAGGTGCAATTATATAAACACACGTTCACAACAAACCAAAATTTATAAACGAATATCTAAAACCCAAATTCAATACTTCAATACGATCAATATAGACCGAAACCATAACACAAACGGGAGTGTCAAATTTAGTTGTAAGAAGATCCAGCATTTTAGTTATTTAATAGGCAAAAAAGTGAAATTCAAACCGAATTCTTGGCCTTGTTGGTGGGAGAATCAACAACGGATGCAAAAGCCAAAATTAAAGCATATTAAAAAATGAGAACACAGCAAGAATAAAATGAACACATTGGCAAGTGAGGCATACCAGTCCTGGCTCATTTGGTTATTAACCTAGAACCAGATAAACCAATAAACCTGGCTTATTTCCATATTAATCCGAAAAAGTAGCAATTGACTAAATAAATAGTTTTATAATAACTATATTCAAAACAATCTATATTAGTTCACTCGAATATCATAAAGTGAATGTGTGAAATTTGTTTTGAAGCAAAGGGACTACCCTTTTTTTTTTTTTTGTCAAAAGGTAAAAATATGAGTGGAAACAAAAGTTAGTTGGTCAAATATCAATCTGTTGGCTATACGTTTAATGGTGGCAGCATCAACAACATCAATTCTTGCGTATAATCCAGCAAATGAAATTCTTCTCCAATACATATTTAGTTGCAGCAAAAAAAATAAAAAAAATTGAACTTTTTTATAAAACACCTAAATAATAATATTTATGCTTTACCTGGTGTCAAATGTCTTGAGCAAAAATAAAAGGTAATGGCATATATACCAAAGAGTCCAGTGTCTTTATAGTTAGTGTTGAAATCCATATGCTTCAGCAAGCTCTCTAATAGCAACTAAATCTAAAAACCCTCCATAAATTTGTTCCAAATATGGCACTTCAATTAGGATCAATCCATGATGGATTTTATATATTGGACTTTTTGACTTGTTAAGCAGTTAGGGCATTGTACTTGAAAACTTACCCAATAACGCAATGAAGCGTGTTTTGTATTTAGATAGAAATGTTGTAAAACAGGAAATACGGGTGGATTTTCCCCATTAAGGCCTAATGTTTTACAAATTTGGCCTATTGAGAAAGTAAATAAGGTAATCAAAATCAGATAACCAATTGCTTAAATCCAAGGATAGTTAGGTAAGTTCACATTTACCTCAATAAACTAAATCCAACTATTTGACATTAAATCATCAGAAGATTCAGATCTTGCCAAGTACTTAAACCAATTATAATAGAATGCAGACTTGCATTCCAACAACCACCAAATTTTCTCCTAAAATGATTAGTAACAAAAAACCTAAAAAAGAAAAGTAAACTTTACGCAAATATGATGAAATGAAATTAATCATGCATATCACAGCGAACTTAAAAAAATTAGGGTAAAGAGGCGAACCTTGATGAAGCCCATGTGTTAGGAAATGTAGATTCAAGGAGTTAGGTAGTGCGTAAGGGAAAACAAATAAGTGTTGTATCAAATTAAACGCTGGTGTGAAAAACAATATTATACACCCTCTGTTTCAGACCACAACTCAAGTTTATAAAAAAAAAAAAAAAATCACACATGAATTACTCTCTTGTAATTTGGTTTATCCATCGAGTTGCCAAATAACATGTTTGTTACTACTTACTACAGCCTCAAAACAAGGTAAGAATTAATAAAAACTTAAAATTTACAGACACAAAGTTGGGGACTTACTTCAGATTGTAAACTTTACTGGTTTCCACAATGAGAATTTCAATTTATACAACAGAAACCCTACTCCCAATTTTACAGCTTTTTCCCTTCCTAACTCTGTTTTGCCAATATAAACTGCAATATTCCATACAAATACGTTCAGAAGAATTAAACTACACACCTCCAAATCCTTGTCAAACCCCATCATTATAGGAATCATTGAATGTATTTGAAAATGTATATAAAACTGGAATTTGAATTAAAATGATGAACTGGTGAGTGTTTTAACAGAAGCTCCACTTTCTAAAAATATTGTGCCTATTAAGGTTTTTTTTTAGGAAATTCTAAAAATCTTGAAACACAATTGTTATTGATGTTGGAAATCTAAGTATCAGACACATAGCAGAATAATATTTTTTTATCGAAGAGAAAATTGTAAGATGATCAAAACAATTTATTTCAAGAAATGCTTATGTCCTCCAATAATCATTATATTTGCAGTTACAGGCTGCTATAGATATCATCAAGAATAATATTTTTGTAGATATTTATAATTTTAGATGAAACTAAGAGGATGTTTTGTTAACCGGGTAGACTTAATGGTTAAGCACTTAGACTAGAAAGCTATAGATGATTGTTTCTCTTTTATTTAATTTAATCAAAATGACTTAATTGCTCATGCCCAAAAAAAATAGCTTAATGAATTTTGGCACCAATCATTTACATGTTTTCCCATTTTTCCTACAAACACCTCTCAAGTTAAAATGAAAAAATATTTTTAAATTGATGAATATTATTTAAAACAACTGTTAGAATGTAAGGGTATACATGGTCATTGTCTCATTAAGACTTTGTCCTCTTATGCAATCCTATCTTTTGCATTTAACCCCTTTTACGAAAACACTTATACGATTTAAATGATTATTGACATTTTCATTTATATAATTTGTTTTCTCTTCTATGATAAAAGTGAAAATTTATATTTAAAATTGCTCATTCTTTGATTTTTCACAATAATGATGGCCAATACTTGTATTAGCAAACTATACACTGAAATTTTTAGTATGAGGATTATTATTGATAAGAAATTAAAGTTAATTTATTGGTAAAGTGGGTGGATTCAAAATACAATTTCCTAATAAGCGAAAATGAAAGTACAATGTTATAATTAGTGATAAATTGAAACTAAAATGTTATGATTGGACAAACTTATCAAAGTACAATACCCATTGCATTTAATTGAACACCTAATGTGCTAAAAATTATGTATAGGGAATTGTTAAATTTAATGAGAAAGACAAACCTGGTGGTGGTGGTGATCATGCACTTCAATTCCAACTTGTACTAAACAAAGAAAATACTTAAATTCAATTGCAGAATCTTAGGGTTCGTTTAGTTGCGGAAAACTGTTTTCCGTTTTCCATTTTTCATTTTCAGAAAAACGAAATGAGTTTTCATTTTCATTTTTCTATTGAGGAGTGGTGGGTGGGGGTGGTGGTGGGTGGGTGGTGGGTGGGTGGGGTGGGGGTAGATGGTGGTGGGGTGGAGTGGGGGTGGTGGGTGGGTGGGGGTGGGTAGAGGGTAGGGTGGGTGTAGGTGTAATTGTAGGGTGTAGGTGTAATCCAATTTTAAACTTTCGCGATGTGCGGTTTTGACTATATATCGTACGGTAAACATAATTGAAAACTTCGGAAAAATTGACGAACTAAACGCGTTTTCCAAATTCTCATTTTTCTTGGAAAAATTTTCCGAACGCACCCTTAGAGTTTGAAATCCCATGAAAGAAGCATAGAATTCCCAAAAACTCAATGGTAAAAACCAAACTGAACAAATGACATGCTATAATTGAGAAATGTAAACTATAATGCCATAATAGAAATAAATAAAAGTGACATGCTATAAAAACAAATAAATGGAAGTACATTGCCTAAGTTTAATCAACTAAATCTAATTTGATTTTGATTATTATGTAACGGTAACTATTTTCATAATAGACATTTAAAACAACCAACAGTTGTTTAGCTGGTCACAAGTGCTAATTTAAATAAAGAAATGATAAATGCAAAAAATAACAATGTATTTTCATATACTTGTATATGACGGCATCCCACTTCTATTAGTTCTTATTGCATCATTGTTTAGCTGGAGAAATTTACCCAATTATAGCATTGTCATCCAAATAGAAAGCAGTGACATTGCTATAATAAGAAAAAAATTGAAAATACAATGCTATAATTGGCTAAACTTTTGTAAGTTTAATGCCTTGATAGCGAAAAACTAACAGTATAATGTTTTACAATATGTAGTAATTGATCAAATATAAAAATTATTGTGCACTTCCGTTGATAAACTACAGAAAATTCCGACCAAGATCAAGAAATACCTGTAAGAAAGAAAGAAGAGTCACCCTTTACTGTTTATTTCTTCAATACATTCACCTTCACAATGAAATTGATTACACAGACAACTCAACTGAACCACCACCTCTTCTTTTTCCGAAAAGTTATGATTGTACCATTTCATTCTCCACCAAGAACAAATTCGTTAGGGGCGAAGCGGTTTTCAAAAACGAGCTCACCTATGAGATTTGGAAGAATTGGATACGGTCATATGATGTTATAAATAATCACATTTATCAAAATGTGATTATTTAATAAAGTGGAACATGGACATACATATCACTTTCCCCGCATTCCAAGTTTGTCCAACTTTTGAGCACTACTGAACCTGTATTACAATTAAACTAAATTAACATAATTATAATCACCTTACATAGTTTTTTATACTTTTTTGGTCTTTAAGTCATTAAGATGAACAGAAAATGTACACCGGGCATCCCTTTCTCAATGATAAACAGTGTTATCCCTTTTGAACGAGCAGCAACATCTACTTTAGCATAAACAACCTGATTTTGACCAAGAACTAAGTCAACAACCTGATTTGTACATCCATTAAATAGCCATTAACCAAAGTGTAATACAAAAGCCAATATCTTAAACATATAATCAAATTTATGATACCATTTTATTACCGGGGTTTGGACCATTGGTGCACCAAATCTTGTTCCCATTTTAAACACAACTGCCATCAACAAAGTCAGCTTTACGTTTCATCCCAACTACATTCGAAGCAACTACTCAAATTTTAAACGGACTCGATGTAATACGAAATTGTAAAATCAAAATATAGCATTACGTTCACTCACTGCAAGAGCTCCCACATGCTCCCCACTAATTAGCTACAAGAAAAAAAATTGAAATTGAGCCATGAAAGAATGTAAATAAACCAATATCATATTCAAGTAAGAAGAAGCTTTTTATAAAATAAAACCTTAGGAAACTATTTTTCCTTCTAGGAAGCATTTCCATTTCTCACCTGCAGGTCAACAATCTTGTTATATTAAATATGTGTGACATTTGAAAATGTTATAAGTACAGAGTTTAGGTGTTACCGATTCATTAATACAAAGGTTAGAATGGGCACCAAATGATAACCCAACTGATCCTGATGCACGGCTTTTTTTCATCCAAGTGTTTCATTGCTTCCTAAAAATTTAGAGTATTCTTGGTTCACACAAAAGCAAAATTTTCATAAATTTTGTAAACCGTAAGAGATCGATATGTTACATCAATATGAAAACAATATCACAAAGAGAAAAAAAAAAAGCGATACATTGCATATTTATTGCAGTACTAGATGTGAGACTCATGTATTACACGGGATAATATAAATAAAAGGTTAAATAACAAAATCTAAACTATAATCTTTTTAAAATAATCTTTTTGATAACTAATTTCGCAATTTTAGTCATTATTTGAGGTTCTTGTAACGTTTTTTTCCCTGTTCCAAGTAAAATGACCATTTTGGGTCCTTGAGTATAGCCATTACTTGGAACAAGGACCAAGAATGTTACAAAAACCTCAAATAAGGACCAAAACAACAAGAGAAAACTCTTGCGACAAACATTGAAAAAATCAGCTATACTTAGGGACTAAAAATGTAATTTACTATTTTATTTGGAAGAGGGACCAAAAACGTTACAAAAACCTCAAATAAAGACCAAATATGCAAAAGAAAATATTTTTGAGACCAAAATTGGAAATACAACTATACAAACCAACCAAAAATGTTGTTTACCCTATCATAGATGTACTTGAAGAACAATATAGTCCGTCAAACTCATTACAGGTATTATGCATTATTGTACAAGATTAGCCTAATTATATTTCAAAGTTACAAAAAAAAAAATTAATGTTTAAATAAGCAATACCTATGAAGCATTAGTTCAATCTGACCATCTACCAACTTGAACCACCTACTGCACGATCCAAATGCACTGATTTTTCTGATCAACCAACATCAAGTGCAAATTGATTAATTAGAGTAATTTACAGAAACAGTCCTTGTGATTTGCAAAAAGTTGCAGTTTCAGTCCAAGTTTCTCATTTTTTTACAATTCCGTACCAAAGTTTAGACTTTGTTTCCGAAATCGTCACTGGGTCTTACTGAACCTTGCAAAATGACTAAATTACCCTTATCTAATGACGACACTTACCGGGTAATAATTTCCGATGTTCTAAAATCACGAACCTGCAAAAATAGTGAACTTATCACCATTGATTCGACATCTTGTAAAGTAAACGTTTATTTGTTGTAACAGATTCAAAATCCATGTGTATCTATATATATATACCCTTATAAAGAAGTCTCTCCCATTAGAATCGGTATAGAATGTTTTGTTTGTCCTCAGGGATGTTGTGATTTGAGTTGTTATTTCTTTCCCAACAGCATTATCTATTGGGATAGGTCCAATCTAGTATCAAATCATACAATATATATTTAATTAGAAAATATATGTATAAGTATATATATATATATATATATATATATATATATATATATATATATATATATATATACACACACACATAAATTAGTGAGTCAAAGGGGACAAAATTCTTACAGTAAACTCAAGTTCAGCATGTTCCTTCTCTTTATTATATACACGGGTGACCTGATATATCCGGGAGTTGAGCTGTTGGTGCACTTCATACATTAGTGGGCCCCTTACAATAGAGTAAAATCTTTCTGTAACAAAAAAGAAAATCACTTTCAAATATGTAATGGATTTTTTATGTTATTTATCCCAACACCAAATGAGAATATTTTACCTGCCCTTGAGATTTTATTGAAAATGTGGCATTAGGACGGAAGACATAGGCTCCAAAAGCCTTCAAAAGTTAAAAAAAAAAAACTTCAGAAAAGAAAAAAAATTTAAGCAACTAACGTCACTATATTTAGTACCTGGTCTGTTCCATTATAACCAGAATAGTAGCTATACGAATGTTCCATGGATCCTTCAACCTTCAATCATGTGCAAAAAATAGACGTTTTATCTATAATAATGTTAAATCAAAGAGAAACAGCCATTAAAAGAACAATAATGATTTAACTTTAACTTATAGATACCAAGCTTCTGTTATTAATATAACGTGTTAGCTTTCCCTCATTTGTGGCATAAATCAGCTTCAAAATCACTCCACCAACAACTGCAGTTTCATCACTAATCGACCAAAATCCAATGTCGCTTCCATCAAGATTCCTCAAATCTAAAGTTGTACAACGCGATAACATGAATAAATAAGAGTAGGATGTTATAAGAAGAACATAAATGAAAATGCATTGCTACTTTTTGCAGTTAAGTACCTTCTAACCCATTTTGCATCAATAAAAACCCACTTTCCTTTTAAAAATAAAAACATTCAAAATCATGAGCTTAAATAGTCCATCTGGTGGCACAAAGGAGGGTATTTGTTCTGATTCCCATGGTCTGAAACTGCACATCATTCACACTTCACTAACACCCCATCACTGAAGAGCACAAAATCAACAAACTGTTAGATGAAGCTCAATAATCCAAGAAATAGCAATGAACTTTCATTTATTTGTGTCTTATAGCATCATACTTTTATTTCTTTCCATTACAACATTATACTTTCAAACTTTTACTCCTTAACCCATTCTACTTTAGAAAAAGTTCCAATTATAACATTGTACTTTCAAACTACTACTACCTTCTTATTATGACATTATACTTTGAAAAAACACCCAATGAAAGTAGGATGCTACAATAGACATTTAAAAGAGAGTGAGTTGAATGAAAAAAAAATAACTAAAGTAGAAAGAAATATATTTATGGAACATGCCTGTTTATGATTGTACCAATTTCCTCAATAAGATTTGACATAGCCATCATTATTTGCATGCTTTAATTTTGTTGTCCTCCATGGCACACATGATGACGTGGCACCTGGAAGGGTGTCGCTACTGACATTAGAAGTGTCACCCATTACAACACTCAACATTTTGCTAACAATGTTTGGAAGAGATATCATGTACCTCAATATGTTAGGTTTTGTAGTTAGAGGGAATCAATTGTCTATCATTTCATCCAATAGCTGCAATTCACAATAACACGAAATAGCAATGTACTTTCAGAGAAATCTTTTTGAAATTTTTTCATGTTCGTCTTATATCAGTTTCAGATTAGAGATTGCTATATGATTAAACAAATACATGGAACACAAAGCAATTTTCATTGATTTGTTTATTGCATCATCCTACTTCCATTTTTCTTCCTTTATAGCATTGTACTTTGAGAAAATCTACCCAATTATAGAAACACCATGGAATACAGAGCAATTTTCGGGCAGATTTTTCAGTTTATGATGTTCTAATAAGAAAAAAGTTGAAAAAACAACGGTGTAAATGGTTAGATTATTCAAAGTAAAATAGCTTAATAAGAAAAAGCAGAAAGTATAATGGTAATAGAAATAAATGAAAGTAAGAAGTTGTAATACACAAATCATTTGAAAAGTACGTTACTATTTCTTGTATTTAGTCCATTATGAATATAATTGATCAGTAACAAATCGAAGAACACAGCAGTAGAATACAAAAGTTTGCTACAATTTAAGGAGTATAACTTTGTGACTTATAAAAAAAGTTAATCTTTAATTTCTGGTAATTTCACAATACATGAATTAAAACTTAAATACCTCATATACGATAACAAAATTGTCCTTTATTACAATTTCATTTAACCCTCCAAGATAATCTTAGAGGATATCAGCTACTCTGCAAAGAAACTAAAATTTACCAGTCAAACCCCTGACTTTCTTGAAGGGAAAATTTACCAGTCAAACAAGAAAACTGGTATAAGGGAAAAGGGAATGGATTAAATGAAGCATATGTAATTATGTATGTAAATATAGTGAAAATAACCCAAGAAATCAAACTAACATCTTTGCATACCCAAACTCAATGACCAGATCAACATCAGATTTGGGCCCTTCTAAAAATGAACCTCTAGCTTCCTGAAATTAAACCATATGTCTCATTGAGGCATTTAAAACATGGTAAGTGCAATTTTGATAAGCATGTTGATTTATATGGAAAAGATACCTTCATCAAGAATGATGCTTTTGTGAAGACAATGATGCTTGAAATCCTTTGCCATTGGTCTAAAACTTATGCCAGCAGAAAAGAAAACTTTCAAAAATCAATTGAAAGAAAAGGAGAGAGAGCATGAACCGGAGAAACAGAAAGAACGGAATAATAAACTGTCAGTAATTATGTTTTTGCCAAATAAGAGTTTCACTTCAAGTATAGAAATTAAAGATGGTATCCTAAAGAAACCCACAAAATTAAGTCGATTTAATTGAGATATCAACCTGAAGATGCCAATATTGATGTTTAAATAGGCACATCCTGTACTGCTTTAAGCAACGAACACACATTCCATGATAACTGCACAGCCAAAAGTGATTATTACAGACAAAGAGGAACAACTAATGGATTACTGTTTGAGAAGAAGTAACACTATCACCACTTGATCTGACTGGGTTGTGCTTTTTAGTGTTGATTTGTTACTCAAGTACTTCATCAGTGGGTTGTACCTTAGTGCATTAATAATTGTACCCAGGGCTTTTTTTTCCTGCAGATTTCATAATGTGTGTTCATGTTAATAGGGAAGACCAAAATGACAACATACTAAATAATATAACATCTTGAACAGAGATATAAATACCAGATCTAGCGAGAATCTGACTCCAAGAACAAACAAATAACATGGATTCGAAGTTTCCACAATTACAAGCTTGCCCCTGATGGCTCCAAGTCTAATGTTCATGTTAATAGGGAAGACCAAAATGTTAAATTTGAAGATGCACAAGGGATACAATCAATAAATATCATTTTTACTGGCCAAGTATCCGTGATTCCTAGATAAACAGGGTCAATTTTCAATAGTTTTTCTTGACTGATTCCATTTCGGTTTACCCTGAAAGATCGTTCACGTGTGATTCCACAAGAAGAAAACATTTGTACATGTTTCTCATGATGGTAATCCACAAGTGAAATGTTTTGCCAAAAAAATAACAAATTGAATCTCAAAACTGATTAATCCATCAAGAAAAAACCTTTTTTAACGTCAAAATCAATATGAATGAAATGAAATCTTCGTCAATTTCTTGGTGCAAAATCTACTGAAGAAACCTAGATTACAATTGGTAAAAACATGTCCATTAACCAATCAATGTGATTAGATGGAAATTGAGAAAAAAGATTTGCAAAAAAAAGGAAAAACAGATTTTATCATTTGAAACCTGTATGCATGTGTAGTCAGATGTTTCTCAAATAGAAAAAATCTAGGTTAAAAATATGCAGGTTTCCATCAAAATCACCAGCAGCAAGGTGGTTTCCATCTGAACTAACTGCCATGGATCGATACCCTTGAGTAAAAACACCGGACACCACTGATTCGCGTTCAAATGTACCAGCACTTACTACAGAGAGAAACAAAAAACACTGAATGAATTAAGTTATTAATCATTAAGCAAGATTGGAATGGAATTAAATGCTGATTCCGGGATGAGGTTGTTACCTAAACATGAAGTGGGAAGTGGTTCATTAATGGTAAGATGTTGATCTGTTGATAAGAGACTGCAAGGCAAGATCCCATAACCTAATACTACCATCTCCTGAAGAAGATGTTGCAAAATAATATGTCAAAATCAAATGTAATAAATAGCAATTACTTTGTGTTTTACGACATCCTACTTTCATTTTCTATTACACTTAATATTTTTCTTGTTATGGCATTGTACTTTGAAATTTATTCCCAATTATAACATTATACTTACAATTTGTTCTTATTAGGACATTAATCTTTAAAAAACCTAAAAAATTATAGCAGTATAAATTTCTTGTATTTGAATGGGTAGATTTTTCAAAGTCAAATGTTGTAAGAGAAAGAAATAACAAATGTTGCTATTTCTTTCATTTAACCCTTTAATTGAATCAGGAAAAACTAAAAGCTAGAACCAGTTACGTGGAAATTTAGCCAAACCTGAACGACAAAGATCAAGATGAGTTATTACCACAGATTCAAAGCATCCCCTGCTAACCGTTTGAGTTACACAGAAAACATGTTTTGGCAATATATTAATTTAGAGATCAAGATGAATTACAATATTTCTATTTCCAAATTGTAAAATTGCATTTATTTTGTAAATGTGATGCATATAAAAGCTCAAGCCTTGTAAGAATCAATCATTTCAATGTATAACGAACCAAAAAGGATCTTTTTTATGCTATCCAGTTCATGATATCAAATTTTGAGTCCTTTTAATTGAATAAAACTTTCCAAGAAAAAGAAGAGCCGAAGCACCTAGTTGCAAATCAGTGCAATACTAAAAAATTCATAATAAATCAGTGCAGCATGAATTTAGCCTAATTCTCAACCTAATGAGGTCAACTGTAACATTTTTACAAATTCGTCTAGTTTTAGAAAGGAATAAAAAATGCTTCAAAAATTCATATAAAATTTATCCAGTAACCATTATCTGAGAACTTTAATTGATTCTCTCTCTTCAGATAAGTAACAAAACGTTCCAACTGTCCATATCCAAGTTTCTCTTTATGGTTACCAAGACCTATAACCAGATGACATCTTCAAATTTATAAATCAAAATCTGAAAAAATAAACTACATAACATTAGAAGAAACCAAAGTAGATGGCAAACCCTGAAATGGATACCAATCTCATTTCTTGATCATATTGTAAGAAGGCCCAATGTGGTTGTTAAAGAGGTAACTTGTAATTTACCAAAGAAAATTAACCTCCATTTACCTGATAGAGCATTTGAGGACAGGTGCAAAAACAATTACTTCCCTCTCTGCTGCTTCTTCTTTAGGAAGCCGATATTTACCATTATAAAACATTGGGCTAACCTTGTGTCTCACTATGCTCCCTGATCCTGCCACATAAGTGTAAAACTAGTTTCAATTATGGTGTAATCTCCCAATATTTAACATAATATGAAAGTAAGGTTCTAATAAATCTTCAAAAAAAAAAAATGCCAAAACAAAATACGATGATGGTGTAATCTCCAAAAATTTCATAGAAGTAACTTACAGAAACAAATTACATGGATTCGAAGTTGCCACAATTACAAGGCTCCAAGTCTAATTAATCTGCAAGATCCTTCACGTGTAATTCCACAAGAAGCAAACATTTGTTCAGCAGCAACACGATTTGTTTTGCCAAAAAAATAACAAATTGAATCTCAAAACTTATTAATTCATCAAGAAAACACCATTTTTAACATCAAAATCAAGATGAATGAAATGAAATCTTTTTCATTTTCTTGGTGCAAAATCTACTGAAGAAACCTAGATTACAAATGGTAAAAGAGGCGTGACTAAGAAATTCTGGTAAAGGCCTGCTCTTAGTGAGGGGATGTTCAGCAGCAACACGATTTGTTTCAGAACCTGAAATTTTCCAATTTAACATATAAGAATATGATATATCTAACAAAATTGATAATTACCTATCAGAAGATAAAAATTCATGAGCAATCTTAAACTTCTAACCAACATTTCAAGAAATTCAGTTTGAGTAATTGAGTATCACCACAGATGCTTACAAGATAAAAGTCAGCGAAAAATCTTTAACTTTTAAGCACCATTTGAAAATTTCAAGATGCTTAAAAGATCGAAAACATTGAATATTCCAATTATCAGTAACATTACCATATAAAATCTTTGACTGCTGTGCCCCATTTCAAAATTTTCAGTTTTGTGTTTTACATTTCAAAATCAGTGAATAGCTCCTTAACTTTTAGAACAAAACATTTCAAGAATTTCAATGTTAACTATCAATCAGACAGTTTCATGTAGAATATGCAACAAATATACAACCCTAAAACAGAAAAAAATCCCATCACCAACAAAAAGATTCAGACCAAACAAGTCAACCAAATAAAGAATCGAAAATAGAAGAAAATTATATTTTCCCGGTTACAACTAACCTTATGATGAGCGATGAACAAACAGAAACAATATGCGACGGATGGATGGGGAAGCAGAAAAAAAAAAAACGCTAGGGCCAGTTGTCCTGTGACAAAGAAGAATGTTTCCCAGGTGACGAAGGTATCCTTAATCGAGACTAATCTTTACACCAAAACATTAAATTTTAAGAGCTGCTTGGAGAGAGAGAGAGAGAGAGAGAGAGAGAGAGAGAGAGAGAGAAGTGATCTAAAAAATAGTGGGTGAGGGAAGAAATAAGGGAGCGACACCATCAATGTTAATCTGTATTCACAGGCGGCCATCCATAAGAGATAGTCGGACCATATAGTTGAAACAAGATTTTGACGCTTTACTTTTCCTTCACGAATTAAGCTTCAACTTACTGGGAGATTCACCAAGCGTACTCCTCTTCCTGCAATTTGTGTGTACTCTCTTTAAAAGTCGTTAGAAACCTAGAGGAACAAAATCGATATCAAAATCCTGAGATAACTATTTTGAACGAAAACCCAAAATTAGGGCTTCGACGTGATGGGAGGGGTATCAATTTTACCTGAAACGTACACGACCCACATCAATTTCGTACGCACCAATCACCGATTTCCATACCGGGTTATCACAAAAAGCGCGAAAGTGGTAGACGGAAGAAATCGGTTGAGATCTTTTCCTGTGTGATGTTTTCGGAGTTACTGAAGCGGTAGACGGAGGAAGTCGATTGAGTTGCGTATCAAGAATCTCCAGGCAGATGAAGGGGGTAGGATATGAAGCGGTGTGGATTTGAAAAGACAGTGTCCGTGGCATGGCGTCGTTTAAAAGCATGAACACGTAGCATACCGAAAAGTCGAAAACCCTGAATTCAACGAGAATGGAAGATAGAGAAAAAATGGTTTTCTTTTTATATAATAATGATATATCTATATTCATATATCCATACATATACTACTAGGTGTGTATCCGTGCGATCCGGCGGTTGATGAATGGTTTTTTTTTCGATTAATTTCTTTTTGGCAGATTTTTTTGTTAAAAAACATGTTTCTATTTTGGGTTTATAATAAAGTGATATTTCCACTTGAAAAATTGATTCATCCACATGATGTACAACATATTTACAGCTATCGTACAAGTCAATAAAACATATATTTCATGTAGATGAATCAATATTTTAAGTGGAAATATCACTTCCCTTATAATAAAGCTTTTTTTTGTTCGAAATATGATATGTTACAATTTTGAGCTAAAAAAACATTGTTTTTTGTTAAAATAAAAATAAAATATTTTTTTAGGTTAAAAATACCAAAATTTGACTGTTTTATTTCAAGCTACTCAAAACCATGTATTTCAAACAACACATAATGTATCAGTTTTTTTGAGCGAATAGTTTGTTTTTTATGCGGCAGTAGTTAGTGTCTCTGATGTTAAAATTAAAAATCACATTCAAATATATTTTTAATAAAAAAAAATTAGTCCAGTTAACTATAATAAAATATATAAATATTTTAATAAAATTTGAAACTATATATTTTAATAGTTAGTAACCAATATAGTACAAAAATCAATCTTCACTTTTACTACAAAGTTTTTTTTTATGGCACCATGTGAATTGATATTCTTATGTAATTTTTAGCTTATACTTTATTTTTAGTTTTTTTTATATCAAGCACATTATTTTTGTAATATATATAGCATTGTTAGTACAATACATATAAAACCGATTGAATCGGTTTTATTAATCATAAAATCGTGATGTGCAGTTTTTCAAGTGGTGCGGTTATGTGGTTTTTTTCAACGGTACAATTTCAAGTGATGTTGTTTTGACATATAGTTTCTCAATGACAATTTGTTTCTAGCTAGCATATAGCAAGTCTCTCTTGCGTCTTGATGTCAATATTATGTACATGTTTATGTCGCAGAGGAATCTATAAGGCCTTGTATGTAAGTTTAAAGAAAAACGGTTTTTTTAGGTTGTAACGAAAATTATAATGTTCTTTATAAATCTGAAATCATTTTATTCATCGATTAAATTATACGTATAGTTATTTACATATGTAAACTTCAAATATTTAACATATACATGATCGCATGTTTAAATATAATTTTTATTTGAAGAAAATATAAATTACAACCATTTGTATCCCCATATTGCAATAAGATTTCTTAGGTCTTTTTTATATCAAGCTAAAAGTTGACGATCTCTTGTATTGTTCATTAGGCACATATGAAATTGTTATATGCCCGTTTTAAGAAGTGGTAGTTGGTTCTTGCCAATCATATGACCATTTTGTTTTCTTATTGGAAAAAAATGATAACGGGCTAGAAAGAGAAGTTTTAAAATAAACATGATTTTTTTATTGAAATCATACATTAGAAATGAAAAACCTAACCTATAATGCATGATATAAAAAATATTTGGTTGACAATTATATGTTTATCATTGCTTGAACGAAAAAAAGGAATGGTCATAGTACACTTTAATGTTATTGATTATGGCATTATATTCTCATTATTCTAATTGCATCGGCAGACTATTAAAGTATTTTTATTAGAAAAATCATACTTTTCAAAACTTGCATTTTGTAAGAAGTGGATTTGGCTGCAAATTACTTACCGATATACATGGATGGATTTTTCAAATTACCATTACCTAATAATAATTTATTGGAAAATGAATGATAGATTAAGAATAAATTTATCTATATCTATCTATATAACTCTTATAATAGAGGCCATTCAAATCATTGTGAATCAAGAAAACTATATATTTGCATCATATTCATTTGAAACTCCCAACTTTTCATGTTATACTACTTAAATATTTATTTGTAACTCATATCTCCTCATCTTATCCTAATTACTTGTTTTTGCTCATTTAAAATATTTTGCCTATATAATAACTATTCCACACTTATTACTTCAACTTGTTCCTCTTCAATTTTTGCTATTGTTATCTAGAATATAAGCATGGGAGCTCAACAATGTCATAGGCTTATTTTCATTTTGGCTATATATAGTTATCAACTTGTGAGAATTCCACCATGTCGTAGGTTAATTTTCGATTTTGTCTTTATTGTTTTAAAATGATGAGAAATTTACCATGTTATAGATGTAGATTTTTATTTGGGAGAATAGCTATATTAGTGGTATCTTCTCTTAAAAACTGTTCATGTCGTTGAAGAGTTTGCGATTCAAATATGAAGAATTGAAGAAATGAGTTTGTCGCATCAATAGTAAGTCCAATCTATATTTTACTTTGGATTAAAGTGTTTGAAATGATAAGTAAATTAAACGACCAAAAAAATGAAAAAGTGATGATTTTCGATGAACTAAATATATTATTCTTTTGTTGATTTTTATATATCTTTGAAATTGTTTCTACAAACATTTGGATGATTTTCGATGAACTAAATATACTATTCTTTTGTTGATTTCAATATATCTTTGAAATTGTTTCTACAAACATTTTATACAATTTATGAGTTTTTAATGTGTTTTTTGAAAATAAATGTTATAATAAATGTTTCATTGTTTTTATGTTATTCAAAATTGTAGTAACTATTAATTTATGTTATTTATTATTTATTAGATTGTGATTACATACACACACACACAACCTAATGAATATTAAATAATATGAAATAATAATTACTACAACTTTTAATAACATAAAAACAATAAAACATCTATTATAATATTTATTTTCAAAAAACATGTCAAACACTCCTAAACCATACAAAAGGCTTATATAAACAATTTAGAAAAAATATAGAAATCAACAAAAGAATGATAGATTTAGTTCGTCGAAAAAATCATCAAATTACCATTTTGTTACCTTTTTCCCAATCGTTTAGTTCTACTTCCTATTTCAAGCACTACAATCTAAAGAAAAATTCACATTACAAATACCGTTGATGCGAAAAACTTATTTGTTCAACTTCATATTTAAATCACAAACTCATATTTGAATCGAAAACTTTTCAACCACAAGAATGATTTTTGTGAGAAAAAACTATTAATATAGCAATTATTTCAAGAACAATATACATTGCAATATTTGAATCATAAACTCCACAACCACGCAAAATATTTTTGATAAAAGACTATTAACATTGTTGTCTTTGTGTGTGTGTGTATGTGTATATATATGTATAAATATATATATATATATATATATATATATATATATATATATATATATATATATATTGTATACTCTAATAGAGGCCTTCCAAACTAATATGGTTAGATATATTATGTTATCTTATGTCATAATGATTTGAAATCTAAACGACTCTTCATATTTCTTAAATTAATAGCATTTACTAGAAATTTTTTGTATTCCTCTCATTTATACATGTTGTTACTATATGAGTAGATTTTTCTCATAAAAACATTAATGTTTTTCAATGTTTGTGATTAAAATATGAAGAGTAAAATAAATGAGAAAATACACCAAATGTATGTTGATTTTATATATTGTTGAAATTGTTTTTAATTTTTTTGTTGGAATTGGTTTTACATTCTTTATATGAGTTAGGTGTGCTTTTATTTATTTTTTAATGCAAATGTTATAGTAGTTATTTTGGTACTTTTTGTTATTAAAATTTTGTAGTGTTAAATTTTTCCATAGTATTTGTTGTTCGTAAGATTGTAATATATAAAATCATAAAATTGCTTCTACAACTTTTTTTAATAATTTTGGAGGGTTTGATGTGGTTAATTAAATGAAACAATTTAATGCAATTAATCGACTTTTTTTACTTATGCCTTTTCGGTTGTAGTTGGTTAAAGTTTTTGTAGAAAGTTGAAAAGTCATAATATTTAAACAATATTTCTTTGTAACTAAAAAACTTTTTTACTTATATTAGTTCATTACCAATAAATCGAAAAAAAGTCCACAATAAAGATTCCAACTATACTATGATTTTCTTTTCTTATTTTAACCATTATTTAATGAAAATTTCGTATTGTTTATTTATAATGATAAAAACTATTTATTTATTTATTTTTTGATTTTTTTAGAAAGAATGTCTTAATATAAGATAATTCATTAGTGATACATCAACTTTTTGATTTCTTATATATAATTGTTATTTCATAGTTGATGATCACATTGCCTTAGATATTTTCAAACAAAACACATATAATATTATTTAACTACATAATTTTGTTCCTGCGCAATGCGCGGGAATTCGCCTTGTATATCTTATAAAAGAGGCATTTTTCCTATCACCACATTCATTTGAAACCACAACACTTCAACTTCCTATTTAATTACTACATTAAACTCACTCTTATTCTAAATTTTGCTATTAACATTATATTTTTTTATATAATACACTTAATTGGTTAATTCAAATATGATGTTAAATTCAAAACAAATTTCAATATACTTTTTAACTAAAACATTTAATTTTTTAATTTAAAATTTATGTTAAATTATATATATATATATATATATATATATATAATAAAAGTATCAAAAATAATTACATCATATTAATTTGAAACTCTTATGACTTTTCATTTTTCTTTCTAATAATGATTATAAATCAATTAATTAGTGTTAAATAAGTAGAAGAAAATAAATTTTAACTCTTAAATAATATTATAACTCTAAAAATTAGTTAACAATAATAATTAATATAATAAGTGATTTTATAATAAACATATTAACTGGTATTAAAACTTTCTACACGGATAGTCTTTTATAAATTTTTAATAATAATACGTAATCTTAAAATTAATTAATAATAATAATAGTAAAATAAATTTATAAATTACACAACGTTACATCTATATATTAGGATAATACTAAATTGAGAATTCTATTTGAAACTAAATGACTCTTCATATTTCTTAAATTAATAGCATTTACTAAAAACTTTTTGTATTCCTCTCATTTATATATGTTGTTGATATATAAGTAGATTTATTTCTCATAAAATCATTCATGTCTTTCAAGTGTATGCGATTGAAGTATGAAGAGTAGAAGAAATGGAAAAATACATCAAATGTATGTTGATTTTATGTATTCTTGAAGTTATTTTTAAATTTTTTTTTTTGAAATTATTTTGAAATTATTTGTATGATTTATGAGTGTTTGATGTATTTTTAATACAAATATCATAATAGTTATTTTGTTTTTTTTTGTCATAAAAAAGTTGCAGTATTTAATTTTTCCATAGTATTTGTTATTCGTAAGATTGTAATATATAAAATCATGAAATTGCTTCAATATTTTTTATAATTTTGGAGGGTTTGATGTGGTTTATGAATATAAATATTATTATACACTTTTCGATGCTTTTGTGTTATTATTTATTTCATAGCTTTTGTTATTTGTCATAAAATTAAGAGTGTTTGGTGCGTTCTTTCTACAAATTTTTGTTATTTCTTAGATTTTGATATGTAAAAATCATGAAATTCTTTCTACAATTTGTAGCATTTATTTTTATACTATTTTTATTCGTTAGATTATGATATCTAAAATCATATATACCTAGTCGTTTATATTTAAGACTTTTTGTCAAATGAGAACCATTATTTTCCTAGGAACCTAGGAACCTTTTGACTGAAATGTTTTTTTTTTTCAAAAAAATGACATAATACACCTAGTCGTTTATATTTAAGACTTTTTGTCAAAAAATTGAAAAATAATATGTATACACGAAATGTGCACATATGCACTTTTTTCGCAAATGTGTACATGATCACGTTTCGTGCATATGTGCATATTTTGTGTGTGTGTGTGTGTGTAAATATATATATATATATATATATATATATATATATATATATATATATATATATATATATTTCAATTTTTTTTTACAAAGGGTCTTAAATATAAGTGATTAGGTGTATTATGTCATTTTTTTCTAAAAAAAAAATTCAGTCAAAATGTTCCTAGGAAAAAAATGGTTCCCATTTGAACTTTAATATATATATATATATATATATATATATATATATATATATATATATATATATATATATATATATATATATATATATGATGCGAACTCAGCCCCGGGCGTCGGGTCTTGGTGTTGGATCTGGATCGTGGATCTGGTGTGGTGCCGTCAGCTGGTTCCCGACTCGGTTCCTAGCTGCCATCAAAGAACAAAACCGTTAGAACCGCCCAAGGGTGTGAGCCCCAGGAGATGGCTCCGACGATCAAGTTAGTGTGGTGAACGATGGGAGATGATCTCTCCTGGTCAGAGAGAATCATCCTGGTGTGTAGAGGAGAGAAGTGGAGGCCCATAACTTAGGGAATTAGGGTTCCCTCATGTTCTATTTATAGTGGGCAATTTGGTCAGGCCTTGGGCCAGCCCAACTCAAGCCCAGCTAGCCGGCAGCACTGCTGGGCCGGCTGACAGGCAAAGCAGGCCAGCACTGGAAAGCAGTTCACGCCGGAAAGTCCATGCTGGAAAGTAGTAGGTCGGCCGGCGGACCTATACTATCAAGTCCCCTCAGTTCGATGTGATTGGTTTGCGACCGATCGCATTGGACTGGATACAGTTCTATTGGTCATACGCTGTCAAGTCCCCTAGTCCAATGTGGTTGGTTTACGACCAATCGCATTGGACTGGACATAGTAAATGTGCATCAATACTCAAAATGAATGACCAAACCTCGCCTATGGGAGCCGTAGTATGTTGTGGTAGATTTCAAGGTAGACTTGGATCTACACAACATAAGGACAGAGCAGTAACAATCAATAAATATCATTTTTACTGGCCAAGTATCCACGATTCCTAGATAAACAGGGTCAATTTTTAATAGTTTTTCTTGACTGATTCCATTTCAGATTACCCTGAAAGAATGTTCACGTATGATTCCACAAGAAGAAAAACATTTGTACATGTTTCTCATGATGGTAATCCACGAATGACATGTCGAAGATTGGAGAAATGTTATGCCAAAAAATAACAAATTGAATCTCAAAACTTAATAATTAATCAAGAAAAAACCATTTTTAACGTCAAAATCAAGATGAATGAAATGAAATCTTTTTCCTTTTCTTGGTGCAAAATTTACTGAAGAAACCTAGATTACAATTGGTAAAAAAGAGGCGTGACTAAGAAGTTCTGGTAAACGGCTGCTCTTAGTGAGAGGATGTTCAGCAGCAACACGATTTGTTTCAGTACCTGAAATTTTCCAATTTAACATATAAGGAGATGATATATTTAACAAAATTGATAAATACTTTCAGAAGATAAAAATTCATGAGCAATCTTAAACATTTAACCAACATTTCAAGAAATTCAGTTTGAGTATCACCACAGATGCTTACAAGATAAAGCTCAGTGAAAAATCTTTAACTCTTAAGCACCATTTGAAAATTTCAAGATGCTTAAAAGATAAAAATCAATGAATATTTCAATTATCAGTAACATGTCCATATAAAATCTTTCACTGCTATGCCCATTTCAAAATTTTCAGTTTTGTGTTTTACATATCAAAATCAGTGAATAGCTCCTTAACTTTTAGGACAAAACATTTCAAGAATTCCAATGTTAACTATCAATCAGAAAGTTTCATGTAGAATATGCAACAAATATACAACCCTAAAACAGAAAAAATCCCATCACTAACAAAAAGATTCAGACAAAACAAATCAACCAAATAAAGAATCGAAAATAAAAGAAAATTATATTTCCCGGTTACAACTAACCTTGATGATGAGCGATGAATAAGGAGAAACAAGATGTGACGGATGGATGGGGAAGCAGAAAAAAAAACGCTAGGGCCAGCTGTCCTGTGATAAAGAAGAATGTTTCCCAGGTGAGGAAGGTATCCTTTATCGAGACTAATCTTTACACCAATACATTCAATTTTAAGAGCTGCTTGGAGAGAGAGAGAGAGAGGGAGAGAGAGAGATCTAAATAATAGTGGGTGAGAGAAGAAATAAGGGAGCGACACCATCAATGTTAATCTGTATTCACAGGCGGCCATCCATAAGAGATACTCGGACCATATAGTTGAAACAAGATTTTGACGCTTTACTTTTCCTTAACAAATTAAACTTTAACTTACTGGTAGATTCACCAAACGTACTCCTCATCCTGCAATTTGTGTGTACTCTCTTTAAAAGTCGTTAAGAAACCTAGAGGAACAAAATCGATATCAAAATCCTGAGGTAACTATTTTGAACGAAAACCCTAATTTAGGGTTTCGACGTGATGGAAGGGATATCAATATTACCTCAACGTATGCGACCCACATCAATTTCGTACTCACCGATCACCGATTTCCATACCGGGTTATCAATAAGCGCGAAACTGGTAGACGGAAGAAATCGGGTGAGATATTTATCTTTGTGATGTGTGTGCAGTAACCGAAGCGGTAGACGGAGGAAATCGGTTGAGTTGCGTATCCAGAATCTCATGGCAGATGAAGGGGTTAGGATATGAAGCGGTGTGGATTTGAAAAGACCTTATACGTTTGGAACACGTAGCATACCGAAAAGGCGAAAACCCTGAATTCAACGAAAATGCAAGAAATATAAAAAAGGGTTTTTTTTATATACTAATGATATATGTATATTCATATATATTATATAAAAAAAACTTACCTTATATTATAGGAAATCTAATAAAATAATAATGTAATTTTAAATCGTCCATATTATGCATACTGTACAAGTAGTAAAACCATATATAATTCAACCATATCCCCTTCTGTTCCCTAAACCCGTAATTTTATTGCGTAAATTAAGGAGAATATAAGATTTCTTAGTTTTAATATCTCAAATCAGCTCAACATCGCCTACGATATTTTCAAACCCCCACCATCTGGATCTGCTTAAATTAAATTCCCGTTATACCACCTTTATCTAAAACCCTAAACTCACTGGATGCCCCCTCAAATCCCCTCACCACCTCTTTCGCTCTTCACACCAAATATTGCAAACAAAAAAGACATTTGATCAATGATTATACAATCTTGAATCTAGAATTTTTCTCCATGAATCCCAGTTACATTTATCACCACCACCGGCGGCCGTAGCCACCGGTCATCCCCACACGCTCTCTATTCCGCACATTGATAACCTGATCGTCACCACCACCCTCGCTAATGTTCACCACAATCGCACAATTGTTTCGCCTTCTCTACTGCCGTCAAAAATTCAAGATCTAGGGTTCAGACATGCCACTCACCAGAGCCGATATTAACTTCAAGATTTGGTAACTATTCCTCTTTTTGCTTTGGTAAATATTGATCGGTTTCCTTGGTAAATATTTATATTTTTGATTTGGTGAATGCTACGGATCCTTTAAACCTCAATATCAATTTCTATATTTGGTAATATCTTTCATATTTTGCATATCTTTTCAATATAATTTTCTTTTATATTTCATGTTTTAGTGATTTTCTTTACTGGTTTTTATTTCCTGGACAGATTTAGTTTTTTTAATTTGTCGATAAAGTTTCATCATTTTTTATCAAACCAGAGGTAATCTTCGCTACTATGCCGAAAAGGCGAAAATACCCTCTTGCAAGCATGTTGTTACGAGGCACATATGGTGTTAACGGATTGAAATATTCATTAAGTATTCTAACTTTCTTATTATGTGTGTTCATTTTCGCTGGAATAAGTTATGTTCCTCTGATGGCAACCATAATGAAGTTTGATGTTGAAGAGAATGTCTAATTTGAAGCATTAATTGTTGGATTTGGTGTCTAAGTCATGACTATAATTGGTATATATTTAATTGATAGTAGCAAAGTCCTTTTGGGTTGTCCTCATAGCTGGCAATTTGACAGAATAACCTTTAGAGAGAGATTTATTTATTATGTGATTAATAAATCAATATAAATAATTTGTTAATATATTATGAGGATAATATATTAATTAGAAATAGTATTATTTAATTAATACTTAATCTGGAATTAATTGAAATTAATTTGGTAATTAATCAGATTAATTAAAGGTGTAGGGGCTGAATTGTAATTATTCAATAGTTGATTAGTGACAGTTTTCGCAGCTTATATGGTTGACGAAAATAAGGATATATTTATCCTAGATTTTCGAAATCCATATATGGATAAATAGGGATTTTAATTAAAAATAAAATATTTATCTCGTTTGAATTCAAATAAGGTTTATCCATAAGGCTTATCTGATAATCCTTTCAAAGCTATAAATAGGGGGCACCTGGCCACCATTTTCTGCGCCAACTTCCTTGCTTTCCTCCCTCTCTCTGGTTTTCTTGTTTGTTTGCTTTGGGTGTGAACCATTTGAGACACGACGCTTGTGGTGCTTGCTTCCAAAAGATTCAACAAAAGGTTAGTAATTTATTTTATTCCTTTTAGTAATTTTCGAAATTCCCTTAGGTATTAGTTATAGGTTCAAATAGTGAAAACTTATATCCAATTAGGTTGCATGTGAACTTAATGGTTAAGTTTATTTGATTTGCATAAAACCTATCATTAAATTATGTTGTTACAATATTTAATCGCTATATAATGTGATGCATTTATAAAATCACAAAGATCAATAATCTTTTTACTCATAAAAATCAATACCAAATAGTGTAACACCCCATCTTTCTTATATCTTAATTGATATGTTATTTATAAAAACATCATTAAGTAAAAATTTCATACTTTTAAAAACTTTTCTGTCAGTCTTTAAACCATCTTTTAGAGTTTTTGGTCCCAACTAAACAATTGAGTTTTAAAATAAATATTGACAACTATGGGGGTTACAAACTCATATAAAAAAGCAGCCATAGTAAAGCTATAAGACATCTCAAAGCTAATGTCCTGTAACCATACAACATTTCTGCCGAAAATTCGGCATGACCTTTAGGCTAATTAGATAAAATCTCTGTTGACATGACTCAATCCAAAGTAGCCCAAAAAAATAATACAATACATATCAAAACCTTATAGTACACTACCTGGGTTATTCTAAACCATAAATATAATATCTCTCAAATTCATATCATAACTATACTGCATTACAAATAACTCTATCTTCTAATAATCTTTATAATTTATGTCCACATGATAGCTTCTAAGTCCTTTATTTTTATCATATGATATTAGTGATCTTGTTCCCAAGTACATAGCAGATTAAAACAAACAATACATGAGACGAAAGTCTCGTGAGATACATGAGTTTTGACCCAACAAGTTAAAACAAATATTGATAACAATTTACATCATAATTTAAAGAAATATTTACTTCTTCTTCAAAACAAAAGATCTTTACTTTCTCAAGGAAACATAAGTCATTACCTTATCATCAAATTATAAATTATTCCTTGACATCAAAACATAAAGTCCTTCATTATCAAATCATAAAATCAATACTTATCATCAAAACAAAAGTTCATTGCTATAACATTAAAATCATAAGTCGTCACTTTATTATATACTTAAAAACCAATTGCATTCATATTCATTAATTTTTTCTTACAATTCTTACGGGCATCCCCATAAACTCATCACTTTCCCGAATGGAATATATCCACTCGTAAGGGTGTACTTGCATATGTTTATCCCCTCCGTGGAATGGAACACATCCATCCACAATGGTGTGCTTAAGATAACTACTTCGCGAAGGGAGGTACCATCAGACTAATAATCATAAAACATTTATTATAAAAACATTTAACATTAAAACAAAATTTGTTGCTATGAACCCATAAAAATCTTCATGTACTCACCTCGGTAGCTAGGTATGTCTACTTACAATAATCCATTAACTCTTGACTTTACATGCTTCCAAATATCCTTCAATCTCGATTGATTTATTAATAGGTTAGAACCAATTACACAACTAAACACATAATATGTGTTAAATAATATATGAACTTTTTTTAACATCATCTAATTACATTCCAATAATTAAGTATGATAATCATTTTGGACACTTTTGTCATTTTTGTCCCAAATTTGACTAACTATGATTTTATTGGGTTTAACGTGGAATTTAGATAATTTATAAGTCTAACATACTTATAAAACACTATTAATTGCTTAGATGACAAAACATCTATCGTTTTACTCTTTTATGTCATTTTATCAAATTCCAACCATTAATGTTTCCGTAAATAGAAGTTATTGCAAGACATGTTATGTCTCATTTGCTTGACTCCATAATATTCCCAATATTTCATAAAAGTAATTTCAATTAAATTCTACGATCTATTTGTGTATTTTTTGTAAAATACCAAAATTGTCCCAAAATGGTTGGAATGCCCGATTCCATTCAAACATTTTACCATTATCTTCTTTCAAATACACATAAACATTGACTAATAATCCTAATTCAAGTATTCTTTCATTTACCAACATACAACCATTTAAACACTATCTTTTATACTTACATGGAATATAGTATAATCATTTTCCTCATTCTTTTATTAGAACTTTGAGACTTAAATGTATTGAGTTACATAGTTCTTTTCCAATTCCTCACTTCACCATTTATTTCAACATTAAAACTTGTTTGTGGTTCACAACTTCCATATTATTCAACTAATTTACTAACTTCAATATATATATATATATATATATATATATATATATATATATATATATATATATATATATATATATATATATCCAACATATATAATTAACCTTCCAAATCATATTTATAAGTACCAATAATGTGTCAAATTCCAGTATCACTTTCCAGGTACCCATTTACTTCATAAGTTGTATTGAACACAAACATCACCAATAATCTTATTTTACTTAAGCATTAAGTCTACTAATACCATTATTGTTCTTTATGACAATATTACACTAACTTTACTTCACCCTTTTCTTTAACCTCGATAACATCAAGTTATGTGATCATTAAGTCTTTTTAAATATTACATAATAAAAGTCCCAATGTATATTTCAATTTCCATAATTCACGAGAAAACTTCACAAATAATGAAAAAAAACTAATTTATGTGAAACTAATATGGATACAAAACCTACATTCAAAAAAATAAAAAATCAAGCACTCGGTGAATAAAACTTACAAACTATTTATGAAAAGAATAAAACTTACAAACTATTGATCCAATAAACACAATTTAGAAAATTCACAAAAATCAATTCGGCCACGAGTATCATTAATAACTCGGTGAATCAAAGGAAGAATATGGTCGTTTATCATATAAATAACTACAGGATAAATGAGCCTTAGGGCTATGTTACAGGTGTGATGAGAAATTCTCTCAACAACATATTGAGCTAACAGAAAAGAGAACGAGATGGATATACAAACTAGCATGAACATAGTGAAAAAGTTAAAATAAATCTAGCCAAATCTAACAAAAATCAAGAAGAACTAAAATGAAGACCAAAATTTAGATGAACAATTTTAGGAGATGTATCAATATTACATTTGATATTGTTTGAACTTAATGGTTCAAAATTCCTACAACTTGAAGATGTTTGAATGAGGGAAGAAAGATCCAAGAACAAAAATGAAGACTTATAAAAACGTAGTACAAAGTTACGGTTAGTAATCGGGTTTGCCGACAACCTGCAACAAACACAAAAAAGATCAGTAGCCGCGATAGAGATTTATGGTAAAATCAAAATCCAAACCCAAAATGGAAAAACCGCAACATATTAAAATCGAAATCCAAACCCAAAACCGAAATTTTTTAACAACACAGGAAGACAAGGGATGGAATTAGAGATTAGTTTTTTGGTTCCATTTAGAAAATGGATGTACTACTAACCTGTAAAGAAAGGGATGAAATTAGAGATTAGTTTTGGGAGAGATAGAGAGTGATCGGGGATGAAGATAAAATTTCAAAATTGAAACCGTGATTTAAGCCTACGTAATTGGAAATCAACGCGAACTTAGGAAGAATAGAACGTGACCGGGGATAAATGTGAAATGGAAAGAGGAGGAATATTATGGAAAAATGAAAAAATTACACGTGGAAATGACACTTGACATTTGATATATTTATTTATTAGATAGGGACACTGGAAGGAGTTTTAAAAATTATTTCTTGACTTATTTAAATTTGCCAAACATATTTATTAACTTGGGTTAACGATCTATAATGGCAATCAATAAAACAAAATTTACCCATTAGGTCACTGAAGTTTTAATTGTATCCAATAGGTCACTGAACTTTCAAATTTGCACCTAATAAGCCACTAAACTTTCAATTTTGCACCCAATAAGTCAATGAACTTTCAGTTTTGGTTTTAAAATGTTATTGTTTTCAATTTTAATCGGTTAAAACTACTGTGATGAGACTTCATGACTGTTGTTACCCTCCGGCGAAAAAAGTAGTAGCGACAGGAGGCGAATTAGGTATCAGATGAGGAGAGTCGTGGGAGTGTGGTCGAGGCCTGGGCCACCTCGAATGGCGTGAGCCGCATGCGGGGAGACCCGCACGTACGGTTTTAGGGGGATCTGGTCGAAAGACCGGCCGGCGCCCACCCGACTAGAGGGACTGAGAAATTAATAGAGTACAAAACTTATCTTCAAGCTTTACCTTATTCTGATCGTTCAGAGGGCGATCGCGGGGTCACTGAATGAAGTCCTCCGTTTCTTTCGGAGGTGCTGACTCTGCCTCGGTACGACTGCGGTGAGATTATGGATAAGCTTTAAACCTGCTTGAGGTAGTAGAACTACGGTCAGTTGAGGAAAATGGTCTACGCCTGGTTGGCGGAGATGGAGATGTCGTCAGAACTGGAAAACGGTGGTTAAATTTGGAGACAATAGTATTTAAAACCAAAATTGAAAGTTCAGTGACCTATTGGGTGCAATTAAAACTTTAGTGACCTAATGAGTAAATCTTGTATTATTGGTTACGGGTGTTCGTTTGGCTAGATCGGTTTGATCCGATCCAATTAAGTGAATCAAAATTGATTTCGGTTTTCAAACTTGGACCGAATTATCCAAATTAAATTCAAATCCGATCCGAACCAACCAAATTACAATTCGGTTGGATCGGTTTTATGATTCAGTTTTCAAGAGTCTGAATAATTTGAACTATATATAACTTGAATATTAGTAAACTCTATAAAAAATTTAAAAATTGTTTAGTCATGAATTGGAATTTATAATAACTACTAATTAAAGTAAATTATAATTTAATATTTACAGATAAAAAACTTTTAAGAAGTACATATTAAAGTTTTTGTAGTAGGCGAGACTTTATAATCTATTAAAAATCAATTTAGTAAAACTTAATAAATGATTTAAGATATTCATTAAAAATAATAAATATAAATAAATAATTGTTATTTGTTTTTTTGGGACTATTCGATTTTTGTTTCATAAACCAAAACCAATCAAAATCCAAAATAACAATTCGGTTTTACTGAAAACTAATCAAAAAATCCGAATATCCGAACCAAATAATCCAGTCCAAATTATCCGATTACAATTCAGCAACCTATTATTGGTTGATATTTTAGATCATAAACCCTGTAACGGTTTTTAAAAAAAGACAACCTAAGTTATTAAAGAATCCCAAACACCCCCTAAGTGACGTCACATACCATTCGAATCGACGCCATCTACATGGATCAACAACGTTTCATTCCCATATCCATGGGCGCAACCCTCAAAGGCCAGCCGGCCAGGGGAAGCCACGGCCCCGTTTTTTGACCTACTCCCCTCCGTTCTGGGTTCTCGTACACTGCTAACCTCTTATTCCTCAAAACCTTTCGACTTCTTCAGTTTTCTTTTTCTTGGAAAACAACCACTGAAATCTGTTTTCTTTTGAAACAATACAACCGATTTTGGTTTTTGAAGTTTTCCCATCTTTGGATAATTCTTTTGGCATCAATGGTGAGGAGCTTTGGGCGTGAGTCATCTCCACCGCGCTTCTCCCCCACTGAACTTCCACCGCTTGCTTATAGGCATCATCTATAGCCTTGCCAACATCCATCTATACATGCAATACAGTTTTTAATCTTCCCCAGATCACCACCGTGTTATAGCATATCCAACGTTGAGCAACAATCTTTGATTCTCTTCTTCATTCTGATACAACTAAACAGGTGTGACCAAGTGCGTTTAGAGCATTAGGGTATCTGTTTAAGGTTTCCAGTGATCAACCTTCTGCAAATGAACAAAAAGGGCAAGCGATTTTCAGGGTTTTTTTTTTTTTTTTTTCAATTTCGGCGGTTTTCTGATGAATTCAAGGGGTCTGTTTTTTTTTTTTTTTTTTTCAATTTCGTTGGTGTTCTAAATTGAAATTAGGGTTCGTAATTCGATTTTCTGTTTAAAAATCCATTTATCTCTTTGATTATTAGTTTTATCGCATCTGTTGGTGAAAATCGCAAGATAATAATGGTTCTACTTAACAATACCTGAGTTGATGATTACTGGGCACCAAAACTACGCTCTTGTTCGTAGATGAGAAGGGTTGTTGAACGTATCCACGATTTCGGGCTTCAATAATAGCAATTGGTAATGGTGAGTATATTTTCTTGGATGCTTCTATAAGTTTTATCTTTTATCCCGTTCCTCTCTTTAACCATCTTTTATATTTTTTCAGGTTTCAATGTTTATTTCCATCTGGATGTTTCAGATTTGAATTATTTCTCTAATCAATCTATCTGGGTTATTCATATTTTTCCATATTTTATTAATTGATGGTCACGAAGCAGTCTGCGTTATTAATTGATGCTTTTTGTCATATTTTGATTCATTTATCTCGCCTCTGTTTCTTATTACAGGATTCCTTCTTCTTTCCTCTGTGAATTGTTTTTGCTTAGCATCACCAATTACAGGTAACCTCAGTCTCTTTCTCTGAAATTTGGTTTTGGTTTTAGGGTTTTATCATAAGGGAAATCTTTGGCTTTTTCTATTTTCTATTTTGTTTTGTTATTGGAGATGAAACTAAACATATTTGCTTTCTTTTATTTTTTTGAAAGATTGCAATTTTCAATCTCTTACTGCTACAGAAAGGCTAGCTTTGTTTTTGCTTTTTTGTATTTAGAATTTTGTTACATTTCTTTTGTTGATACTTGATAGTTGTTTTATCAATTTAGTCTTTTGCAATTAGTATGGCAAATGTATTGGTCATCCTATATCTCTATTGTTTAGGAAAAATATGTTTTTATAGATTTATGTGTGTTTTATCGTTTCATGAATTATGCAATTAATGTAGGTTTGTTGCTTGGTCAGGTAATCTGATATCAGTCCTTACTTAAGGTTAATTTGTTTTCACCTTTTGTGATGCTTAGTCTAAACATTTTGTTTAAAATCTCAAATTTATAAAGTGTAGACTAAAAGCGGCATAATTTCATATTTTCTTTTAAAAGTTTTGTTTATTTTTGAAGTATGCTAATGTTTGCACGATATTTCTATACTGTTTTTGTAAAAAAATTGTATTTAGCCTTTATATCTTCTCATATAAAATTCGTCTTCATATAGTGAAGACATCCTACTTAGATTTCTTCTTATTATAGCATTGTACTTCCCTTATCAAGGCTAACTTTGTGAGAGAGAGAGAGAGAGAGAGAGAGAGAGAGAGAGAGAGAGAGAGAGAGAGAGAGAGAGAAAACCATAATTTAGAATAGCAAAATCAGGACATTGGGATTATTTTCTCTCTTCGTATGTTCAGATTATTATTATTATTTGAGTATTTTTATAGCATATGGGTGGGATTATTTTCTCTCTCAGTATGTTTAAATTATTATTATTTGAGTATTTGTATATAGCATATGGGTTACCGTGGGCAAATTATCTTCTAGTAAATGTTAAAACGTTTGTTGTAAATTGCATCTTACCATATGAAATTAGAGTTGTTAGTTTTTCAAATCCTCATACTTGAATTTTTATTGCAAACAGATCTCAAATAAATGATGGTGATTGATGAGTGTTGACTGTTGAGTGTGCTATATTTGGTTTAAAGGGTTTATTAAATTCCACATGTCTCAGATCATTTGCAATTATTGGTGCTTCCTAGAAAAAAAGCTAAGAGGTATATCAAACTACCATTTTTCATTTTCTTAAATTATGTTTGTTTTGTTGTTGTTGCTGCTGGTTTACTTAAATGGTAGTACTAAATTGTCGGCATATCGTATGTTTTTTTCAATACCCTTTTAAAAATGTTATTAATTTCTGCAAAATCCCATTTATTTTGACGGGTTTTGAGACGACCAAGGCTACGAATCTGAAATTGGGTCCCGGATGTGAGAACCGAACCATATAAGTTGACACGTCATTGTGAGGTCTATTCCCATTTTATATGGTCTTTCTTTCTATTTTTTCTATTTTTTTTTAAATTAGCTACATCGTAGACTTTTAGTTATACGATTCATATTTATTAAATTTGGGTCTAATCTAATTAATCATGTTCTGCATACAAGTTGTTGATAGGATCAATATTAGCTCATGAAATATGGCCTGCATGGCTACCACTTCAAGGTATTCCTTTTTTCCTTGGTCAACTATTCAGTTCAGGGGTAGTTTGGCCATTAACAAACTCATACAATCTATCATCTATTTCTTTTCAACTTTCCCTTTAAGTCCTTAAACTTTCTCCTAATAATGTAGAAATCAATTTTTAAAAATTCTCTCCATTTATTTAACAATTTTTTAACGATAAGAGAAAATGCATATTATTTAACAATTTTTTTAAATAGCCTATACAAAACAGGGTTTCAGGTAAGTCGCCTTATTAGACAATAAGCTTTACTCTTTTGACCAATATAGACAACATGCTTTACCTTTTGACCAATATAGACAATTTGCTTTACCTTTTATACTTACTTATCATTATGCATAATAGCAATGTTATGTTTTTTTTTTTTTTTTACCATAATAGGAATATTGTAACCTACGTACATATAATTTATTTACACGTAATAGCAACATACTAATGTTTTTTTACCTATAATAGGAATGTTCGTGCATTTATTTACCGATAAAAGCAAAATAATTATGTTTCTATTATTGGTAAACATATAAAGTACATTGCTATTATCCTTGAAGACATGCAAGTATGTAATTACAAACAGAGCATTGCTGATATATTCACTTCATTTACTTCTCCTATGCTTTCATGCCATTATTCACAAATCAAGTGTGTAATCTTTCTTTATTGGCTTATTCGATTAAACTTTATTTTTGTAAAATAGAATTTTATTTATTTATCAACTTAACTACATAATGAACCAGATGTTTGAATGATGCATTTCATTCCTATGAGTCGACTCATTTCTGTTTGTCTCTGTTTTTTTTCTTCAGAAATTATACACCTCCTTATTCATATGCCCACTTCCACAATTGTTGTTTTGTTGATTCTTTTTGTGTAAGTCTTGCAGGTTGTGGAACATGCCTGAATAGCTTTTGAAGCCTAATATGAAATTTGATTTGCATATGCTTATTTAATTTGGACATGAGTTAGGAGAGATAATTGCACCACTTGTTTAATCTGAGTATTATTAGAAAATTTGATTTATCTAACTTCTTTTTCTAATTGTATCCTTTCTGAGTTAAAGTAGAGAAGACGCAGGGGCTTATAAGGCATGAGGTTAGTGGTCAACTGTATTTGTTTAAATGAAATGGTAGTTATTCTTTGTAGGTTAAAGCTTTTTATGAAACCAATAATGTGAAAAGGTAGACTGAATATGAATGCATAGAATTAGAAATAGATGAATATACCTTTGTCTATTTTCTTTACATTCTTGCTAAGCTTGATTGTATGTAGTTTATTTTCTTGAACATCATTTGTCGTGGATCATGAGGGTTCAAAGGTTGTATGTAATTTATTATATTTGATTAGTTGGATTTTGTTCTCATAAGCGAAGGTAAGGAATACTAAATGCATATGAGACACGAGCATTTTTGAAATGAAATCAAAGTCCATTGCAATGTCTTGTATTCACTCCTCTAGCCCTTCTGACTTTTAAATGATTCTTTTTCTTTGTTTACAGTCATTCCACTATTGCAAGTACAGACGTAATGAAACCAACTGACCAGAAAAATAAAAGGGAACAACCGAAGCTAAATAAAGTTGAAGAGATTGTTCAATTTCATGTTCATGATTGCAGAGAGCATGTTTGATTCCAGGTGGCGTGGAGTGTGTGATGTATGGAAAGGGGTGTTATTGGCATTTAGCTCTTGTGATGATGCATACTTCTTTTCACATTTGGGAATGCATATGAGACACGAGCATCCCCTTTGTGTGGGAGAGATCATATGGCCTATAGATCCGCATATTTTCTTGTTAAGGTAATAATCTAACTTTTGAATTTTTAAAAAAATAGAGTAAGTTACACTTTCGGTCCTTGAGTATGGCGGCTGATTCAATTTTGGTCCCAAAAAGTTCTGTTGTAATTTTGGTCGTTATTTGAGGTATTGTAACGTTTTTGGTTCTTATTTTTGGGACTAAAATTGCAAAAATCAGACATACTCAGGACCAAAACTCCAAACGTAGTCGTTAACTTAGAGAAAAAACAAAAGCGTTACCAGAACCTTAATTAAGGACCAAAGTTGTAAGAGGAAACTTTTTGGGACCAAATTCGCAAAAAAATAATTACATATACTCGCGGACTAAAAGTATAATTTCCTCTATTTATAATATTTCAGTTTTGGTTATTATTCGAGGTTTTTTTAATGTTTTTGTTTTCTGTTCCAAGTAAAGCGACTATTTTTAGGACCATAATTGTAAAAACGTATATACCCAGGCACCAAAATAGTTATTTTACTTAAAAAAAAAACTAAATACATTACTAGAACCTCAAATAAGGACCAAAATTGCAAAATTCAGTAATATCCGGGGACCAAAAATGTCTTTTACTCTATTATTAGTCTTACAGTTTTAGTTCTTATTTCATTTGATGTCTAACATTTTTGGACCTGTTCTAAGTAAAACGACTGTATTATTGGTACAAAAATAGTCATTTTAGTTGGACCAGAGAGAAAAACGCTACAAGAACCTCAATTGAGGATCCATATTGGAAGAGAAGGTAAGAAATACTGTTTTCCATACAATTTAGCAAATTTTGGCTCATTAAAAATCTGATATAATTACTTAAAATTTTTTGATCATGTCTTGTGGGTAATAAAGTATGTTGTTCTTTTTTGAGGCAAGACAACAAGACATATAGCAGAATTCATCGCATTGTAATGTGCGTTAGTTTCCCTTGCCTATATTAGCTAAACAATGTATGTCGCTATATTTGCTTTGTCTCTGACATTAAAATTTTCAACATCAATAACAACAGTTTTACAAGATTTTTAGAATTTTCTAAAGAAACCTTCGTAGGCCGTGCTTATCACGCCCTTAACACGTACCTAGTGTGTTTATATATAAAAGGCTTTTTTTTTTTTTCCAAATATCGACTATTGAATTATCAATCCTGAACGGTGTCATCTATCGACACCGTCCACTACATATTCGTTCTCAATCTGGTCCTCCTCATTCGTGTGCCTGTTGAAAGAGGTTTTCAAGGTTTGTATTAGTCTTTAATATGATGAAATTCGGTTTCTAATGTTTTAATATTCACACATCTTATCATGTATGCAGGTATGTGATTTTGGGATGCCATGCTTGGAACACCATACTTTTGGAATTGTATGTTAAATATCGACTATTGAATTATATGTTTAATATGTTTATTACTTTAACCATCAACTCCAAATTCGCTTCACATTCGTTCATCTTACATCACATCAAATCCACAACCACTTACCTCCATCAATCCCCCCTGTTATCTACGAAGGAAGTGTTGGTGTTAGCTCTTCAGTTTGCTTGTCCAGATGATGGCGCCACGAATACCGATGCCACATGAAATGTATTACTTGAGCATCCAGGTTTTTTTGATGATTCTAGAGAATGAAACTTTAGCTAATGATGCTCAGGTTTTTCATTTTGGGTTTGTTTCATTTTTTTATATTGGATTTGATGTGCGGGTTCCGGTTGAGGCATGGATTCATATGGATTTGTTATCATACCGATTTCTCGATATGGGTGTCCATCATTTTTGGGTTCTTTTATTCATACCGATTTCCGGTTGAGGCATGGTTCTTTTATTCAGTGCTGTCAACATCTACAACTGTTGCTAGAAAGCATACCAAGTATGTTTCAGAATAATAAAACGGTTGATTCGGCTTTTTGGTGTCGGGATGAAGGTACAAAAAAAAATCATGGAAACTAGAAGAAATAGGGTGATTTAAGGGCTAAAACATAATATTTGCATTTTAATTTGAACATTTTGTTATTTTATATGTAGTCTTGCCTTCTGGTGGTATTGCGGCTCTTTCTGCTAGAGAAGCTGAGGGAAGAACTAATATGAGTAATATCTATGTTATCCCCATGATATCAGGTGGCCGGGTAGTCATCAAAGACTGTCAGTTTTTTGTTAATCTTTTTGAAAATTTGTTTTTATAAGTTTTCATGTTCTTTTTCAGTTATATATATGGCTATCACCCCTTTTCTATCTAATCAGATCATGCAAAACTCTACAATGATCTTCAATGGGATGTAATGAGAACACAAGGGTTTGAAGTTGTGACGTGTGTTAGATGCAGCCAGGTAAGAGCTTACTGCACAATCGTCATTAGGGCTATTTTTGTATTTTTGATGATGAGGGCATTTACATCTTTTTCCTTAATGATTTGATGTCTTTTTACGATGACAACATTTACGTCTTTTTTGTTAAGGGAAAACAAAGAAGACAATTCCAACAAATGATAAGAGAATCTTGAGCAAGCGCAAGTATAAAACCTCCCTAAAAACATTCTTCATTAAGGCTACAAAAATAATCGTTTATCAAATTTATTTAGACATTCTTATACTCATTATATTTGGTGGGAAATTTACATAGGTTGTCCCTAAAAACCGGCGGGCCCTAGAACTGCCTAGGGCGGTTTCGTCATTTGTCGGTTCCCGTTGTTCCTATACAGGGTACATGTTCTGCTGCTCACCCCAAGTTGTCCCAGTTTGTATAAATTTTTTGCTGAAATAATCTTGTCACAAAAAATTAATAGGGGCAAATTAGTAACTTTACCGAGCAAAATCGTGTAAATTCCACTAACTTGTCCTACCATTAAAATAAGACCTGCAATATAACTAAAAGACCAAATTGCCCTTCGGTCATAACTTAGCATTTCTGGAAAGACTACCCGTATACTCTGGGGCTTATCAGATGATGAGGGCATTTACATCTTTTTCCTTAATGATTTGATGCCTCTTCTCTAACCACAAGGGACTATTAATACTACTACTAGAGGAAAGGACAAAAAGGAATGTCAGCACACCAGACCAAAATCGTGTAAATTCCACTAACTTGTCCTACCATTAAAATAAGACCTGCAATATAACTAAAAGACCAAATTGCCCTTCGGTCATAACTTAGCATTTCTGGAAAGACTACCCGTATACTCTGGGGCTTATCAATACCGGCGTCCCAAACTTTCACCTTGCCCTCAAGGTGAATATAAGAAAATGCCACTCGTTTACCAACGCCACTTGTGCACTTCCATCACCAACAATTGTTGTATAATCCTTGCCATGAACAACTTCAGCCGCATGCCCAAAACAGAGCTATCAACTTTATCTAGAGTAAGTCCAACTTCATCTCTAATAACAGTCCCTCCGATCAAGATGGCAATGTCATCAAGATACTGTTTTTTCCGTTCACCAAAACCAAGAGCTTTTAAAGCCGCAATCTTTAATGCCCCTTTAAGTTTGTACACAAAAAGAGTTGCTAAAGCTTCTTGCTCAATATCTTCAGCTATTATCACAATTAGGTAGCCATTTTTTATAGCATCTCCTAACACATTGATAAGATTTCTCAAAAGACCAACCGCCTCGTCCTTGTTAATGTTGATAGGAATGTTGAAAAACTGAAAGTAAGAGAGCTGTAAGGGATCAAGATCAGTGTTACCAGAGTTCTTAATTACAACCGAACCATGTTGATCTAAAATCCTTCTCATACGAGACATCTCCATCTTCTTTGATTTAAGTAAACTTTTTCTGGAACGTTTCCATGGCTGCCCTTGACCTTCTTCATGTGAACCCAATAGAAGCATCACTACCCGCTCGTTATCCGCCCAGCAACTGCATGTTGATGATCCATCATCGATTACACAACCAGCAAGTGGAAATTTGACACGAGGTAGAAGAAGTTCATTGTTGTTTTCCATTACCAGCATATAAATAGCCACAACCTTGCAATGGAAACGGCTGTGTTTATGATTTGAGAAGTGAATCATTTCAGAGATTAAAGCTGCAGGATTATTTGCTAATGAGGAATTGATGTATCATTTGACTTGTTGATAATTGTAGAGTTGATTTTATTGAAAGAAGCAGGTGTCAATTTCAGCACATCACCTTCACCGGTGAAAAGATCGCGGTAAAAAGTAGCTTTGACACCTGGTCCAAATCCGACTGGATAACTGTGTTCACTTAAGTTACTGTACACCTTCACAATGTTGTGAACGGTTAAGATATGAATACAAACACCGTTTGTTACTCCATGAAAGATACGATGATGAAAATTCTGATGACTTGAATTATGAACACCAACAACCAGTCTTTTAACAGATAATAAATCCCCTTTTGGTAAATTCACACCCAATACCAAAGAATCTAACACGATAGTTGCCGTTCCGGAGTCGGAGGCCGACCATAGGGTGCCGAACGGCAGAGGGGAGACGATAGTGCAAACTGGGGAAGTCGAGGATTTGATTGCTTCGGAATACAAAAATGCATCCTCACTTCCTAGGATTTTAGGAACGAATTCAAGGGAAGCTGACTTTGTCGATGCCAAAATTGTGGACTTGTAGAATTGTAGTAGGGTTTGGGGAAAAAGATTGGAAGAAGAAATTGATACCGTAGACGCTAACTCGACGGATGCCCGTCTGGAGTCGGAGGCCGACCATAGGGTGCCGATCGGCAAGGGTGAGTCGGTAGTGCGAATTGAGGAAATCGAGTATTTAATTGCACGTGGATTTGATTTTGATGGGTTTTTATTCTGGTCCACCTTAAAAATAAGTCAATCATCTCATTCCAATCACATTGCCCCATTGGTTTTAATACAGCCCATTTGTCAATTTGAAGCCCAAACTTTTGATAACCTAGAAACCCCGCCGTTACTGCTATTAACGGAACCGACCTTCCACCATCGCTCTGTTTGTGTCCCAACATCATTCTCTCCTGCGTTCCTCTGTTCTTTTCACCAAATCCCGACAACAGTACCGGTGGCGACGGCAACGACGGCGGCGGCGGCTCACCCATTGGGTTCATTGCGTGCTCCGCTTCCTTTCTTCCAACTCTGAATTTAACATTCTCCAAACACTTGTGATAATGTCCCTTCGTTGGAGGACCTTCTACTCCCCAAATCGAGCTCTCAGGATTCTTTCTGTCAAACAAAGGCATCTTCTGCTTCCTAACACTCTGATTCGGGTTTGCCATGATCATAATTTCAGCTTCGTTTCTCTTCTTGAACCGTGGAGAGGGTGGAGATGGCAGCTGTGGTGGTGGTGGCGGAAGCTGTGATGTCATCGTGGGTGGTGATGATGGTGGATTGCTATTGCTATCATGCCCTTCTTTCCCATGGAAGCTCTGTTTTCTTCTCCTTTGTTTAATCGTGTACACTCCCTTGTCTTCTCATAACCTAAGGATGGTGGAGACGATGGTGGTGGTGGATCACTGCTGTCATGTGAGAAGGGGCATAAGTTTCCTCTCAAACAAAGACCTCTCTGGAAGAAGAAGATACAAGTATATCCTTGTTTGGGTACGGAAGGCGACGCCATCGGTGGTGGCGAGCAGCTACTGTCATGGGCGACTTCACCATTCTTTTCCAAGGTAGAGTGGTTTCCACCTCTTTGTAATCCAGTCTCCTCTCTTCTACTTCTGGTGAGAAGCCCTTCCTTCTCCAAGAGTTGGTCCAGCTTCTCAAGAGCTTCCTTCATCATATGTTTTAGCCCTCTACTGGACTCAAGTAGACTTTGATGTTGTTCTTGCATTTTTCCATACCCTTGCTTCATATTATCAAGCCTTCTTGTCTTCATTTCTTCCCCAGCATCAACTACTCTGATACCATTTGATAGACCCTCCATATTTTGATAATAACTAATAGATTCACAAGTTAACAAACAATCAAGAAGAACAACTCTAACCAGAAAATATGATACCAAAATGCTACTTAATCTTCAAAGATAACCCACATTCGAGAGGGGGTACTCTCCAGGTTCTAAATAGAACTTTACAAAATATTTTCTGCCTCTTCTCTAACCACAAGGGACTATTAATACTACTACTAGAGGAAAGGACAAAAAGGAATGTCAGCACACCAGACCAAAATCGTGTAAATTCCACTAACTTGTCCTACCATTAAAATAAGACCTGCAATATAACTAATGCAATATAACTAAAAGACCAAATTGCCCTTCGGTCATAACTTAGCATTTCTGGAAAGACTACCCGTATACTCTGGGGCTTATCAGATGATGAGGGCATTTACATCTTTTTCCTTAATGATTTGATGCCTCTTCTCTAACCACAAGGGACTATTAATACTACTACTAGAGGAAAGGACAAAAAGGAATGTCAGCACACCAGACCAAAATCGTGTAAATTCCACTAACTTGTCCTACCATTAAAATAAGACATGCAATATAACTAAAAGACCAAATTGCCCTTCGGTCATAACTTAGCATTTCTGGAAAGACTACCCGTATACTCTGGGGCTTATCAGATGATGAGGGCATTTACATCTTTTTCCTTAATGATTTGATGTCTTTTTGCGATGACAACATTTACGTCTTTTTTGTTAAGGGAAAACAAAGAAGACAATCCCAACAAATGATAAGAGAATCTTGAGCAAGCGCAAGTATAAAACCTCCCTAAAAACATTCTTCATTAAGGCTACAAAAATAATCGTTTATCAAATTTATTTAGACATTCTTATACTCATTATATTTGGTGGGAAATTTACATAGGTTGTCCCTAAAAACCGGCGGGCCCTAGAACCGCCTAGGGCAGTTTCGTCATTTTAGGAATCGGAACCGATAGAGTCGGTTCCCGTTGTTCCTATACAGGGTACCCTGTTCTGCTGCTCACCCCAAGTTGTCCCGGTTTAAATTTTTTGCTGAAATAATCTTGTCACAAAAAATTATATCACGAAGGTAAACCCTACATTTGGTTAATCGAACACTATTCTCCCCATTTACTACAAGATAAGAAGGCAAGAGGGTTATGCTTTAGATGTGACGAGAAGTGGCAAATAGGACACCGTTGCAAAAAGCGAGAACTCAGTATTATGCTAGCCTTAGATGATGAAGAAGAACATAAAGTTGAATTGGGAGAGGAAGGCCAGGAAAACCCTCCATTGGAGGTTTGTTTAAACTCGGTTTTAGGGATCACTAAACCCAAAACCATGAAATTAAAAGGAAGTTTATAGGTTAGGAGGTAGTAATTATGATCGACCCGAGAACAACTCACTTCATCTCTTTATAATTGGTAAAGGAGCTACAAATGCCTATGTCACAATTAGGGGATTCGGGGGTGGCGTTGGGCAATGGTACCACGGTCTAAGGAAAAGGGGAATACAAAGGGGTGCGTTTGTCTTTACAAGGCCCGAAGGTGGAAGAAGATTTTCTACCTGTCAATCTTGGGGGGTTCATGTCAATCTTGGGGGGTTCAATGGCTAGAGAAATTAGGTCCCGTAACAACGAATTGGAAGACCCAACTAATGGAATTCACGGTTAACGACATAACAGTTGTATTACGGGGGGATCCATCACCCGAGTGTCCCAAGATATCCGTGAAAAAACTTGTTCAAAAGGATTCGTTATTCTATTATTCTAGAGGTGGGTTCTTGGTCCATAACCAACCAACTGGGAGGTGAGGAAGAGGCGAGGAGTAAAACAGTGATCCCAACATTCTTAGTCAAGGTGCTCCATGCTTATCGAGATGTATTCCAGCTGCATAGGTGGGTCTTCCTTCCTCGAGAGGATGTGAACACCCGATAATTCTTGAAGAGGGAAGGAGCCCCGTAAACATTCGACCTTACTGCTATCCCTATTCATAGAAGGAAGAGATCAGTAAACTCGCAGGAGATGCCGAAAGCAGGAATAATTCATCCATCGAGCAACCAGTTTTCAAGTCTGATACTCCTCGTGAAAAAGAACGGAGCTTGGTGGTTTTGCGTGAAATATCCTTAAACTGAGTCACAGTACTCGACAAATATCCCATCCCATTTATAAATGAGCTTGAAGGGTCGCGTGCATTCTTGAAAATAGATCTCAAAGTCGGGTACCACCAAATACGGATCAGAATCGGAGATACAGCCAAAACTGCATTTCACACTCATGAAGGGCTTGAAGGGTCGCGTGTATTCTTGAAAATAGATCTAAAACATGTTAAAAATGTAGTTAGGTTGTTAAAATTGGTTTTAAATACAAGTTTGTTGTTAAAACGGGTTAAAATTATAAGTACGTTTCTAAAATAATTCTTTTTTACTTTAATTTTATCACGAAGTTTTAACTTTCTAAAAATAAAGGTAGTTTGCTAAAACGTATTCAAAATGGAAGTATGTTGCTAAAACTGGTTTTAAATACAAATTCGTTGCTAAAACAAGTTAAAAATATGCATACGTTACTAAAAGTTTTAGCCCATTTTAGCAACCTATTGTTTTTTATTTCTTTTTGCTAAAATAGGTTAAAATTGCAAAAATAATTTTTTTACTTTAAATTTGGGACCAAAATTGCTAAAAGTATGTTTATTTCTTTATTTTGGTAGGTTTGCTAAAATTGGTTTTAAATACAAGTTGGTTGCCAAACTGTGTTAGAAATGTGTGTACGTTGCTAATTTTTTACCCTAGTTTAACAACCTACTTATATTTTAAACCCATTTTAGCAACTTACTATTTATTTATTTCTTTTTGCTAAAATGGGTTAAAATTGCAAACATAATTCTTTTTTACCATAATTTTGGGACTAATATTGCAAAAACATGTTTATTTCTTTATTTTGTTAGTTTTGGCCTTTCCCCATATCAGTAAGTTTTAACTTGCTAAAAATATAAGTAGGTTGCTAAAACTGGTTTCAAATACAAGTTGGTTGCTTAAACGGGCTAAAAATGTAATAAAGTTCGTGTGACCTTAGCCGTCGGAGGCATGTAAGCTCTCCTGAGATCGCAGCAAAACATCAGAACCACCGCGAGGGAATTAGGAAGCGGTGGTTTGGTTAGTTGTAAGAGATGGCGACGAGGCGATGAGGAGGCGATGATGGGGCCGACACTGGCGACTGCGGCAGCAGGTCTCGGCGGTGATGGGGACGCACACATGTGTACACAAACAAATAGACATATATGCATACGTACACATACATTTAGCACATCTATATGCATATACAGGATATATGCATATATGCACATTTAGCACATATGCACATTTAGCACATATGCACATCTGCACATCTATTCACATTTAGCATATATGCACATCTATTTATGCATGTATACAAATACGCACACATGTGTAAATGAACAAATTGATACATATGCATATGTGCACATACGTCTAATTAATACATATGCACAAACGTTTTTCCACATATATTCACATTTGAGCAAACATATGTACATGAATACACATATGCACGTACGTTTTTGCTGATATATTCAACTACAAAGCAATATATATATATATATATATATATATATATATATATATATATATATATATATATATATATATATATATATATATATATATATATATAGATGTAGGTTCAAATGCGGATTGCAAATACTGTGCGATCATACGGCCGAATCACGTTCGTTGCAGGTTGAAGGTTAGGATCGGTATTTTACGCTAGTCTCCTTAATTAAATAAGATTAATATGAATACTAATTAATGAGATAGTTCGTAACCGCTAATGAGATTGCAATCAAATCAAAATCGATAACTGAATCAATTGTAAAAGTAAATTGATTCGAGAATCAATTATTTGTTGATAAATACTGAATTTGTGGTTGTCGTATGATCAAAGCGATTATATATTGACAGTACCAGTTGAACATTGCGTAGAGAATCAATTGAATTCCACACAGGTATGAATTTTGTTTACGATTCTTGGTGATTTCGATAATCGTGTTGTGCGTATGATAATAATTGAGATATTTTCTTTTTGCGATTGATATAATATAGCCAATTATGTATTTATTTTATATAATTGCTCTGAATTCTGATGTGAATTACGTAAACCAGTGAATTGTCTAGTTACGCCACAGGAGATGTAGAGCATTCTATGAGAATGATGTATATACATGTTAGTGTAACTGCATTCTACGAGAATGGTGATGGTTTATGCTAGTCAATGTGTATTCTATGAGAATGGTTAAGTGTTTTAGTTGTTTATTGACATTATAAGAGAATTAACTAATAATTTTTTTAAATGAATGTTGGTTTTCAGGATTATATGGCTTTTTGGATAGGTGTATGCGTTTTGATGATTGTAGGATTGGAATTTTCAAGGGACTTGTATTTTGATGATGATGGATACAACATGGAAGATTTTAGGAGTCATTATAAGAGATTTTGCAAATTTTGTAATAAGATTGCTGATCATGATAGCAGGAATTGTCCTTTTAGATCCTTCTAGTTTTATAGTTTTTGGTTAAGAATAAGATGTATTGAAAAATATGTAATAAGTATAATGATGTTTTGGATTATTAATTCGATATGGCTTTCATTTTCAGAGAGTATATGTATCTATTTATTTGTATTTTGGTTATTTAATGTTGGAAAAGTATTTTACAGATGTATATTTATTGGATGTTTATTTGTTGGGATGTTTATTTGAGAAACAGATGGAGCATGGTGAAACAAGTAGCAAGGAACCATTTGAAAAAAATGCAGGAACAGAGGAATCTGAAAATGTTTCAATACCTGCAGGGGATATTGACACAGAATTACATTCTACTAGAATGGGTAAGTAAAAATTATATAGAACAGTCAATAACGGATCAATTGTAATGGAATTTTTTGGTTATGTGTTTATTTAATGATAATGATTATATTGTAATGTAGTTTTCATTGTGTTTTAGAATTTTCAGATGAAGAAGAATCAGTTTTTAGTAATGATTTTGTATCTCCTGGTGGGACACCATACTGGATACCAAGAACAGATGATCATATCAAGCCCAAAAAAGGAATTCAATATCCTTCATTAGAAGCTGCTGTGACAATGTATAAGGAATATGCATTTCAAGGAGGTTTTGATATAAGGAAAGGTTCTCTTAAGAAGACGACTTATGATGTGGTTACATCTCGTCATTTATTATGTAATCGGGAAGGGAAACCAAACACTGGCAATGTGGATACTATGGATGTTCAAATGAAGAAAACTAAAAGAAGAAAAGATTTACATAGAACTGAATGTAAGGCCCACATTGTTTTTAAGATCATACCTGGTGGTCAAGGTTACTATGTGTATGACTTTGTTGAGATACATAACCATAGATTGATTAGTAAAGCAAATATGCATCTATCACGGGCTAGTAGAGAACTGGATTTTTCACAGAAAAGTTATGTTTATAACATGACAAAACAGAATGTTGGAGGAGGTAAGGCATATAGATTAATGACTGGCATACAAGGTGGGTGTTCAAGTCGTGGTGGTTTGGCTATTGATTACAAGAATTATATGCGCAACCTTAATTGTTTCATTGCGGGTAGTGATTCTCAAATGATTGTGAATTTGATGGAGGATAGAGTAAAATATTCTCCAAACTTTTCATTTGAATATAGGGTTGAAGACAAGCAATTGAATGCATTGTTTTGGGCTGATGAGACTGCAAAATACAACTATCGGGAGTTTGGTGATGTAGTCTCATTCGATGCAACTTTTGATACAAACAGGTTAGCTTTTATGGTGTGTTATTATGTTGGTTTTATTTTCTGATTTGATATTGTAATTTATATAATTTTTTGGGAATATTATATTGAATATTGTGGTGTTGATGTGTTATTTTATTGTTTATAGGTACCATATGGTATTCGTACCATTCACAGGGTTAGATAATCATAAAAAGTGTGTCACATTTGGTGCGGGGTTGCTTAGTAGGGAGGACACGGATTCGTATGTATGGTTACTTACATGTTTCAGAAAATCGTTTTCTAAACATCCAAGTATTTTGTTGTCTGATCAAGATCCAGCTATGAAAAAAGCAATTGAACAAGTTTTTCCTGAGTCGCATCATCGGTTATGTATGTGGCATATAACTACAAAGTTGGGTTATAAGGTGAGGTGTTTAAATATTTTTTTCATGTCATTCTCAAAGAATTTTGTAAAAGGTAATTTTGGTTTTGTGTTTCCAGGGGGTTTTTATTTTCAGCATATGTTCATCCATTCTCTGAGAATGTTTTTTGAACTTTCATGTCATTCTCAAAGATTTTTGTAAAAAGCAAATTTGGTTTTATGTTTACAGGGGGTTTTTATTCTTAGCATATGAGTTGCCATTCTCTGAGAATGGTTTTGTTAAATTTGATCTGTCTGAGTCATTCTCAGAGAATGTTTTACATGTTATATGTTTTAATTGATCCAACTACGTTTATATTTTAAATTCTTTACAGGTCCCTCTAGAAGTTTTTAATAACAAACAGTTCAAGGATCAATTTAATGCTTTGATTTGGAATTCTAAGTTACATGCTTCAGAATTTGAAGATGGATGGCAGGCCATGATTAATGACTTTAAACTATCTGACAACAAGTGGTTGAAGAAGATGTACGGTATGCGTAGGTGTTGGATACCAGCGTTCTTTAGGGATGTTCCTATGTCTGGGTTAATGAGGACAACCTCATTTTCTGAAAGCCAAAATTGGTCTTTTCAAAATTCTACACTTTCCGGGTCATATCTTCTTAATTTTATGATGACATTTGATTCTTTTATGGAGAGACAAAGGCATAACCAGAACTTGGCTGATTTTAATACTTCTTCAAAGTATCCAAGAATGGTGACATGTCTCCCATATGAAAGGCATGCTGCAAAAGTGTATACAAGGAAAGTCTTTTACCAAGTGCAGGAGGAGTTGTGTCAATCTCAGAATACTTGTTTGATTAGGAGCTTCAACTTGGATGAAGATGTTGAGAACTACGATGTCCTTGAGAAGAAGAAGAATGTGACTTTAAAGAAAGTGTTAAATGAAGATAACAACCCAACCGTTGAAGAATATCATTATGATTCTTTGTATAAGGATTCTTCATATCAGGTATGTTAACTTATATTGTATTCATATGATTTGATTTTGTAATTTTCATCTTTATCTAATTGGTTTTTTGTTGAATTATTGTCAGGTGAAGCATTTAAAGAAGGATCAAATTTTGTCATGTGAGTGTATGAAGTTTCAACAGTATGGGTTGTTATGCAGGCACATATTTTGTGTTATGAAGTTTTGGGAATATGAGGAAATTCCCAATCAGTATATATGTAGGCGATGGTGCAAAGATGTTATTCCTTCAGAATTATTGAGGCGGCGGTTCAAAACTTCACACACCGATGGCGATGTTGATCGGACAGCCATTGACATATTTTCCATGGTTGATCATTGTGTCAATGTGTTAAGTAAAGATTCTGTGAAGCTATGTGAGTACCTTGAAGAACAGAAGAAACTTAAAGCTACATTTTGTGAAAGTCTATCTAATCAAGGAGATTTGAGCAGGAAAGCGGAGTATGAGAAGATTTTAGGTGTTTCACTTCCTGATGAAGTTGAAATTGAGAATCCTTCGGATATTAGAAATAAAGGATCTGGCGCAAGAGGTAAAAGGCTGAAGAGTAAATCTGAAATTTTGGGTGAAGCATCTTCAAAACCAAAAAGATTGTGTAATTGTTGCAAGAAAATGGTTCACCATGACAAAAGAAATTGTCCTGACAAACCAAAACCATTGTAGTTATTATGTTTTTATTGCATTCTCAGAGAATTGAAATCAATTTGTTATTAGTTTTAGTGTTTCCTGTAAACCACAGTTCGTATTATTCCATTCTCATAGAATTGGTAGCAAATAATTTTGTGTTTACTGTTTTGTGTTTCAAGGTTTTTTGTATTTTTTATGTTATTCTCAGAGAATGACATATATTAAAATTGAATTATGTTTTCCTGTTAACATGTTTGCTTGATTTTACTAATTTTTACAACCCATTCTTAGAGAATACTTGTTTAACAGGAATATGTACAACAAGACAAATTTTATTTCATAACATAGTAGTACAAGACAAATTTTATTTATTTGAATGGTACACATTCACCATTCAACGTTTATAGTACATCCATTGGGTGTTCATTTCATCGAAAGTACATTCCTGGTGAAGCCTGAGTTTGTTTCGAGTGAATGAATACAGCTCATTTCCTCGGTCAAACTGTATTATATATCGATCATTATCTTGTCGGATGTACCTGCCAACCCACCATCCTTCATTGTACCATGCGTCAACAATTTCCCCTAGTTTGAATTCAGCCACCAGCTCCAGTGGGTATGGTCTGATTCTTTTTTTAGGGATGACTTCAACCAGTGGTGTCCCGTCGTCCTTCACCAGTGTCTCGTACTGCACTTCATATCTTCCATGGGACAACGAGAGAATTCTACCTACATATAGTGAACCTATTAAGCCAGCATCCTTTCCCTTTACTTCAACACGATCTCCTATGGTTAATGTCATTTTTTTTAGATTGGAGGAGGTGTGGGAAAGAAGTTTACATGTGCTTCTATTTATAGCCTAATGTTGATATAATTTAATTTTATTTGAATTTCATATTTTATAAAAAAGAAAAGAAAAAGATAGTGTTGTCATTTCAATTGTTTTGGCGTGTTTGAAGATGGGTGAAATTGGGAGTGCCTGTGATCATGTTATATATTCCCTATTCTTTGTTTGGTTATGATAAAGCTTCAACGTTTTTGTGGTTGGGGTGCATCACAGTTTTTTATGTAACTTTATTATATCATATTCTCTTAGAATTGGCGTACAACTGTTTTATGAATCATTGATAACAGATGACAGTAACAACAAGTAATCTGTGTCCTGCCATTCTCATAGAATACGAATTTGTTTTAGTTTTTGAAGATGACAGTTCTAGCAATTAATATGCTTTCATGCCATTCTATGAGAATACGGATGTTGAAATGCTTTTTGAATTACATTATGCAGATACAAAATTTGAAACATCCAATAAACTCATTTAATATAAACATGCAGAATTCAAAATCAAAACTAATTGTTCTGTAGACCCACAATTAACCAGTAAAACACATTGTCTTAACTTCCTACAATAATCCAAACTAATTTGAACCAATTGTTTTATAGACTCAAAAACCATTCTCTTAACTACCTCCTCATCCTATCCCATTTTCTTCTTTCCTTTTGCCTTTTTTGCAGCTTTGGATTCTTCATCAGCCACTTTCTTTTTTCTCGTTTCCTTTTTTTCGTCAAGCAGTTTTGCTTTTTTATACACATCCATTTTGGCATATTCGGATGCAATTGTTAAAACATCATCCCTGTACAAGTTGTAGTCAGATGTCAACATATTATACATGTATCTGTACCTTAATCTTCCTATGTAGCTTGCGTTGTTCCTTTGTTTGCCAGTCAGTTCTGTTTTCCATTTTCCTGCTACCTCTCCTCTGTAGCTTTCCATGTGTCTCATCAGATAAATACCACAATCTGGTCCTGGTTCATTCACTTGCCACTCCATTTTCATTATTGAAGGTTCATCTTCCATTAATTTTATATGTTGAGGGTGGTACACACTTGCTAACCAGTGACAGAAAATTTTTTGCTGCATTTAAATTTAATCATGTTATCAATTTTTAAACTTAAACGAGAATGAATATAATATTGAAAACATACCACTATTCTAGGTCCGGGCCCATAGATTCTCTCAATTGTTCCTTTCCTCTTGATATGATCAATAATTTTAGAGTTGCCTTCTTTTAAGTCAAAACATAGCATGTAGTATTTGTCACCATCAATGATTGGAAAAATAACCTGCAAAACCATATGTTTAAGAGATTATTTTTTTGAAATTTATCAATAGATACTAAATATATTCAGATTTGTTTTTCTTACCAATGCAACATCTATCAAATTGGCTTTCACTTCCCAATGTGGGATGTACATGTTCATCATTTCCATGAAGTCTCCCAACCGATTAAACTCAAGGTTAGTTTCATTTAAGAGCATGTCAGACTGCAAAATATATGTCATATATGAGTATTTACCCATTTAGCAACACGTATTCTCTGAGAATGACAATCAACAACTCATTCTCAGAGAATGTATAAAAGGTTCACAACTCTCAAAGAATTAAATGTTCTTATTTCGGTGTAATACGGCTTAAACTTTGGAAAATAATTTGACTACTTACCATCATATGAGTGTGAAAGAACAAACGTGCAGGTGCCTCTGCAGATTTGAATTTTTCTAGGATGTTTAGATATGCAGCCCAACAATCAATAATTGCCCAATGTATGGGCACATCAACTTGAAAATATGATGCATGCCCAAGTGTTAGTTGTTCCACATCATCCATCTCCCAAATGAAATCGCTGTATACATGAAACAGATTTGTTATTGGTTTGAAATCATGTGAATGTACATGTATATAAATGAAAGCTATGTATCTTACTCTTCATCTTTGTTTGATGATAAAATTGCTTTGTACAAGTTTAACTCTTCTGCCTTCACCTTGTCGCATGAGGTTAATCTTTCTACGTAAGGGGAGCACAAAGCAGGTGCCGGTTTTTGCATACGCTTACTTTTTCCAAGTGGTTGTGTTTCCCCTTTTTGTTTTTTAGCTCCTTTCATCACATCATCTCCTTTTTTGGAAGGCACATTAGCATTTTTATTTTCAATTTTTCCAGGGACTGTTTCTTCGGTTGTTGTTCCTGTTGCCTTTGCCATTAGATTTGCAACCTCCTCCATCACTCCTGGTTGGTTGAAGAATTGGGTGGCTGATAAGTTTTCTGAATTGTCCCACCCTTCATTCTTTTTGGTAACTGGAGTTGTGTAAGCATCTTGATCATCAAACTCCTCATCTCTCACTTTCATTTCTGGTGACACCTGGTTTAGAATGGCTGGTTCATCAACCAATACAAGTTCCTTACCCTTGCCCATCCCATCAATCTCATCATCCGTTTCTGTTGCAGACTCTGAGACATTGTCTTCATTCTTATCAGAATTTTCTTCCATCTCTTCTATTTTGAACTCTTTTCTTATCTTCCTTTTCCAATCTTTTAATTGTTGGCTGTTGGGAAACTTCAACAGTCCATGTGTTATTATCTTCTCCATACTGTGCTTCTCATTCAATATGTTAACGTACGAATTCCCAATTACTGCAAGAAATCCCTGTGTGTACAAAAATCAAACATGTTGAAATAATTAAAATTATTGAAATAGATAAAATTATATCAGATTATATAACAATGATTGTATACAATTATGTACGATTATGCTCAGAGAATAACTGTTTGTTCAGTAATATTCTATGAGAATGACTGTTTGTTCAATAATATTCTATGAGAATGACTGTGTGTTCAATAATATTCTATGAGAATGACTGTTTGTTCAGTAATATTATATGAGAATGACTGTTTGCTCAGAGAATGACTGTTTGTTTAATAATAATATCAGATTATCAGATTATTTAACATTTATGTACAACTATGCTCAGAGAATGACCTCATATATTCGACTTTTTTATTATATTCTCTGACAAATCTTTAAATTTTATATGTTTATTGTATTTTGATGTATGTACATTCTCTGAGCATACATGTACATACATATTTACTTTACCTCTTCATCCTGATATTCTTCATTTGTTTCATCTGTGCTTTCATCATTCGATTCTCTTTGAATGAGTTGACCCTTTCCCAGTTTGTTGTTTTTCAACTCATATTTCTGGATTTCTTTTAACTTGTACGTCGTCACTTGAGAAATGAATGGTGTTCTTTTTCTCAACATAACAATTCCTGATGTGTTTATGGAAAACACATATGTCATCTGCAATACAGATTAAGGAAAATGTTAATTTTATATTATAAATAATAAATATGATTTAAATGTTTATATACAGTACATTCTCAATGTATTCTTTTGTTTCATTTTTTTTTATTATAAATAAGACAGAATGTGGTATACCAAAATAACATTGATTGGTCCTGTGTAGTAGGAGTTCGGATCATCCTTTTTCCAAACTTCTTTTCTTGATCTCAAGCTTTGCATTATGTACTCGCACCAATCAATTTTTGAATAGTCGTCCAGTAACACTATTTTCTCCAGTGGTTTGATAAGGCTTGTACCCATCAACATCGACTCCACAAACGTGTTGATAAACAAACATAAGAAGTTCAAACGGAATAATTGATTATCTATGTTTGTTCCTGTAATCAAGTCAAGATATGCTGTGTTTGAGTATCGTTTTTCAGGAAATTGTGCTTTCCAGTCCGTGAACAGCTTATCTTGTGGGTCACAAGATGGTAATGTGTTCAAATCCACACCTTGTTTTGCAACTCCAAGAATGTCATATACTAGGTCTTTGGTAATTTCTAGTGCCCCATTCTCCAACACAAGTCTATTTGATGACGGGTCATAGTTGTCTAATAGGTAGTAGGTCAAAATTGGTGGTAACTCTCCTATGTCTATTTCTAATAAACTACCTAGACCCATTCTTTTGACAGCCTCCTTTTGCATTGTAGACAAAGACTTTACAGCTGTTGAAAATTTCAAGGGTGTCATTCTTGTTTTCAATTTTTTATAATTTCTTTCTAACTCTTTGTTCGAATCTTCATCTTCTTCTATCTTCTTTTTCTTCCTTCGTTTATCTTTCATGTCTTTATGTTCCTCACTTTTTCTTTTTTTGCAACCTTTGTCTTTATCTTTCAAAATCTTTTTCCTCTTATCCTTTGATTTCTTGTCTTTTGTTTCCTTCTTCCTTTTGGGCTTTGAACTAGAAATGTCAATAACTTTTGGTTGTTTTTGAATTTTGACACTTTTATTCTCTGTTGATGATGCTTGTTTTCCTGCAATTAAGGTAACAGAATTTAGGTTACAATGTCAAACAATATGTGTTATACATGCTCGGAGAATTATTGTCACACATTAAGTTTAATATTCTCAGATAATAGAACTGTGAATCATTATGTGGTAGTTTATGAGAATTATGTGTAGTTTATTCTCTGAGCATGCAAGACACAACCACTGTAACATATGTAATGTCAATCACATTCTCTGAGCATGCAAGACACAACCACTGTAACATATGTAATGTCAATCACATTCTCTGAGCATGCAAGACATTAAGTTTAATATTCTCAGATAATAGAACTGTGAATCATTATGTGGTAGTTTATGAGAATTATGTGTAGTTTATTCTCTGAGCATGCAAGACACAACCACTGTAACATATGTAATGTCAATCACATTCTCTGAGAATACGAGTATATTCATAAGAAAAAGTTATTATATTCTCTGAGCATGCAAGACACAACCACTGTAACATATGTAATGTCAATCACATTCTCTGAGAATCTAATTTAAATCTATGAGAATTATGTGTAGTTTATGTGTATAAAATATGGATATTCACATTCTCAGTGAATATCCATATTTTCAAACACAAACAATGTCACATACTCAGAGAATATAATATCTTTTTTAGAACTACTACATACAAGGTAACATTCTATTAGATTACAGGTTTTTTAAAATTAGTACATACAATGTCTTGCATGCTCAGAGAATATAATAACTTTTTCTTATGAATATACTCGTATTCTATGAGAATCATGGGTTTTCAAATTGGTACATTAGCATACGATTGATTCTCAGATACTGTTCATCTCAGACAATACATTTTTTTCCATGAGAATACACAAATTAATTGCATTACTCATTATAAAATACTTACCGTATTATACTCTGTGAATGACAAATTCTATGAGAATGTCAAATTCTATGAGAATGGTAAATTCATTACAATCCCCTGTTAAATAATCACCGTCTATTCTATGAGAATGACACATTCCTTTTCAATTTCATTAGAATAAACTTACGACATTACTCATAATCATAAACCCTAGTTTTCATTTTTCTCAGAGAATGAGGTTAATTATAAGTAGAACTTTGTTAGTGAAACAATTAGTAATAGAAAACATTACCTGGAAATGGTTCAACAAAGTCATCATCGAAATCCTCATCTGTAATTGGGTTTTCGACAGTGTTTTTGAACTTGAATTGTGTATTCTCCTTTAATCGGTAGCTACTTCTTCTTTTTGACATATTTGCGTTCGAAATACTCGTCTCTTTGAAGGAATTCGTATGCGACTGCACCCTAATTTCGTCTCTTTGAAGGATTTCTTATGCGAGTTTACCCTAATTTGAGAGAATATGGTGGTTTACGCAATGATCGGCGATTTTGGGGTTTGAGGAGTGTGATTCTCTGTGAAAGTTGCGATTTGATATGATCGTGTCCCGTGATACCTGCCATATTACCTTTTTGAATGTGTTTTTCCTTTTGACGCTTTTGCCCTTCAACGATATCTTTTATAACACCCGCGTTCAATTTTTTGATTTATTTACAAAACTGCCATTTTGATCTCAGCCATTCATTTATTGAATCTAAAGGACTATATTATGTCTTACATTTGTACAGTAATTGCTATTTTCATTTAATACTAACTCTATATATATATATATATATATATATATATATATATATATATATATATATATATATATATATATATATATATATATGTTCAAATACATTTTTTAAGTATTGTGTGATTGTAGGACTAATTCTGGACCAATCATTTAATAGGGGCAAATTAGTAACTTTACCAAGCAATCGTAACTTACGAACCCTAAAGATACAATTCTTAAAACTTTCTCTCTCTACCCCAATTCTCTCTCTCGTTTTTCTAATTTTTTGGAAGCGATTCTTCCGCCGTTCACCATTCCTTCAGTTCGCCGGCTTTCTTCTCTAGCGAGGAGCCCCTCATCTGTCCCTCTTATGGAACCACGCCGACTCCACCTCCTGTGGAAGATGTATCCCCGTCAAGTCTTGATCGAGCGAGAAGAGAAAAGGCAGGCAAGTCCTGTTTCGTAAAGTTGAACCCTCGCATGACTGTTAAGAAGCAGTCATGTTTGATTAACCTTGAAGATTGGGTCGGAAATCGAGAATCCAATTTGCTGAAATCGAGAATCCAATTTGCATCCATCTGAACTCGATTTTGATGTTGAAGAGATGATGTATACCGGTTCATGTAATACCAGTTCCGATTTCATCTTTTTCTGCTAACAATTTCATTCTTTTTTTATATTTACCCAGTGAAGCCATCGTCTTCATCAAATTTCCGTCACTGGCGAAGGCAACCTTGGTCAATCGATTTCAATCTGTACTATCCCCTTCGTAATCGTCTAGCTTTCTCCCTTCGTTATCCATTCAAATCTCAAACACAATTTCAAAAATTGACCAACGAATTGAAGATCAAATGGAGTTTGCGTCAATTTTGGTTCACGTTTCTCAAGGACACCATTAGTGTTCTTCCCCAATTTCCAGAAATTCATCGTCTATTTGCATCAGCAACAACCAAATATCGCTTGAAACCGAATTTTGAATCCATAATATCCAATGATTTAACACCAGGTAAGGAATTTGGTATATGGAATTTGTGTTCATGTCTTTTGGTTTTACTGGCCAGTTCATCGAGTGTAAGATCTTGACACCAGATCAAACATCCAAGTAACAACGAATTGATTCTCTGAGAATGGGGTATTCTTAGAGATTGGGGCTTTTCATATAGCAGTTCCCAGTCCTTTGTAAACATATATAATTACTGTATTCTTTGAGAATGAATGTATAATCACAACAAACTCATAGTTATTTTGTAAAAAAAATGTACTAAATATACTACATTCTCGAAGAATATGCAAAAAAGGGTATAATATTAACTACTTATGTCAAGAATAAATGTGTCAAAAGGCCAAACTAAAAATACGTAAACTGTACATTCTTTTCTACTTAGAATTCTTGGAGAATAACAAAAAAGTAACAGCATATACATAGTATTCTCAGAGAATAGGAAAAAATAACAACTGTACGTTCTTTTGAGAACGGTAGTCTGTAGGTATGTAACTAAGCATTCTCTGAGAATGAGAGTGTATTCTTTTGAGAACGGTAGTTTGTGGGTACGTAACTGACATCCTTAAAACACGCAACTTCCGAACATCCTTAAAATACGCCACTTAATTAAAACTAAAAAGTCTGATTTACCCTTCTTGCTGTTTTAAAATATAAACTAATTAATTTTTTTCATTTTAATTACCATCATGCCATTGTTGATCATAACCCTCCATTTTTTTGATCTAATGGTCCAAAATTGGTCCTACATTCACACAATACTTACCAAATGTATTTAATACTAACTCTCTCTCTCTCTCTCTCTCTATATATATATATATATATATATATATATATATATATATATATATATATATATATATATATATATATACCTTATTTTTAGTTTAATTGTGGTGTGAACGATACTGTTTACGACGCATTTGATTGTGAAATTGATACTTAACTAGTGTTTGGACCGTCCGCGCGATGCTGCGGAAGCCCGATATATTGAAAAACGCAGCTCGACAAAAAACAAATTATATAAGGGACAAAAAATGTAACTTTCAAATATACTAAGGGACCGGAATCGTAACTTACGAAATACCAATAATATAACTTTATATTAAATAAGGTGAAAACAATTAATTCGAAATTAGTTGAGGGGAAAAACGTAAATATAAACGTTTGCTATAAGAAGATTCAAAATTGCTATTTTCAAATAAAAGCTTATTTGGATCTTGTATCAAATGTTTTAACAATTATATTATGATTTTAATTTAATAGTTATGGTTCTGTAAAAAGCAAAACCAAATGAACAGTAAAAAGCTCTCACAAACCAAAGTTGGTATATATATATAGATAAAAGTTCAATAGAGAACCAAAATAAAACAAGGAACCAAGGAACAAATCGTGAGCGTCGGAATTCAAATGATCGAGGGCCGGAGATAAGGTTGTAAATTTGTTAATTGAACGCACATGTAGCGGATAATTCAAAAAAAACCCAATTCGTTTTTTATTTATTTTTTATTTTTAGAGCTTTTTTTTTATCGAAATAAAAAAATCGAATATATCAAAATTCATAATTTTTTATTCTCTTTCAATAGACATCCATATCAATATAGTAAAAACGAAAAAAAATATTCAAAAATGTTGTTCAGATTCACAACACTTAATCAATGTGAATCTGAACTATAACAAGTGTTATAGAAGATTATTCACTTGTGAATGATTATTGAAATTATTTTTTTCAACAATCATTGATCATTCAATAACAACTTATGTGAATTTAAATACACTTTTAGATTTAGACGTGAATCTCACTAAAATTTCATATCGAATTTAAGTAAATTCGTTTATATTCTTTACAATTTCAACATTTTGATAATATACAATTGAATTAAGTAAGATTCACAAATTAATTTACTTAAACGTACGCGAATGAACAAAAAATTGCTGAAAAAATAGGATACAATTATCATTTATATGTGAATTAATATATCTAAAACTAGATGCACACTATTTTTGACCTTTTAATCATACATAAATGAATTAATTTAGATTCACAAATTAATTTGCTTAAAATTCATATGTGGATGATAAAAAAAGGTTGAAAAAGCCAGGTACAATTACCATTTATATGTGAATTAACATCTATAAAACAAAAAACAGTTAAAATTCACAATGTAAATATAAACTGTAGTAAATTTGTATGGAAGATAATTCACATGTAAATAGTCATTAAATTCAATTGTTTTCAATAATTGTAAATAATTCAATAACAACTCATGTAAATTTAAAAAACATTCTTAGATTTAGATGTGAATTCAAGAAAAAATCACTTATATTTTTACTATTTCAACGATTTGATGTCATATACAATTGAATTAACTGAAATTCAAAATGATTTCCTAAAAATTCACATGTGATTGGTCAAAAATTATTGAATAAATCGAATAGAATTGTCATTTATATGTGAAGGAATGTTTATTTAAAACAATACAGTTCAGTTCAGATTCGCGTGGTGAATCTGGACGAACTTGAAGTATAAAAAAACAAAAAAAAATTGTATATGAATATGGATGTCTATTTAAAGATGATGAAAAATTATGAATTTTGGTATTTTTAGTTTTTTTTTTCGAAAAAAGAATAATCTTAAAATTTAAAAAAAACATAAAAAACGAAGTGGGTTTTTTGCTATAATCCTCTACATTGGCGTCTAACGAGTAAATGTACATCTTTTTTTATGGCCGTAGATCCTTTGCATTCCGACCACACGATTGGTTCCTTGGTTCCTTGTTTTAAATTGGTTCTCTATTGAACCCAACCCTATATATATATATATATATATATATATATATATATATATATATATATATATATATATATATATATATATATATATATATATATATATATATATATATATATATAATGTGGTTCCAAAAAGTATTTGAAGTTTGCAATTTCTCGATTTCATTATCCTTTGACATGAGAGTGCACAATATTTTATTTGATATGAGAGTACCCCTTCCGTGCGCAATATAGTTTTTTTACCCCTACCTAAATTGCTGAACATTGGAATGCCGTTTTTTAATCAGGTTTTTTTGCTTGAAATCGCCGGAGAAGGAGGAGACGGCGAAGTGGGAGATTGAAGACGGCGGCGAAGGAGGCGACGACAAGATTAAAGACAACGACAAATGAGGCGAGGACGACGAAGGGAAACGTGAGCGAGATTGAAGACAGCGACGAAGGAGGCGGATTCTTTGTGGTGGTGGAGAAGCTTTGTGAGAGAGAACGAGTCGGTCAAGATGGAAACGATATTCACGATCCGATACACATGAGAGAGAGAATTTGTATTTAATTTTGATTTTGCTGATTTTTGGGGATTTACTTTAATGAATCTTTTTAATCTCTATAATACGCTTATCAGTTTTCATCCATACCAAATATACCCTTAAATGTGTTAGTAATTACAATAAAGTCATCTTTGATCTCTGCCATTATTATTATTATTTTTTGATCTAAGGGTCAATATAGGGTTCTCAAGATCTCAGAGTTTTTTGAGATCTCAAAAGAACCTATATAAAGCCATAGTCTTTGAAATCAAGCAAAAGAATTAATCACGAATAAATGAGGAATTTCTAAGGAATTAAGATGGAATTTTGTTATTTCCAAATCAATAACAAAGACACCTGTTCCAAATACGTATCTCGTATATATATATATATATATATATATATATATATATATATATATATATATATATATATATATATATATATATATATATATATATATATATATATATATATATACACACGTATTGGCAAAAGATTTCTTTTATAAATAAAGTATTCTCAAATTCTTTCCATACGGGTGAAAGTCTAGGAACTTTCTAGCATTACATAGTCTTCAGCATGTGTTTCGTGCTTTAGTATTTTAATATTTTGAGTATACTACAAAATCTACTTATATTTTAGAGTAAATTACAATTTTGGTCCCTGTGGTTGTCCTGAAATTGCACATTTGGTCATCCTTTTGGTTTTTCACGCTCATGGTCGCTGAACTACAATTTTGCTTACACTATTGGTCCATTGGCCAGGTAAAAAGACCAATATACCATTTTTAATTTCTTTTTATTTTTTCTTTTGAAATATTATTATTTTAGTAATTAAAAAAAAGAAAAAAGAAATAAAATCTCTCATTCTCTCTCTCTCTCTCTCTCTCTCTCATTCATAACACGATTGTGGAGCTTGGATCTGGGAAATCAACAGTAAGTTCGATTTTGATGATTGTAAGTCCCATTACTTCTGTTTCACATGTAAAGGGATTAATTGGGTTTCTATATACGATTGATTTCAATCTTCATTCTGTACATAGATTTATATACGTATTCTCGATCTGATAAAGCTCAAGTGGGAAGGGGGAAGTTCATGTTCAGATCATGACTTCCAATCGCCCACTTCCGGGCCCCTCTCTTCGAACTCCGGGATCTATTGGACCTGATCGTTCACCATCGATATCCAGTAAGAACTCAGATGGCACACAAATTGCAAATCTGCATCCACAACAATGGCCAGACGCCTTGCAAAACTCGTCTTCTCAGCAAAGCATTAAGTCGAACAGCTGGAGGGCAACCTCTGTGAATCTCGGATCAAAGGGTGTGCGACATGGATCTCGAAGTGGTGCTGAATCCGAAGGGTTTAGCATGTCCAGGAGAGAGATTAACGACGACGATGCGAGGTTGGTTTACGTAAGCGACCCCTTGATGACAAACGAGACGTTTGAGTTTTCCGGCAACTCCATCAGAACCGGAAAATACTCCGCCTTCACATTTTTACCTAGAAATCTCTTCGAACAATTCCGCTGAGTTTGTCATCAGAAAGAACTATGCCTTCAAATTCCATTTTGGCGAGCCAATCGGGTTTTCTCATTGAAGACGATAGAAGAACTGGATCGGGAGAAGAACCGCCTCATATGTGTATGTGTATGTGTATGTGCGTACCAATCGGAAAAAAAAAAAGAGAAAGAGCGAGCAATTGGAGAACGATAGGGCCAAATTCGACTTGGTCCAAGTGATTCCCGATTCCAGCCAACAAAAATCGAAAGAGAGACGCCACAACCACCAGAACTGTAGCCATGGAAGTAGATCCTCACAAGATGAAGAAACTTAGACAGTGGTGAAGAAACCCAGACGGTGGGGAGAGAGAGAGAGAGAGAGAGAGAGAGAGAGAGAGAGAGAGAGAGAGAGAGAGAGAGAGAGAGAGAGAGAGGGGGGGGGGGGTGGGGGTTTGGGGTATTTTTTTCTTTTTTTTTTTAATTTCCAAAATAATAATATATCAAAAGAAAAAAAGAAAAAGAAATTAAAAATGGTATATTGGTCTTTTTACTTGGCCAATGGACCAATAGTGTAAGCAAAAGTATAATTTAGGGACCATGAGCGTGAAAAACCAAAAGGATGACCAAATATGCAGTTTCGGGACAACCACAGGGACCAAAATTGTAACTTTCTCTATATTTTATATTAACCCAATGTGAATGAAAAGTATGTATACGTGGTGAGAAATTTGGGTGCCAGTGCCACGCGGTCGTCCTCATCTTCTGCATCACCCGTATCGCATTCATGGCATCCTTTAAATATTCACTGGCCTAACTGGGTAGTTTTCTATTTTGACGTTTCTCCCAAGTCATTAAAAATTATTATAATTTAAAAAGTTAGTTTTGAAAATGTAATAGCTTTAGATTCATTTATTAAAACCTAATATTTAAATAAACAAATTCTTAAAACTTAAATAGCACTCCTAACTTTTCTAAATTTTTTAAATTTAGTTTTTATGACACTACCACCAGTCCACTCAAACCACTTCCACCGATATTAAATCTAAAACTTAAAATTCCAAATGTGTTCTGTTATATAATTTGTTAGGTGTTAATAAATAAGTTTAAAACTATGATATTTAACATCGTATAGTATGAGTGTTTTTGGCAAAACAGCTAGTAGCAGTTAGCCGGAAGCTGTAACTTTAGCTTTTATTAATATAGAAGTGTTCGACAAAAGTAGTTGTTAGGTTTTAGAAATATAAAATAATATAAAAATCAAAATCTAAACGCTACCAAAAACTATTTGAAATAACTTTAGATTTAAATCGTTTTGTTAAAAGTAAGAGCTAAACGCTTTTGCTGCCGAACAAAGCTTTTTCTTTTTTCAAACTTTTTTAAAAAGTTAAAAGCTTCCAAGAAATGCATGTCGAACACACCTATATCGAACTTAATGTTATTGATTAATCAAATAACTTTTGAATCAAATTAAAATCATGATGAAAAAAGTATTAACTTTTCTTAACTTAATGTTTATAAAAGAAATATATGTTTTATTTTCTATCAACCTGAGTCAAACATTTATACACAAGTAATAAGCAAATAAACAATGTCTTCTGTATCCGAATTACAAACACCGAAAATCACCATAGGAATTCGAGATTTTAGTATCCAAACTAAGACGAGTAGGCAACCTTTTTAGACGACAAATCTCACGATTGCTGCATGTTAGCGAACACAATTCCTCTTAGAATCGGCCTACTCCAAGCCCAATTTCAAGACTCTCCATTCCATCACTCGTTAATATTACAATCTTGGTCTAACTCTAAAAGAAACAACCGAGGAAAACGCACCACCAAACGACAATTAGTCAATTACCAATCCAATAATCTTTCCAGAAAGAGGTACATGCACCATCTTCAATCCTTCTTTGCAGGACTTTTCGCTGAATTATAACAACTTCGTGTAACCTATTTATGGTGCCGATAATCGAGGCACATACTCCTTTAGACGAGAACGAAATATCACCCTAACTATACCTCTTTCACGACCATGAAAGGTCTTTATCACCTTGCACCATAAAGCTTCATGATTATTAAAATTGTCATTTCCATTTAAGCAGTAAGGCCTTGTTAAATGCTTCTAAAGAGTCGACATCCAAGCCACCTTTCTCCTTATTCGCCACAATACACTCCCATTTAACCTAGTGAAATTTGTGATTCCCATCTTCATGACCCCTGAAATGAAACCTGCCCTTAAACTATCTGGATATTTAATAACAATGCCCAAGCTACGAAATAAGGACATTTTCTATCTACGTGGGTCACACGTTTTTAAAATCTTACGGTTACTTTTTCCAACATGTATACACATATAAAAGCTACAACTTCATCTTTAAACTTCCGACTACAACTTCATCTTTAAAAGCTACAACTTTAAACTACACATATAAAAACTACAACTTCATCTTTAAACTTCCGGCTACATAAATGCCTGATTACAAACTTTTTCCAACAAACTTTTCGTTTACAACTATGCAAACATACTCGCTCAAATTCTAAAGGTCGTTAATGAAATTTCTATGACTTTCTATGATGTCTGTGTAGTGAGCTTTCAACAACATTATCTCATATCAGTTGATCTTAGGTAATGAGTTGCATAAATGCCCTTATGCCACCCTTTTCGAGTCTACCGACTCGAACATCATATGTCACTGATTGAAATTCCTTTCTTGAATCTCAATCCTATAATATTTCTAAATCAAAACAATTTTTTCATTTTTTATAATTCCTGAATTAAACTCAACTTGTTTTAACCGAGACTAGCATAACACAACTACATAGTATTTTTTGAAAAATACCAATTTGGTAAAAAAAAATTCAAATATGTTCGTTTCTAAGATACAATTTCTCAAAAAAAATTGAAAATCATAAAAAATTTGAAAATTTTAAAATTTCTGCAAAAACTCTATCTTTTTAACCGTTCACACCACACACTTAAACCATACAACGTCCATATTGAATAAAGAAAGTTAGCCTCATCATATAATTTATAACTCTAGGTTGTTAACTTATTTGTTTTATTTTTTTATAAGAACTACATCTTAATATCATTTATGATTGTTTTTGTCACATTCCATATATATATCTAGTTATATAATTAAATAAAATATTTTTTTATTATGTAAGTGTTTTTAAGTATCAAATACATAACACATGAGTTAGTAACCCAATAGGTTATATATAATACACAAGACATATATACAAAATAAGAAAAACTAAGTAGCCGAATATACAATATTCGAAAATCAGAATCATATATTTTTTTAATAATCCTTAATTAGACACATATTCACACCTAAAATATGTTATCCACTACAATGTTTATCTTCCGTATTTTATATCTTAATATAAAATACAAAAATTGAGATGTTACATTTCTGGAAGATGATGATGAAGATGAACAATAAAGTTATTTTATTTTTTATTTTTTATTTTGGATTTCCGTTGACTTGATAGCTGTTTATTTTAGGTTGGTAGTTAGTTACTGTTTGGTTTGAATTTTGGTGGTGGCGACGATGATAATTATACGTGGATCGTGATGGTGCTTCGTGCGTGACCGTCATGGTTAGTTGTGGGTGGTGTAAAATTATTTTAGACCATAATGGAAGACTATAAAGTTTCATTAACTGCATTTATAAAGAAGATGACGCTTCATTAAATATATCATTTAGTTTGTGTGATAAACAATTTTATATGCTAGTGAAGTTATTATGAAGATTAAATTTATGTACATAAAATTACTTGTGTATTTAAGTGTTAGATTTAAAGATAAATATATTGCTTTAGACAAAAATTGGTTAACAAAATATATTATGTATAGTTTATCATTTTATAAATACTAATGATGTCATTTTTCTAAATAAAGAAATATAACTAATATTATAAAATAGCAATCAATAATATAAAAATTTTTTCTCCCGTCATTTTGTTTTTTGGCCACGGTAAATCAACACCCCAAAGCGGCTTGTTTTTGGACGATACCGGATGGATGAAACGGTGTTTTCGTCGATACGTAGATGTCACATCAGCCATATACCGAAACTCTTCCTGCTGCCCAAAAAGTTAGCGAATAAAATTATCAATCATGTTCTAGATCTTTTTACACAATGATTACTAAGGCTGTGTTTGATAGCCTCTTAATCTGAATGATTAAGAGGCTCTGAATGAATAAGAGCGTTTGATTCGTAAATTTATCACATCTGAATGAGTAAGAGCCTCTTAATGGCCTCTTAACCATTAAGGGTTAGAGACAAGTCTGAATGAATAAGAGCCTATAAATAGGTTCAGACCTCTTAATGATTCAGATCTGAATGGTTCAGATGCTACCAAACACAGCCTAAGATAAACAACTTATCGAATTTGATATAGAAAGGCGTATCATGGACTCATTGGTAAATTAATAAGGAACTATTACGAATTAGATAATACATCTAACACTCAATTTTTAATTACAAAAAATTATGATTGCATGATAAAAGCGCCACCTACACCATTGTGAGAGGTTGGCCAAAAATTTAATGTCACATAGTGTATATTTATGTTAGGGTGTGAAACTGACTTTACAGTTATAATTATTTATTTTAAGACATACATTATTGTATTCAAACTACTATTAATTATCGTAGATATTAGCTGTTTTTTTTATAACTTTTCTTTAGGTTCGGTTGAAACTAGTGATTCAAATATTTATTTGATGTATAATTCAAGCAATGGATGTGAACTTTCAGTATGACTATATAGTTTGAGTATATTTTCTTATACATTTTTTTAGAATAGTGTCTCTTTAATTATTTGAAAATTTTAGAATAGTGTCTCTTTATATGGATAAATTTATTAATTTATTAAAACAATAAAAAATTCTATACATTCTGAAAGTACTCAATCGTATGTGCCTCTACATTTTTCTTAGACAAGTTTATGAAAAAGAAAATAGTTATTAATTTCTTTAACATATTTGAACACTCGAAATTATGTGTTTTCTTTTAAAAGTACATGGTTGTATATACGTTAGACATTCCACGGATAAGTAGACGAAAAATTTAATCTAGTCTCTTAATAACACTCGAAACCATAGTCATCATGTAAAGGGCCAATTTTTTACTTTTTAGGTCAAGGTATCATCTTATATATCTACTGTAAGTAAATAAATTGTCGCGCCCAATTTTATTAGTTGTCATGACATCATGCACAGTGACATCATAAGTTAATAGGATTATAGGAACTCATAAATTTGAACAAGTACCTTATAAATGCATCCGAATTCTTTACATCAAATGACAAACAACATCGGTCTCAACTTGTCATGAGATCATACACACTGACATCATATCGTAAGTTAATAGGAACTCGTAAATTTGAACAAGTACCTTAAATACATCCGAAACATGTAGTTACATCAAATAACAACATCGGAATCAACTTAAGTGGCAAATACATAAATGAAAACTTGAGGGAGCAATAGTGCAATACACTGTATATTCTTTTTCTTTTTTTTTATTGGCAAATTTTATAAAAGACACTAACTTTTCAAAAAAATTCGATTTTGACACTGTGTTATTTTTTTTTCAATTAAGTCACTAAGTTTTCAATTTTTTTCAATTAAGTCACTATGTTTTCAATTTGGTTTCAATTTTGACCTTTTGACCGGTCAACCCGGTAGTCAGCTGACGTGGCATGATGACGTGTCAGTATTTGATGATACGACGCTGACGTGGCACCCGAGTGTCAAAATTGAAACAAAATTGAAACATAGTGACTTAATTGAAAAAAATTGAAAACTTAGTGTTTTAATTGAAAAAAATAACAGTGTCAAAATCAATTTTTTTTGAAAAGTTAGTGTATTTTTTGGAATTTTTCCTACATTTTTTAAAATGATAAATTCATATTTTTAAATTTTTAGAACGTATAAATATATTTTTTTACAAGTATAAAGACGTATTTTTATACTTTTAGAAGCATACATACATTTTTCATAAATATATATACATATTTATACTTCTAAAGACGTAAAAACGTATTTATACTTCTAAAGACGTAAAAATGTATTTATACTTCTAAAAATATAATACATATTTTTATGTTTTTAGAAATATAAATATATTTTTATGTTGGTTTAAGTTCATTCGGTTAGAAGTATAATACATTTTAAGAAGTATAAATACATTTTTTACGTCTTTAGAAGTATAAATACATATTATTATATTTTTAGAAGTGACTTAATTAAAAAAAATTGAAAACTTAGTGACTTAATTAAAAAAAATTGAAAACTTAGTGACTTAATTGAAAAAAAATAACACAGTGTCAAAATCGAAATTTTTTGAAAAGTTAGTGTCTTTTATGAAATTTGCCCTTTTTTTTTTTTTTTTTTCATAGTCTTTGTCATAATGATTGATGAGATATATGTCAATCTAGATTAGCTTTTGCCGATGAGTTGCATGATTTTAGTATACATAATAACAATATCTGTGAAACATGTAGCATACTTGAAGTAGTATATAATAAATAATCACGTCATCAGAACTCGGCTTGTTAACATAGTACTGTATATCATCATGAATCATCATGCATGGTGAAAACGTCATAGAACATCCGATAAGTACCACAATATACCTCATGGCGCATGTATTGGCCATACATTATTACTATGGCTTCTTGCCAACAAAACCAACATCTAGATACATGATTTTGCAAGTATCGTGAAATACATCTATAGCGTATGTTCAAGTTGCAAATATTTAAAACAAGTAAAGCATATGCTCTCCAATTAGCATGACAGAATCTTGTAAAACATGCTTATATGTAGGTAAATATGTGCACATGATAGCCAGCTTAGCTGGTTTGATGCGTGGGGTTTTATACCCATGTGGGGAAGAGGTTGGGACTTCAACTCCCGTAAGCCTCGTTCATTTGCTCCATGTGGTGGAATTTTTTCCTGAAAATCCCCTTGGGGGCTGGGTTTGCCCGTTATTCGGAGCTCGAACTCAAGGTCACCTGCGAAATATTCGGGTGAGGCTTCTACTAATTCGTTTGCTGTTTCCAAAAAAATATAGGTAAACATGTATAGTTTTGAAAGTACACATAAAACCCACATGATGTTCAAGTCTTCCTAAATGTATCTAAAACTGTAGGATTTGTTAAAACCACCATAGTGGTGGAAGATCTTTCAATAGCAGTTTATAGAATAATGTTACATAAGAATATGAAAGGAGATAAGTACATACAAAAAGATTCCTAATCTATAGCATAATAATATCACTAGAATATTTTTTGAGACATGTCCTTGAGACCCCCCCCTCCCAAAAAAAAAAAATCAAACGAATGAATGACGGACCAACTCGAAGTTTGACACCAAAATGCTCAAAGAGTGGTCATAGAAGACCTTTGGTGTAGATGTTTTCAGTTGAAAGCTTGGTTGGCACAAAACGATTGTATAATTTACCAGAGGAGACTAGCTCAAACACAAAATGATAATCAATGTCAATATGCTTGGCTCGTTTGTGACACTACTAGAAAAAATGTGTCGTAAATAGCCATAGATGACAGACAAATGTCTGTCATTGAAAGTCCTGCCATAAATCAAAGATGGCATGCATTTGTCTGTCATAAATTTACGACAGACATTTATGACATACATTTATGACGGACAATGCCTGTCGTAAATTTAAAAATATGACAAACATTTATAAATCTCATATAACAGACATTTGTCTGTCATGATTTTACTTTTTTTAATATATATATATATATATATATATATATATATATATATATATATATATATATATATATATATATATATATATATATATATATATATATATATATATATATAAGGATCAAATAAGAAGTAAAATTAAGGTACGAAGGAAAGAATTTTTTTATTTACTTTGTTTTTTGACGAATCACTAAAATAAATCACTAGATGAATTAAAAATAACATGATTCATTGAAAAAAAATTCCTAAAAAAACATATTGATGAATCATTTTTTAGCAAATCAAGTTTTTATTCACTTTGTGGACAATTTTAGTGAATAACAACAAAATCATCATAAAAATGAATCATCGAGTTGTTTTTTTCGAGATTTTTTTTTTTGTGAATCATGTTATTTGTGCATCATCTATGGATTCATTTTGTTGTTTCACTGAAAAAATATGTAAATAAAAAACTTCTTACTATCCTACTAAAAATTCCCTTCTTACCGGATCCCAATTATATATATATATATATATATATATATATATATATATATATATATATATATATATATATATATATATATATAAATGTACCAATTTCAATAAGGGTCATCTTAAAAAAACCACCTCATAATGGATTTAGGATGTCCCATCAATTGGGGTTTCTTTTTAATATTACTTTTAATATATATATATATATATATATATATATATATATATATATATATATATATATATATATATATATATATTATTTTTATTTAATTTATTTACTTATTTTGGTATTTATAATTTAAATAATTTTTTAACTTTTTGACGTTTAGTTCGAATATATTTTCTAATATATTTTTTTACGTTTTGTTCGTTTGCATTATTTAACGTTGTAATTTACTATTTTTCTAATTTTTGACGTACTAATTTTCTAATTTTTGACTTTTTGTTTGAATACACTTTTGTATGTTTTGTACGTTTATATTATCAAATGTTGTAATATACTATTGTTCTAATTATTCTAATCGGGCTATTTTTCAGCATAAATGAAGATAATAAATACAATATTAAATTACTTAAATAATCATCAATTATCTAATACAATTCTTTTAGTGCTACGATTAGAGCGAAAATGATTCATGAGACCCATATCAGTATTTAGCCAATATTCGATAGGTGCAAACATATACGTCCGAAAAAAAGTTTATCGAGTTATATATGCCACACATATATCTAGGGGTGAGCGTGGTGCGGTGTGGTGCGGTTTTAGCATAAAAACGCAACTCGTACCGCTAGGTGCGGTTTTTATTTGTGTAAAACCATATGTTGCGGTTTTTTTGCGGTACGGTTTTTGCGGTTTATTTTGCGGTTGCGGTTTGTAGCGGTGCGGTTTCGGTTTTAAACCGCAAATACTAAAAGCATTCAAACTACAAACTAGTAATATGAAAAACTTGAAGATTCAAATACATAAAAGTCATTTAGAAGAAGTCAACAACAACAAAGCTTAAACACTTAAAAACAATAGATCTTGCAACAAACTTAAAAAAA